>JAOEGL010000003.1:212318756-212701256 GCA_034509955.1 Urosaurus nigricauda | reverse complement strand
GAAAATGCCCTATGGGAAGTTGTTACCAATCTAGTATTTTTAAAAGGGTCCACCAAGTGTAGTTGAGTGTCCTCCTTTTTTCTTGAGCTCAACCTCCATATCAAAAGTTTGGGCACACCATGCCATGGCCATTCAGTGGCCAGGGGAGTACAGGGGGCAGCCAGAAAGGAAGCACTTGGGTGTTGGAAGATGATATTGCCCTATGACCTCCAGAGGAAACCTGGACTGAGGAGGTCCAGGAAGGGGCCAATTTCTCCCTGCAGCTTGTTGCAAGAATATGGCCAGCTACCACTTGCTGCCCCCATCCACCCTGACCACTGAATAACCATAGCAGTGGTGTGCCCGGTCTGCAAGCAGGTAGGAAGGAGCGTGTGATGGATGGTGAATTTCCCCATTTGCCATAACCATACACATCTCTGTATCTCCAACAGGATTCCAACCACTAGATTCCTGCCTATACTTAAAATGATCACATTTGAAGCTGAGGAAAGGAATGGTTCTACTGGAATTGGTGCTGCCATTTTTGCTGAGTGTTTAAGAATTATGAAAAGAAGACAAAGCAATCATATCCAATCAGGTGACTTACAAAACAACCTAGGTAACATCTATGTCCAGCTTGTTTTTCCTTGCAAGATTAAGTGCATAATTTCTGAAAGTTGTTTATTGTCATTGTCACTAGAAGGATTAGCAGTAAGCTACACTTCTTGTATACTAAACTATGCAGGATTACTAAGATTGTTGTGGATCTTTCGTTTTTACACTCATGTGGTGACGCAAAATCAGTCCCCTCTGTCCTAAATATGTGTCTGTTACTTTCTCTAAGTTTCTAGTGGCATTTAGACACCATGTGGCAATTATCACTTCATTAGAGCTGTAATCCAGGCCATCTCTGAAATTCAACTTACTCCAAGCTGAGTTCACAGACAGTTCACCAATGCTGAGTTATAGAAATAGGCTGAAGGATTTCTTATCCTTAGTTTTGTGTTGCTTTGTAATTGTGTTCCCAGAATTTGATCACAAAGAAACAAAAAGAGGGGGAAGAAAGATAATGCAAACTTTGATGTTTTTCATGTATTGTGAGAGAGATGGGAAGAGATGATTGCTGAAAACGATTATTAAGATATTGATTATCCTGGGTTTTAGGGTGTAGGTTTAGGAATCTATAACAGCTCAAGAGGGAAACAGTGAAGTTTAATCCCTCAAAAAGGCTATATTTATTTAAAGTAGTTTGAATATAAAAATCACAATCTTGTACATACTAACAGTTCCAGACCCATCAGTGGAGTTACAGACTCTCCTGAACTTTATGTACACACGTCATAACTCATTGTGATGTGTTCTTACATTTCGGCTGTCTTCACAGAATCATTTTGAAAATAATCTTCAGTAGCCTCCCTCCTGCCCTATTCAAATTATTTGATAAAGAACCAGCAGATGGTGGTAATTTTTGTCTTAGAAGATCCACCCTCATTTCACAATGACACCCTTGATAATGGTAACCTTATGGCCACTAGTTGCCAATTTGTAAAAGCCCCTTCCCCCTTCAAACTAGGGACTTGCTTTCTTAGGTGCCTTTTTCCCCTTGATGACTCCACATGAGCACTCCAAGTTTTATTGCTGTTTGGTGAAGTGGTGATAAATCCAGGGCATTGCTTCTCTCTCTCTTTTTCTGTGTTCAGAATACACTCAGGGGCAAAGTACTGTTAAAGATGAGTGGATGTATAGCCTCTCTCTCTCTCTCTCTTGCTCACAGAGAGAGAGGCTAAAATCTAATAGGATTGAGATTGCATTGTGTGGGTGGTGGGAGTTTTATCTGTTCTGTCACACTGTTTAGGACACTGCATCCCAAAGGCTGTGTGTTTTTATTTTGTATTAGAGCAATTAGATGCCAGTTGGTTTATGTCTGTCTGTCTCTCTCTCAGGCACACACACATTAGGAACATAAAGCTGAATTCACTCCATTTCTATTGCAGTTTGTTAAATCTGGGCCCAGCTCTGTCCTTGGTTCCTTCTTTATGATTGTCTTTCCTGTGGTTCCTTTTAGTATGGCCATCTCGCCTGGGAAATACAGAAGCCTCTTTCCCAGCTATCCTTTTAGCACTTTTATTCATTTATTTTCATTGTGACAAAATGATATAAAGAAAGGAGAAAAACAAACACACACAAAATAAAAAAGATAGCAGTACAATAATCCTAAATGTAATAAATGCTTAAATTTTATTAAAAGGAATCCAAAATGTTGATCACACTGTAGTTATCATCTGTATGCCACACCTTCAAATGCTGAAAGTCCTGTAAGAGCTACAGTCCACTGAATAACAAGGAAGATGGCATCAATATTTCCAGTATGAACCTTGTAGCCACAGTAGGAGCTATTTAGCCGTAGTAAGCAAATCCAGTTTTGCTGAACTAAGGTTAACTTTCAAGAAACAGGCAGACAGTTTAAAAGCACATGGATGTCTTCAAAATTCAAAATACAAGTAGCACCTTCACCCTGAGAAAAAGCTGCAATTGACACATAACCCAATCTGAAAGATCCAGTAGGTGAATTACAGTGCCAGCGATTAGAAGATTTATGCCTTTATTGTTGAGGTGTTGTATTCACTAGATCTAGACATTACATTTTTGCTTAATAAGGGCTTTACCCCCCAAGCAACTGTTCTTACTGCAATCAAGAAATTGATGAAAATGCAAACATGCAAGTTTGTGAGGAGCCATCATCGCACACCTTCACAATTGTGTGACTGGGGCTGCTGCCACCATCACACTGTCTCCCTGACTTTCTCTTAACCCCACCTCTCTGCACTATGCCTTAGCTAGCATGCCTTTTATTTCATTTCATTTCATTTTTTTTTACTTTTTAAAACACAACCCCACAGTTCTGGTAATGAGCACAACACACTTTTGCTCACACAAGGCAGGGTCCCCCGTAGCCACCAGTTTCTCTCACCTACTGCAGCACTCTGTACCATGTCCCATACTGTTCTAGAGAGCCCCACAGAAGCAGCTTTTCAAAGGGTCGCAAGGAACTGGAGTGCATATGGTGAATATAAGATACCCTACCTTGTACACTTTCCAGTACAGCAAAAACCATTAGATATAATCCATATTGTATAAGCAACTACTTTTATACTGCATTATATCATTATTCTCTCACCTAACTATATTTATTCTGATAACTGAGCTCCATGATTTTGGGCAAAGCTCATAAGAGTGTAAGAATATCAAAGCTGTGGCAGGTGGGACTAAAGACCTCTGACTCATCTGCACGGCAAAAACAATCTGGTTTGACATTGCATTAATGGGCCTGGCTCCATGCTATGGAATTCTGGGAAGTGTAGTTTCTACACTTCTGGAAACTACACTTCCCAGAAGTCCATAGCATGGAGCTATGGCCATTAAAGCAATGTCAAAACAGATTATTTCTGCCATGCAGAAATATGGGCTTGATTTCTGTTTGTGTTGTGGCCAACCCACAAATGAATGTAGCATTGGAACATCCGACTTGTGTTCCCTAGGAGGATACTGCCTCTGAAGCTGGAGGTCATGTCTAGCCATAAGGGGTAGCAGTCATTTATAGATTTATGAGGTCTTTCCTGCCTGGATTCCAGGCATAATGTATGTGTAAAATGCATAATTTCTGCTGCTTCTATGGTGGCCCTTTCATGTCTAACTCCACCAATTCTGATTAGTCAATGAATACAGTACTATATTCATTCCAACCAAAGTACTGTTGGATTTAAGCTGCAGAGCCTTTCTGTACATATTGCTGAGACAGCCAGATTTTGCTTGTGCCAAAACAAAAGTGGTTTTCTAGCCCACAAGGAAGGTGCTGTTTTGAAATCTTGCTGCCTCTTTGTGTGTAAATGTGTCTTCAAAGAGATTCTTTTCTGGTGGAGTGTGAAGCAATAAACATCTACAGGGACTCAGTAATAGCTGCAGCCAAGCCCAAAGCACTGAGCCGGTCTCCTTGCCTCTTTATGGGAGACAGTGTTGTCAAGCCAAGATGGCTTATTCATTTTTTGCATGAGCAAGGGCTCAGAGACAAGCATTCTGCCTCTGGGATGGGTGAGAAGTGCTGTGTTGCATTTGATGGCTATAGGGAATTATACAGGGCAGGTCAGAGTGTTCCACCCAAGCTGGCAGTGTGCAATGTGGTGATGTAATGCCAGCTCCAAGGGCGAGCTCATGCAAATACTATGATAGACTGTGCTGAGGCAACACTAAAAGCCTAAAATTGTGCAATGGTTCATAACCTGGGAAAAACAGCCATTCATTTTTACTTATGGTGGTGGTGGGAAGAGGAGGCTATGTTTCTAGGTCTCCTGCTTGGAAAAAAAAATAGTCAACTTTTCATGATGGAATGCAAGAATTGGACTTTTCTCCACAACATCCACTTTCCAGAGAAATGAGTGTGCTATGTATAGAAGAGTAGACATGCAGTGGACACAAACACACTGCACTCACATATTTTCTTGAGGAGGGATTGCATTACTCTTCCACACTGTCAGCTCCTGCACCAGCTTCTTACATGGTCTGGTTGAATTTCATCCCCTTGGCTTTGGTTAAGACAGTAACCCTGTGATTGGGACCTAGGCCATTTGAACTGGCTGGACAGTGACAAAGCCTTGCCTATCCACTTAGGATACACTAAGATGGGTCTGAGAAGATTTCTGAAACTTTGGACTGTCAGTGCTAGACAGTACAGACAATACTTAGTTGGATCAGAGGTTGCTAATCTTAGTTTAAACATTTTCTACTTATTGGTCAATGACAGTCACTACTTTGTCGGTAGAGTGGTAAATCTCCTCCAGGTTGTAGGTTTAACTTTAAAGGAGCAACCCAAGGTGATCAATCTATTTGGAGGCAGGACAACTCCTTCAAAATTCAGGCTACTGTCCAAAGAAGATTAAATGACCTACTGATATGGGAGCCATCACCATGGTGGCGTGTAATTTGTTATTTCCAAATTCTCAACATAGACCAAGAGTCTTGGCTCAGAGCAGTATTTCTCAACCAGAGTTCCATGAAACCCTTGGTTCCACGAGGGGTTGTTAGAGGTTCCACAAGAGATCATCAGCGAGAAAAAAGCCCATTTTTAAAAGCTATAGAGTGCAAATATGTTTCACTGAACACTAAAGTCAGAATTGACTCTACATTCATATTTCTAATTTCTATGTATGGTTATGAAAGCTGGAAAGTGAAAAAGCTGGCAAGAAAGAATAAGCTCATTTGAAATGTGCTGCTGGAGGAGAGTTCTGTAGATACCATGGACTGTTAAAAAGACAACTGAATGGGTCCTAGAATAGTTCAAGCCTGAACTCTCCCTAGCAGCCAAGTTGATGAAACATCATGAGAAGACTTGCCTCATTAGAAAAGACAATAATGCTTGGTAAGGTAGAAGGCAGTAGACAAAGAGGAAGGCTGCAATACAGGTGAATAGACTAAGGCCCTGTATAGATGGGCAGGAATGGGCAGTGAGACACCACCCCTTTCTGCCCCGCATCATTGCAGTGGCGACTGCATGGCACTGGCAACGATGTGGTCCAAAAAGGAGCCGTGAAACGTGGCTCCTTTGTGCGCCGTTGTTGAGGCGTCATTAGTGCCCTGGAGCAGCGCTGTGCCATTGGTCATGCACTGTGACATTTGGAGGTGGTGCATGAGCCACAACATCAGTTTGCACGTGGTCTAAATGCACATGCACCAAAATGGCGCTGAGATTGTGTAGAGCGTGCAGATGCTCCATGCTCCCCAGCCCTAACTTTGACCCCAGTCAGTCTGTACTGGGCCTAAGTCAAGTGAGCCACATCCCTGAACTTGCAAGACCTGAACAGGGCTGTTGATAACAGGGAGTCTTGGAGGTCTCTCACTCATGGGGTTGTCATAAATTGAATTTGACTTGGTGACAATGAACAACAGCAATAACTTTATGCAAGAGTTCCTTGAGACCTGAAAAATATTTCAAGGGTTCTTCCTTGAAAAGTAATAAGGTTGAGAAAGGCTGACTTAGAGTAAGGTATCAGATTATTCTACATAGCTTTTGTGGCAGATATCACAGCTTTGATACCTGGCTCTTCTTTTGACTTAGTATTTTCAGTTTCTACAGTTTCACTGGCACATGACAGCCCCATCTTTTCATCAGCCTAGCTTTGTGCCTCTGAGCTAAAATGACTGTGCACTTGACAGTGGCCTCCAGTGAAGTCAGAATGGTGTTTGCAAGTGTGAGGAAAACTGCTTCTCTTGCTGTGATGTCCCAGAACTCCTGAGCAGTGTGCTGCATGAACTGTCTGCAAATAACTTCAACCTCTGGGAACCACAGCTATAAGATATCATAGGTTGATTGAAAATCACACCTGTAATGATCTAGGGACATAATCCAAATAGGACCTTAGATCTTGAACAACATGCTTTTAAAATATTTCCCTTTGAGACTGTGAGGGAGAAAAAAGGACTGAAAGCAGCAATTTCTTTGACACCTCAGTTGCACTTTGCAGATGTGAGCAACAAAAGGGCTGCACCCAGTGGTCCCATTTATACAGAAGCAAAGGGAAGTTTTTACAAGTTTTTTTCAAGGACAACAAAGTGTCTTCTTTTTATTGCTTTTTGCTTCTAGATGGTGAAATCAATAATGACAAAGTGCATCCCAAATGCTTTTTACAAGCTGCTGGGTAACCTGTTGAGCTTAAAAACTGGCTCTCGGGTGATCTGATTTGTGGAAAGCATGTAATTTTGCTCAGTCATCCTTACTACCCTTTGTATATATGGGACTGGGGTGGGGTGTGCAATGGGAAGTGCAATGATCTTAGCCATCAGAGTATGCTGATGGCTAAGATCGTGCCCATAACACAAAAATATTTCAATCCATTTATACTTCTGTGCTTGGCAGGGAGGGTAAAACATTACACAGACAGAACCATTCTGAGAACCTATTAGAAATTGGAATGCAACATCTCATTTTCATACTGTATACTGTGGCCTAAATGTAATTGCTGCTCCTAGCTAGAGTTGACCTTTTAAATAAATTGCTGAATGGCTGAGTAACACTCATGGATCTACTTCGGTTGGGACCTTCATTTTGGCCAATGTGCCTCAGTATCCTGTTCTAGAAGGCTTTGGGCCTATGGGCACAGAAGGCTAGCATAGCATAGTGTAATGTAGTGGTTTGAGTGTTGAACTACAACACTGGAGACCAAGGTTCAAATCCCAACTCACTCATGGAAATCCACTGGGGGACCTTGGGCAAATCACATTCTCTCAGCCTCAAAGGCAATGGGAAACCCCCTCTAAACAAATCTTGCCAAGGAAACCCTGTGATGGGTTTGCCTTAGGGCCTCCATAAGTCAGAAATCACTTGAAGGCATACAACAATAACAACAACACAGAAGGCTAAATCCAATTGCTGTTCTCAACCAGAATTAATCAATTAAATCAATGGAAGCTTGGTAAGTCAATACTTATGTACATACCATTGATTCAGTGAGTGTCTTAGTTGGGGAATAGCAACTGCATGTGAGGTGTGCATGTGTGCAGGATGCTTGACTTAGAGTATTCCTGCAGGATATGGCTACCTACACATTGTCACATAGTTTTGACCTTTCAGCAGATTTTAGTTTAGTTCCAATTGTTGAAAAATATTCCTTCACACATGGAAACATGAATGTATCAGTTCAGTCCAATTAGCTTAAATATTGCTATTAGGTATATGAGTGTGTGTATCTCTGTGTGTGTTTAAACACTGTTGCCATATCTCTGATTGATTGTTAATTTCCTTCACAAAGGCTCCCTCTATAGGCTAGAATTCAATGTTAAAAGTTACAGGGCAGGACCTCAGAGAACAGGATTCAGAAATTCCGAAGCAAGGTTATAAGGAAGAGGTAAACAAGTACACAATTTGGTATCACAGAACTTGTCTTTAAAAAAAATGACTGCCAAGATTCTCTGTATTCTAAGATCAGTCTGTGCACATTGTAGAGATTGCACCTCTGTGGCTGTGTTGATACTATAGGACTTAAATTATCTCTCACATTCGTATAATAAAACATTTGGAGGTTGCTGCAAAGGGAGAACAGATGTATTTTTGGTCCAAAAAGTGTTGTTTCATTTTCCCCACATGGATTTGAATGATGCCACTTTTTTGCCTTTTACAATTTCATATGGGACAGAACAGTGAATTGCTCCTTCTCTTTTCAGAGAAAGTGTTTGTGATGCGATGCCTTTTCTGCACCAACCAATCTGGTGAAAACTGTTCAGAGTTTTGCATTTGTGATTGCTTATATTCCAGCTGAAATAAAACTGTTGGGAAACTCAATGAAAAACCAGTGTGCTTTCTTATTACTTAATATTCTAGAATGGTACCTCATCTGTCCCTTGTTCATTTCCCCAACAAATGTTTTGAACTGATTTAATTGACAGGACTAACCTGGATTCATTATCTGGTTTAAGTCACTCATGGATTTTGCTAATGAATCCAAGGCTTGCTTTCTTCACTGTAGAGGCTCCAATGACATTTTAGTTTCCTCAGGGACAAAAGCATGAGATGCTGTATAGATAAATTAAGTTCCATAGTAAGAGAAACATGGCATCTCCAGCTCTCCAGACGTTGCTGGACTACAACTCCCATCACCCAGATTACTGGCTATGGTGGTTGTGATTGATGGGAACTGAAATTCAGCAATACCTGGAGGTCACTTGTTCTCCACCTCTTTGCCCTTGGACTTTTTAGGTATAAAAATGTTTAGGTATCAGTGAGTGTAAATATAAGAAAGATGATCTAGTTTTATTTCCTTAAATACGGAAGTACTTCTCCTTTAAAACAACAGGTAAAAATGAATGAAAATCTGATCAAGGAAGATGAGGGCATGGCCCTCTCTAATAAGAACTCTGGCCCTCAGTCTCCAAATTTGTAGCATTGCAGTAACCTAAAATTTCAGTTGATCATTTGGAAAAAATATTTAGGCATCCAAAGAAAAGGCACAGGCAAAAATATAAAGGGAGTGTGAACCCAGGGAAGTAAGGGTTCTAGGCATGAATGATTTTCAGTGTCACTCTTTGCAGTGATAGAAATTTGGGGACTGAAGTGAAATTTCATGGGGGGAGAGAATTCTTATGGGGAACAATGTCTTTATTTTGCATACATACATCCCTGCTTTTTGGTGAATAGTGTTAGCAAGGCCTTTAGGGCTGCATCAGAACCACAGAAATACAGTAATGCAGTTTGATCCCACTTTAACTGCCATGGCTCAATACTATGGAATTCTTGGATTCATAGTTTGTTGTTGCACCAGAGGTCTCTGCCAAATATCTCACAAAACTATAGTTTGCAGAATTCCATAGTGTTGAGCCATGACAGTTAAAGTGGTGTCAAATTGCATTTGTTTTTGCAGTGTGGATGCAGCCTAAGTAAGCTATGAAATATGTAAACTATAAACCCTCATTATACAGGACAAGTTGAATGCAAATATCTAAGCGGAAAGTGCTTTCATTCACACATGGCTCTCTTTCTTATTCATTTGAACTATTTTTCTTATCCCATTTTTCTTGCATGTGGATGTTTCACAGTAGATTTTCATTGTATGTTGCTCACTCCCAATCCCTTTAGGATATATGCATGCAAGAGGATCCTGGGGGAAAAAAGGCTCCCAAGTATGCACAAAGTACTTTTTACTTGTGCAAAGGGAACAGAGAACCCTCCCTTCTCACCAGTAATTGTAAGGACATAGCAAAATATTCCATAAATGGGTGTCTTCTGTGGTTTGGCTGTGGCAAAGAAAAACTGCAGCAAAATGTTGGATTCTGAATCACAGCCAAGATCTCCAGGCTGAAAACTCTGCTTCTCAGCAAAGAGGAAACTTTCAGCCTAACGTTGAATGTGAGAGCTGGGAATCTCTGAGTAATAAGGAAAATAAAAAAGAAATTGATAGATTTTCACCTGTAAATATTGGTTGTCACTGTTTTCCTTATCTCCAGTTGCATTGACTTCAAGAAGAATATTTCACAGTTCTGATTATACACACAACCGTCTGCTGGTTTTATATATTTTTCTCTCCTAGTGTCAGAATTAGGATAGCTTCCAGGGCTTATTAGCATATGCTCTGTATTTCATCTCATTAAATGAACTTCTGTCAGACAAATGGAGAGATTACCATTTTTTATCTTACCTTCGCCAAAGTCAAATGTAGACTAATCACTTTCATTCACCCCCATTTCCTGGCTATTATAATCTGTTTATACTCCACTCTTTAAACTAAATACCTGTGAGAAAAATCACTGACTTTTGAACTATTGAATGCAGAATTGGTGATATATTTGATGGAACAGGGAATCATAGCTTGGAAAAAAAAATGTAGCTACAATTTCAAGAATCCCTAGCTTGGTTGAAGCTGAAATGTTGACTAAGCAAAGGCCAACTATCAAGAACTAGTGCAAGACACAACATTGAGCAACTCAGTTCAGTGTATCACCCAGACTGGTTCCTCTGAAATATAGCCTACAGCACCTGAAGGGAAAGAGTATTTGTACATACTTGTTACCAAGCTGAAAAACAGGTTTTCCTACAGTTCCCTCTCATGAAGAAAGTAGATCAATTTTGTGCTGTTTTGTTCTGGTGTTAAAATAACCTAAAATGTTGCAGATAAATTGTTCTACAGAGAAAAATACATGGATTTTGTGCTGAAAACCTGTTTTGTGTGGAGAAAATGGGTTTCTTTTGAGCAGGTTTCTTGTTTTTGCACAAAAAAACCAAACCCTACCTGTTTTTCTCCATAGAATAATTCCTTCACAACATTTTGGGATATCTGAAGAGTGGGACAATACTTAAGAATACTCTTTTCTCCTGCAGCCAAGAGAAAATTACTGAAATTATTCACCTTCACACTCAAGGACAAACCAGCTGAGGGTTTACATCCTTACTTTGTGACAGAGAGTGTGTGGAGTGGTGAGAGATCTTGATTAAGGTTCAAAGAAACAAACAAAAGGTTTTATTACAGGAATGCCATTCTAAGATAGCAAAATTACACAGGGTGCTAATCTAATCTAATCTTGCTTCGTTTTAGGGAGGTGTTGAGAGAGGTCTGATGAGAAGAGGTGGGGGAGAAACGTCCCTAAGAGTATCAATTTATATCACAGAGGGATCAGGATAGGTAGACAAGTAAGGTGGACACTTTGAGTCGCTCAGACTATCTAACCCTATCACTACTGCCCTCTCAGAGGCATTCTTGACTTGTCAGTGCTAAGCGTTGTTGCATTTCCAACACTTTGCTTAGTGTATAATGTGTCAACTCCTACCAACTTTACACTGGTGGGTGTGTGAATGCGGGAAAGAAGACTGACAAGAGAATGCAAAATACATGAAGTAAAGGCGGGGCTGTAGATGGACAGGTTTATCTTTGTAATGTTCATTTTCACGCAATGAAAAGCCATCACCTTCGGAATGCTAAAGTATTTAAATAACTAAGTTTGAAATGTTTACAAACCCTTCTAAGTTGTTGCAAACAGTTTCTTTGACATTGGCCTTTGGATGTGAATTATAGCCATTCCCACATGAGTCTGCCTCTTCTTTATACTCATGATGCCTAAAGACATGCCTACAAGCAGCATTTGGTGTACATACTGCTACTGATTTAATTTTCTTTTACTCTTCAGATAACACACTTGGGCTATAGTCCAAGAAAGCTCATGCTATAATAAAGTGTTTAGCCTTTAACAAGTCACAGTAGGCCTGTTCACTGTACCTGCTCGGATGACATAGGGAATTATGACAGATTTTTTCTTCTGACTCTGCATCAGTCGGGCTCTTTGCTTTAATCCACCCTCCCCTTGTTTCTTTCCTCAATGGATATATTTATTTTTGTGCAGGATTGTGGTGGTTAACAACAACAACAGAAAAAACATTTAAGGAGGCATAGGAAAACACTAAGGGGTAGAAATAGCAGAGGATAATTTCTAAGGCCATGAATAATTCAAATGATGGTCTTGTCTAGAAATATTTCTTTAATTAGTTACTTGTTCTGTGCACTTCAAAACCCTTATTTGAAGGAATTCCAAGAACTCTAATCTATTCTATTCTACATAGGTATAGTGGCTTGATAGCATTTCTACTGTTATCCTATGGAATGGGTGGGATTTGTAGTTTGTGGAAGGGTACTTAGAATTCTCATGTAACTCCCCTGAATAGCTGGTGTATAATTCAAAATCCCTCATCAAATCCCAGAATTCTATAAATCCAAGAATTCCATCTGGTAGAACCATGACAATTAAAAAGGTATTAAACTGATATAATATTGTAGTGCAGACACATGCCAAGGATGCAGGTTCATGCTGCCTGACTGGTCTCCCTCAAGGAAAGGGTGGCTAGAAAAATGGATTTTCCAACTGTGGTTTGTTTGACTGCGGTATGCAAATCAGGAACTCTGGCTTGTCTTTCCTCATGTTTTTATGACTTTGGCTTGCCTGAAGAGAGGCAAGCTGGAGTTCTTGATTCAAACATCATGATAAACAAAACACAGATGGCAGATCTGTGGTTTTGTTTCACTTGCAAGGAGGAGCTAAGCAGGAGTAATCGAACAAGATGCACTAGCTGCTGTCTTACTCATCATAAGCCAAAAATTCTTAGAATTCTTTCTTATTGTGCCATGGGAACGCGGCCTTGCTGTCTTCTGTGCTTTGAATACCCACAGATCCTCTTAGGATATAGTATGCTCATCATCTTCTACAGATTCAGGACATTTTTTTCCCTACACAGTTACTGATATTTCCTGAAATGCAGAGGATGGCATCTTTAGCGTCCTACTAAGCCCTCTCTCCCATCTTGTCCACTGGCACACACTTTCTAATGGCCTACACCCTGCAGTGTTAGCTAAGTTATATGGCTTAATTCTATGACCCACTACTCTGCTATGGCAGCTCATAGGTTCAGACTTTAGTAGCTCTGATAGGCCTGGAGTCTTTTCAAGCAGACCTCTAGCTGGGTTGATAGGCAGCAGGATAGAAAGTTAAGTGAATGGATCAATAAAATACAAGGCAGATCTGAAGTTACCTGCTGTTAAAAACATAAGAATTTGGCTCAGACCAAAAGCCTATCTAGTTCACCAGCCTCTGAGTCTAGAGCTTGGAAACAGCTAGTTGCATTTAACTAGTTACTTCCATTTTGTACCAACTAAGGCATACATATTGTACGTTAAATTAAAATTGTAATTTAATTAGGGTTAAGTCCACTCCTTTTCTGTGTAACATTGACTGTTACAATCACAGGAATATAGTTTCCCTTAATGGTGGAGAGGCTGTATGAACATAGTTCCAGTTCTGGGTAGAGCTGTACCTTGTGCTGTTTCCTCACACTTTGTTGTGGATACCAAGGTGATGACAAGGTATATATTGAAGTGATTAAATGAAGCTATTTAAGTTCTGTTCTATAAAATACAGAGTTATTTTTAAAATCATGAATTATAAAAGTAACATGGCAGTGGTAATTATTTCTTTATATATATATATATATATATATATTTAAAAAACATCCCCAAGATTTGGGCATACCAGGCGCCTATGGAAGGCTGACAAAAAGGACATGGGTACATCTCTATGTTCCTATATATACTGCCCTACAACTGATAATGAGAGACATACTGTCTGTAATAATAGAGATATATAACCAGCATGATTCATATGCATTTCTGGCTTTATCTTCCAAGTACTTGTATCCTGAATTTTTCAATCTTTAGGGATGTTTCTTGGGCCTAGCCCTGGGAGCTCAACATTTAAGAATACTTCTTTCCTAGTAGCATACCCTCCAGCAATTCACAGATGAAAACTAAGGGGGTCATTCAGACTTTTTAAAAGCATGATTATGCAAATAATCTCACTCATGTATGCCTGTTTTGTTGTTTTACACTATAGAACCACATCTCTGCACATCTCTGTGAGTTCTGTTGTTCAAACATGCCAGCACTCTAATAAAGATGGAGTCAATGATGCAAATGTATTCGAAGCACATTCAAGACATGCATTCTATGTGCTCTGCCTGAGAAGGGGTCATGTAGCCTCACCCAGGACAGAAACAGCCTGGATTTCAAGGGAAGGTATTTTTTTTCTTTTGCTTATAGAGCTGAAAGTCTAGCTCTGGCTGCAGGTGGATTGAGCCAATGAAGGAAGCCATGGCCCTGAACTTGCAAGACCTGAACAGGGCTATTGATAATTGGTAGTCTCTTATTCATAGGGTCAAAAGTGGTCTTGATGGTAATGAACAACAACCTCTCTGGCTGTTTCTGTTTGAGTTGATACAGCTCTGAATGGTTTACAACTACAGGTTGTAAAACCTGTTGTCAAGACCTGGTCATGGTCTCCCTGAAGTTGACTGCCATCCTCTGCTCACAGTTCTTTGATCCACCAGGGTGCTTGGAGGGGCTTGATGAATTCCCACATTTCATCTTCACTATAACAAAAATATTTCTCCCTTTCTTAGTCCTGCTGTAATGTCATTAGCTGCCTCTCTCTCTCTGTCTAGTCATAAACCATTTGAGGCAGGCATAGATTGCATCTAGTTTTATGTGCTAGCCATTTTGCTTCAACTTTCATCATGATTCAGGATTTTTGTTTATTGCTTCCTGTGAGGCTGCACTGCTTCAACATTTTCAAAGGCACATATGAGTTTCAAAGGCACATATGAGTTTCAGAATTGACATATTTTTCTTCTTACTGTCTTGAGTTTACTAATTGCTTGGAACCCCAAACCCCAAAGCAGCCCCTTGACTTGTCATTTGCCTACCATAAAGCTGCCAGTAAACATCAGTTGGAGATGGATGGAACAAATTTCCAGGGGTGGAGAGGCAAAATGAAGGCACCCCCCTAAAAAACTCTGCCTCCTGCTAACATTTTTCTTCAGTAATCAAATTTCTAGCGTCAAAGTAACATAAAACCACAGCTGAGAAATACATTTAGAAATACAGTTTAGGCATCCATAGAAAAAAGGCAGCCGAACCTACCAGGGAGATGTGAACAAAGACAAAACAAGACTTCTAGGTGTGACCTTGGGCAAGTCACACACTTTCAGCCTCAAGGGAAGGCAATGGAAAAGCCCCTCTGAACAGATCTTGCCCCATTACAGGTTCACCAGTCAGAAATGATTTCAAGGCACACAGCACACAGACACACATTGGCATGAATGAAATTTGCCTTTAGCCCCCAGATTTCTGTAATGCAAATTTCATGGGGGGAGGGGGAGAAAGATTTCTTCTTTGGTGGGGCAATGGCCTTCATTTTTCTCCCCCCTCCCCAATAGCTACACTTTTGCAGATTCCTTACCTTCTGATAGCAATGTCAATCAGAAAAAGAGGAAGAAATGAACTTTATTGCAGAGGACTGGTACGACCACTAGGTGTCGTTGCCCCCTCGCTCTCTTCCTTTCCCATATCTCTGGCCATTGATTTAGTTTGCTTGCTTCAGAGTTGACTTTGGGTAACTATGGGAAGGGATTTTATTTTATATTCTTTCTCCCCAATTATGTGCTACTACTTTCCCAGCCTATGAACTAACCACAGATTACATATCTGTGGCCAGGACGCTTCAGAATCCAGAGGTGAATAGAAGTAATTGAGTTAAATCCTTTGGAAAAGCTTTTCACATCCTTATAACATCGGTGTAAATCTAAAGCCACTTACCTCCAGCTGAATCCAGCAGAGTTCAGGTTTTGAGAAGACATGTATGGAACCAGAGTTAGCCAGAGAGCCGGTATTTAGGATAGTACTGAAATAATTTCATCTTTCATCTTTGCTTTATGAAACCTTTCACACTACACTACATACATAGAGTATTATGATTCCACTTGAATTTCCATGGTAACATCCTACAGAATCCTGGTGCTTGCAGTTTGGTGAGGCACCAGAACTCTCCAGCTGAGAATTCTAAGTACTTCCTAAACTGCAGGTCCCAGGATTCAATAGGATGGAACTGTGGCAAATTAAAGTGGAATCATAGTGCATATTTGTGTGATGTGACAGGGCTCCTGGAGCACAAGAAATGGTATTTTCAGGATTTTTTTCTTAACGCCCCTTTCATCACCCATTAACCCAAACTCTGTGGGTGCCATGCAGTCTACTGAAAATGTTGTTAATGTTGTTGCTGTTGGTGTGTGCCTTCAAGTTGTTTCTGACTTACGGTGACCCAAAGGCAAAGCTATCAAGCAGTTTTCTTGACAAGAATTGTTCCAAGGCAGTTTGCTTTTGCCTTCCTCTGAAGCCGAGAAAGTATGACTTGCCAAAGGTCACCTAGTGGGCTGCCATGGCCAAGTGGAGATTCGAACCATGGTCTCCAGAGTCAAAGCCCAATGCCCAAACCATTACATTATACCAACTTCCTATTACAAATATAAAGTACTTTAAAAATACAAATAATTGTTAAGGTTACACAAAATAAAAGAAGACAAAATCAGCAGCTGGGAATTTCTGCACATAGTTTACAGGATCTGTTATTGTAAAGGCATGTTTTGTAGGGGACTTCAGTCTCAGGGATTCTGTGGCTGTGAGGCAGGGGTCTGGATAGCAGATGAAAGCCTAGAAAATTACTTTGGAGAACTACAATTCTCAGAATCACCCCTGGCTGTGCTGATTGGGTGATTCAAGGGATCAGAGTCCAAAAGGTCACTTTTCTAAATTGTGCAATAGATGCCGTATCCAAAAAGTCATTTTCCAAGCGGTGAAATTGAAGCTATACAATGCCAAGCAGAACAATCAGTGGTCAAACCGGCCAAACAGGTCTGGCTTCATTGGGTAAAAGAGAAGCCAAGAATCTTTCCTTTGTTAAGGAGATTTCTATGTACAGCTACAGGCTTCTTGGAGAAAGTCTTTTAGGAATCAAGGCTGCGCTCCATCCTTATCCTAGCTGCGATGAGACAACTAACTGAGGGAAAAGAGGTGCGATATGTCCAAAGTCAAATAATAGAGACGGAAGCAAAATAGCTCTGAATAGTGGTGTCCCTAGGGTTGGTGTCACCTGGTGTGGTCACTTATGGTGTCACCCCCCCCCCCCCCGCTTATTGACCTCATCCTCCCATTTCACACCAGACAGAATCCTTAGTAATTATTGTTTTTTGGGAGGGGGGACTAATGTTATTCATAAATCATAATTCCCATATACAACTGAATGTAATGCTAATAGTTGTAACATACACTATACCTTCAAATTACAATATCAAATTACAATGTATTTACTTATACATAGTGAAGATTTGGCTAAAATGTATTTTTTAAAGAAAATTTAAAAGGAATTAAAATATTTTTTAAAAAACTTAAAAAATGAAATTTAAAATCATAATTTTAAAAATTTCTAGGGCCCCTCCTTTTTTCTCCCACTGAGGTCCACCTCACCCCCACCATCTCTTAAAGCATTTTAAAGAGATGCAGGCAAATGCTACAATGTTTCTGCCAAAATACAGATATTTGAGCAGAAGCAGTGTCTAGGGTGTCACTTGGTGTGGTCCAAACCCCCCGCACACCCCTAGTAGCCCTGAATCTATGTCCAGTTCCTTTTCAGGAGTGATGGTCTCTCTGCCATGCCATCCTAACACAGTGGATCTTGTCTGATTTCAGAAGCTGAGCAGTATCTTACTGGGTTAATTCTCAGATGGGAGACTAACAATGATCTCCAGGTAGGTCTAAGAAAAAATCCCACCTGAAAGCCCAGACAGTCTCTGCCACTCAGAGTTGACAATACAAGGTTAGCAAAGGATCCTGACTGAAACCTCAGAGAGCTACTGCCAGTCAGAGTTGACCCTACTAGGTTAGATCCTAAATAGAGTCATGGTCTGATTTGCTTTTAAGGGAGCCTCATTATCTTCTGACTTGTTTGCAAGAGAGATTGTTTGTAAGGGAACTGTGGTTCAAAAATGTAGCTTTCCCAAGGTCTGGTAATCTAGAAAAGAGATGGAATGGGTATCCATCCTGAGTAAGAGTGGAATGGGGTATGAGCAGGCAACATAACACATAACAGGAGCTGATGAACTGTTGCACCCACACTCATTGCTAAGCTTAAAGCAGTGGCAAAACATGAGACTCCCTATAGTCATCTGTGTGGCTCACAGCATCCTCAGAACAGGCATGCAGGAGGACTGCCTTTGATGATGAAAGTGGTGTATCACTTTGCCGAACAGGGATCATTCAATGATTCATACCGTAACGGGATCTGAAAACATCTTGATGGCTGCCAGAGGCATGGACCTTGACAGATCATAGGCAAGTCTCCAGAAAGAGAATAGTTTAAATATTTGAAATTGAGTTCCCCAGGCTCTCTGTGCTGGAGAACACTTCTTTGTAAAGATGATGCTTTTCATGGCAAGGCAAGCAATCCTGGTAGTTAAGAGCTGGTGTGTTCCATGTTAGTGAGAAAGGTGAATCTGTTTTAGGTTTGAACTTCAAAGGTGCTATCCCTGAAGGAAGTTCAGAAGTGTGGATAGCTCCTTTGAAATCTGGACTAAAACACAGAATAGATTCATCATCCCACTGATGTGGAGGCCACCATCCACCACAACAAGCTTTCTATAACATAGCTTTTGACTTAAATTATGTTTCAAAATCTGCTTTCCCTCTTGAAGATTAGACTCATATATGAAAAGTCCTGTCAATCCCCCCTTTCCTCTCCCCTTTCTTTGTCACAAATAAACGTATATTGCAGGCTTCTAAGTGTTTCCTTTCCTTTCTGATTTTCAAATTCTGGATTATTGAGCTTTGTTTCCAAAGTAAAACTGACCCACTGGAAATCTTACATGGCTTCCTCCTCACTTCAGCATTTTGCAGCCAACATATTCATTTGAATCTTTTTCTTCACTCTGTGGACAAGGATGGCATTGATAACAGAGCCAAAAAGCAAGCTGGCTATGATCTCAATATGCTTTCATCTAGGTTTTTCCCCCTCAGGATATTCTTCTGATGTACACAGCATTGTTATTATGCTGGTAAAACACCACATGCATGTTATCTGAATTTATTTATTTATTGAACCTTTTTAGCCTCCAAGGTAATAAACAATTTTTAAAAACAACACTGCATAGCAAAACCCCAGTGGCAAACAGAAGAATCTTTTTTTAAAAAAAATGAATGCAGAGACCGGAATTTAAAAGCCAATTTAAAAGCCATTAAAAACCAATACAGTTTTTGTAGCTTGTCCAAGATCAAAATCCAGCTAGCTTCCTTGGAGAGGGAATTCTCCAGTTGAGGTGCTACTGTGGGAAAAGTCCTGTCAAAGGCCATATAAGCATGATTACTAGATTCTAGATCTAATCCACCAGAAACACAGAAAATGAGAATTGGGATGGAAAACAGTGTAAAGTGTAAATACGTTGTTTGCATATTCACATTCCAAAAGTGATGGACTCCTTCCGCTTAAATTGGAAATCAGCAGGAATTAATCAGAACCCCTCCAAATATATAAAAAAAGGATACCCACTTGTCCATAACAGACACACATCCCTGTAAAAAAACACAACAGTACACCTGTATTTCACAAGCAAAGGGATCTTGGTAGCACCTTTGGGGCTGAGAGAAAGAAACTGGTAGCATAAGCTTTCATAGACTTAAGTCTGCTTTAGTAGATGCATGATTACATCTTTGGAGTTTATCAGACAACAGAAATGGGAAGTATAATCCAATGGCAATCCGAACGCAATCATGGGTTTCATGTCATTGCGAATTAGTGTATCTCACACAATTTTGGGCAAAAGGGAAGTCATTCCAAACGCAATCATGGGTTTTACATTAATGCGTATAAGAGTATCTCATGCCATTTCAGGCAATGGGGGGGGGGTCATTTTCGGGAAATGGGAAGTCATTCTGAACGCATTCCAAACGCAATTAGATTTCACAAATTGGCTCCATTCGAAATTGAGAGAAATTCCTCCCATGTGATAAACTCCTATGAAAGTTTAGTGCTATCAACTTCTATCTCTCATTTAGTCTCAAATGTGCTGCAAGATCCATTTGCATACTGATCTAGACTCTTTAAATTTTACCTATATTTCACAGTTGGATTTAGTTCTTTAAGTTGCAAGAGAAGGTCCCTCTTTCAAGACAGTGCCGATTTTGTGAATACCTTGTCGCTATAATACTCAAAGGGTTCCCAACCTTTGATGCATTTGAAGTATAAGAAGAGTCTTGAAAACACAACTGTAATAAAGATATTGTAGAGTGAACAGCCACACAGCTTTATGTTAAATATGCTATGTTAACTATGCTCACTGGAGTGTGGAAAAAGCCACCAGATGCTGAACTGTGTAAAATGCTAAGGTTTATCCTCACATAGCATAGCCTCTCTCTCTCTCTTTGATCTTGATCCACCATGCCGCCTTGCAAGAGTGGTTTCCACACTTCTGTGCATAAGAATGCTGCATCCTTGGCTGAATAGATGATCAACACTGTGAATTCTGACTGGCTGATTGCCAGCTTGTGGAAAGGGGAGAAAAAACATGTACAAACAAACATATCCTCAACAAAGGAGACAACAATAAACAGAGCTTTAACAAATCCCTTTCATGGACTGTTCTTCCAGAATATTCCAATCAGCAGGGCCAGTAGCCATGCTGACTTTGGGATTCCAGTTGTTGTAGACCATACTCCCATCTGAAGCTGTTGAAGAACAAATTTCTACCAGCACGCCTACATAGAGGTATAGAAAAGTAAAAGCAGCTACCTGGATGGTGACACGAAGGACATCTGCTAGAGCATGCCCACAGCTAATCAGCTATTGCTCAGCCAGCTAAAAACTGGATACCTCCTTATGCAACACTGTAAATAGAATTCACACTAGCACCACCTCAAGAGGATTCGGGTCATAGTCTTCCAAAAGTATTTTTTCTCGCTCTAGTTGACAGCTGATCAGATGACAGAAGCACAGCCCTTGCATATGTAAGTGGTAGATGCAAGGTGTCTGGTCCTGAAAAGATTTGTTTCCCACACCTCCTTTATAGTTTGGACTAAAGCCCAAAGTGGATTCACTGCTCCATTAATATTGAAGTTGCCAGCCACTGCTGATGTAATTTATGGTCACTAATAGGAAAACAGGCCCTGGCATGTGACTATGTAAGAGTCTGTATCTCAACAAGAGGAATAAAATAGCCCTAAACTCAAAATTAGGAGATGGGACACAATGCACAGATTGGGTCATTAAATTATCCAGGGCCTAGCATTTTCTTCAGTTTAAACAGCTGACAGATAAGAAAGGAATTACTTTTACAGTCATATAATGGGAAAAACCACCCCTTCTCTATATAGTGCTTAAAGACAGTAGAACTCTTAGGTACAATACAGGGAAAGTTAAGCTTGCTGAAATATCATTAATATTAATAGTCCTTGAACTGTGCACATAAATTCCAAACATTGCATGAATGGGAACCTTGGTGTTCCTAGCTTTTCTCTAGGTATTTGAAGTTTAATAATTAAATGTCTGATGAATAGCCTCCTGTTTGCATGCTTTCATTGTTACAGCTAAAGCCAATAATCTAAATCTATACAAACCCCAGTGCTTAATTTCTCAATACTGGCAACATTTTTACATCAGCTTAACATTTTTTAAAAAGGTTCTCATGTTCCTGCATATATTAAAGTGAGATTTGTGGAGTTTGAGTAAAAGAGTGCCAGAGAATTTAGGAATCTGTATTGGAATGGGTGGCTGGGATAACAGAACTAATAATGCAAAAGTTTTAGGGTGCAATTAATTATTGAGAACCATGAAACCTACTGGGTGACCTTGGACAAGTCACATTCTCTCAGCCTCCGGGGAAGGCAATGGCAAACCTCCTCTGAACAAATTTTACCATGAAAACCCCATGACAAATTTGCCTTAGGGTTGCCATAAGTTGGAAATGACTTGAAGGCACATAACACACACACACACACACACACACACACAACTGTAGATGAGCTCAGTAGGACTTACTTCTGATCAGGTAAGAGCAGGTTTGAGCATTCAGGCTGTAATTCTCATCACACTTATTTGGGAGTACAGTCTCTGAAAAATATTGGGACTTTCTAGAAGTATAAGTCCACAAAGCAGGTAACTACATGTGCATATGTTCTCGAGAACTTGGGAATACACTCATTCTTCTTGTTGGAACATTGTACACACAACAAATCATAGGATTATAGCGTTGGAAGTTACCCCAGTGACTATCTAATTCTGCCATACAGCAATATACTATAAACTAGCAGAAACCAACAAGGACTTGGAACAATTACTGAAAAAGTTTAAGGAGGAAAGTAGGCTTACGAATCATAGAATCATAGAGTTGGAAGAGACCCCAAGGGCCATCCAGTCCAACCCCCTGCCATGCAGGAACACCCAATCAAAGCATCCCCGACAGATGGCCATCCAGTCTCTGCTTAAAGACCTCCAAGGAAGGAGACTCCACCACCTTCCGAGGGAGTGTGTTCCACTGGCAAACAGCCCTTATTGTCAGGAGGTTTCTCTTAATGTTGAGGTGGAATCTCTTTTCCTGCAGTTTGCATCCATTGTTCTGGGTCCTGCTCTCTGGAGCAGCAGAAAACAAGCTTGTTCCCTCCACAATATGACATCCCTTCAAATATGTAAACAGGGCTATCATATCACCTCTTAACCTTCTCTTCTCCAGGCTAAACATACCCAACTCCCTAAGTCCCTAAGTCTTTCCTCATAAGGCATGGTTTCCAGACCCTTCAGCATTTTAAGAAACTAGGCTTAATGCTGAACATTAAGAAAACAAAAATGATGGCCACAGAAGAGCTACAAAAAGTCATCCCAGACATTGAGAAAATAGAAACAGTCAAAGAGTTCTCATACCTTGGATCAAATACTGACCAGAACAGATTCTGCAGTCAAGAAATCAAAAGACTAGGAATGGGAAGGGCAGCTATGAAAGAACTGGACAAGATCCTAAAGTGCAAAGATGTAACTCAGAACACTAAAGTGAGGATTGTATTCTCCATCATAATGTATGGAAGTGAGAGTTGGACAGTGAAGAAATCAACTCATCTGGGATGTGGTACTGGAGAAGAGTGTGAAGGATATCATGAACAGCCAAGAAGACAAGCAAATGGGTTCTAGAACAGATCAGGCTTGAACTCTCCCTGGAATCCAGGATGACTAAACTGAGGCTGTTGTACTTTGCCATATGATGAGAAAGCATGAATCACTAGAAAAGATAATGATACTGGGAAAGGCAGAGGGCAGTAGAAAGAGAGGAAGACCACTCGATCAGAGAGGGCATGTGCCTGAACCTGCAAGATAGAGAAACTTGGAGATGGCTCATTCACAGGGCTGATATGAGCTGAAATTCACTCAAGGGCAGTTAACAACAACAAACAACAAATTGCTTCCCTTGATCTGGTCATTATGCTCCTGTTGTTACATTATAGAGTTGCATTGGCTTTTAAAAAAGCTGGTACATCACACTGTTGACTCATGTTTAACCTGTGGTCTATTCCTGCTGTTGTATACCTTCATGCCTTTTCTCTTATGGCAGCCCTCAGGCAAACTTATCCTGGGGATTTCTTGGCAAGATTTGTTCAAGGTGTGTGTGTGTGTGTGTGTGTATGTGTCTGCTTTTTTGCCTCCCTCTGAGTCAGAGAGTATGACTTGACCAAGGTCACCCGGTGGGTTTCCATGGCTAAGTAGGGATTTGAACCCTGGTTTCCAGGGCTGTAGTCCAGTGCTCAAACCACTACACCACTTTAGTTCTCCTTGTGATCTATTAAGACCCCTAAATCTTTCCCACATGTGCTGTTGTCAAGTTAGGTATTGCCCATCTGGTTTATATAAGTTTTTATGTAATGTAATGAACCACAACATCAGAATGGGATAATTAATCTATGTACTGTCTAATTTAATTCCCTCCTCAACAGAATAATTATAAAGCACAATAATCTATTCATTAATCCAGAGGTGCATAGCATAGTGGTTTGCGCATTGGACTAAAACTCTGGAGTCCAGGATTCAAATCCCTGCTTGGTCACAGAAACCCACTGGGTGCAAGTCACACTCTCTCAGCCTCAGAGGAAGGCAAAGCCAAGCCCCCTCTGAACAAATCTTGCCAAGAAAACCTTGTGATAGGTTTGTTTTCTATAAATTTGTTTAGAAATGACTTGAAGGCACACAAGAACAGACAGTGGGTTTCCAGATGTGGCTGGACTGCAGTTCCTATGATCCTTTCCTATTGATGTATATTGACTGGATCTGATGGGAGTTGCAGTCCAGCAACATCTGGAGGTTGCTTCCTCCCACTGCATTAACTCTTATCTACACTGTGTGCTGTCACCAAGCAATGCCATGTGTACGTAGAACAGTCCTGAATGAGTGCTCCATAATCTATTCTGTCAAACTGACATATCATGCACAAATACTGGAATACTGGATTAGAGAAACAGGATGTCTGCTCCAAAATAAGTCCACTGAAGTCCGAAAAAGCCCCTGCAAGTCTTAATGCCCAAAGAATTTCCCTCTAGTGTCAGATAGTACAGGTAGGCCAAGGAACAGAATTAAACAGAAGAGGTAGAATTCAAAGCTATAGCTGTGTTAGTCTGTAGAATCAGTGTCTAGAGAGATCTTGTAGCAGCTTTGAGACTAACTGAAAAAAAGAAATTGGCAGCTTGTCTTTTTGTAGACTTTGAATTGACATCCTCACATGCCAGTGGCATATATATGTTTGTGCCTGGCTTCCACTCCACCAAATGTGTCTGAGAAAGTAGATTGAAGTCTTTGAAAGCTCATGCTGCCCATTTCTTTCTTTCAGTTAGTCTCAAAGCTGCTACAAGATCTCTCAACAAAGTGAAGAGTCTTATTTAGTACTGAAAAATGAGGCAGGAGAACAAACTAACTAGGGAAAGCACATTAAGTCCTATTGATATGGAGTAGGTGAGTTTTTTTTTTAAAAAGATCAGTGTCATCATTACTTGTTACGATTTGTCAGTCTACAAACAGAGGAGTATAGGGTCACTCACAGGTGTACACAGTAATGCTGTTGTAAACACAGAGTGGGTCCTTGTTATCCGTTGGGGTTTGGTTTCAGGACCCTCCATGGATCACAAAGTCCATGAATGCTCAAGTCCCATTAAAGAGAGTGGTTTAACAAAATGGTGTCCCTTATACAAAATGGAAAATCAAGGTTTGCTATTTGGAATTTACACTTTTGGGGGGGGGGGGATATTTTCAAGCTTGAATTTGTGGATAAAAAAACCCATGGATAAGAAGGGCTGACTAATGAAAAACATAAAAAAAAAACACTCAGTAGAAAAAACCAAAGCACATGGTTAATTCCCACTAAAACGAATGGGATTTCAACATGCGCTACTCAGGTTATTATCATTATCATTATCATTTATAAAGCACTGTAGGTTTACACAGGTATTTCCAGGGGAACAAGCACATGGATATTGCAAATACATCTCAAATGCCACGATGGGCAATGCAAGTACAACACTCACCATTTCCAGGCCACCTGGAAGGATTCCCCCAACAGATATGGGCGGCATGGAAATGGTGGACGTTGTACCTGCATTGCACATAGTGGCATTTGAGATGTGTCTGTAATACCCATGCACCTATTTGAATGGAGGCGTGTGCATTTTAAGATTCAGTGCGGCCTAGTGGGTTTGAGCATCAGCCTACAATTCTGGAGTACCAGGGTCCATGTGGACACCCACTGGGCAAGTCACACCCTCTCAGCCTCAGAGGACAGCCAGAAGGAAAACAGCCTTTCCTTTGGAGTTTATCACATGGAGGGCGAATTGGTAAAATCCTGTGCACAGACAGGATTTTAAAATCCGAGTGTGGTTTGTCAGCGGCGTTGGCATGAAAAAGAAATAAGGTGGAAAGCATCAGAACAGAAAGAAAGTTCAGAATTTCGCGAAAGGACCAAGGGAGCGAGTTTTGACGACTTTGCATCTGGGTTGTTTTTGTGTCATTGCTCTTCCACGCTGTCGTCATCTGAAAAACATCCCCCAAATGCGGTCCCTTTGCTTTCTTAATCCTAATCGTCGCCGGAAAACATTTTTTCGGTTCAAATTTAGTTTCTGTGTGGGATTCATCCCGCCGCGTGATAAGCTCCTGAGGAAAACTTTTGGCATGAGGCCTCTCCATAAAGTTGGGTCCAAAAACACAATGCAGAAAACAACCCAGTCTGAGACTGCTTTAACTGCCTTGGCTCAGTGCTAGGGAATTCTGGGAACAGCAGTTTGGTGAGCCATGTAGCCTGTTCTCTGTCAGAGATGGCCCTGGGCCCAGAATGGAGTACAAATTGCCCAGGGTTCCCTAGCCCTGAGCCAGGGCAGTTAAAGCAGCCTCAAAAGTGGGTTGTGTGTTTGTTTCTGCAGAGTGTTTTCAAACAAAGGCACCCCACCCCACACTACTAGGCCCCCTTCTTCCTTATTATTCACTGAAGGAGAAAAAGGACTTCAGGGATACACTGACTGAGGGAAAACAAAAGAACTGAAGGGAAAACAAAAGAACTGAAGAGGGGAGCTGCCTTAGGAGGAGAATGAAAGGCAACACATGAAAAGAAAAGGGAGAGGAGACTGAGGGGAGCCGAGAGAAGGAGAAAGAGCTGGAGGGATAATTCGTTTTGAGACTGGTTTTTGCACTACCCTGGCTCCAGGGTGTGGAATTCTGGGAATGGGAGTTGGTTGTGGCTCTGGAGCCACAACCAACTCCCATTCCCAGAATTCCACACCCTGGAGCCAGGGTAGTGCAAAAACCAGTCTCAAAACGAATTATCCTCCCTCCCCACCCCAGTGCGGATGAGCTGCAAGAGAAAGGGTGGAAAGAGAGGCGTGGAAAAAAGGAGGGTGGAGGGAAAGAAGAAAGAAAGAGAGAAATTGAAGCAAAAGAAGGAGAAGAAGAAGGAGAGCCCAGCCACCCCCCACGTGGCGCTGACGCCTCTCCTGCTCGCCATTCAGGAGCTATAAAGGCAACCAGACCCAGAGAGAGAAAGAGAGACTGTGCTGCTGCCTGACTGAGAGGCAGCAAGGCTGGCAAAGGAGAGAGAAGAAGAAGGAGGCAGAGGAGGAAGCAAAGGAGGGGACTGGCAAGGACTGGAGGGGAGGAGGAGGAGGAGGAGGAGGAGGAGGAGGAGGAGGAGAAGCCCCTCAGGGGCACCCAGTGGGCATCCCTCAGCCCCCTTTTCCCCCTGAGGGAGGAGATTCTCTGGTGAGGAGGAGGAAGAGGAGGAAGGCTGTGGGTGAGGAGGTGGGCAAGGCAAGCCCTTGGGAGGATGGGCAAAGGAGGAAGCCCTGTCTCTGGTGCTCCCCTGAGTGCCCTCTGCCTTCTTGGCTGAGGCAACTCACCTGCTCTGACTTGGTCCTCTCTGGATGCAAGAGTTCCTCCTCCTCCTCTTCCTTCTCCTCCTCCTCCTCTTCTTTCCCTCCTGCATCTTGGTGGATGTTTCACTTGGAGCTCCCTTTGGCTGAGAGCAGGGGGTCCTCTTCCCTTTCCCCCTTGGAAGGACCGGGCCCCCAGGAGCCCATGGAGAGCTTCAACCTGAGCCTCAACCTGAGCCTCAATGGGAGCCAGGGAGGGCAGCGCCAAGAAGGCCTCCCTTACCCTCTCCCCACCACCTTGGCCCTCATCTCCTTGGCCACCCTCCTCATGCTGGTCACCATCTTCGGCAACGTCTTGGTCATCATCGCCATCTTCACCAGCCGGGCCCTCAAGGCCCCCCAGAACCTCTTCCTGGTCTCCTTGGCCTCGGCCGACATCTTGGTGGCCACTTTGGTCATCCCCTTCTCCTTGGCCAACGAGGTGATGGGCCAGTGGCATTTCGGCAAGGTCTGGTGCGAGATCTACCTGGCCTTGGATGTCCTCTTCTGCACCTCCTCCATCGTCCACCTCTGCGCCATCAGCCTGGACCGCTACTGGTCCATCACCCAAGCCATCGAGTACAACCTCAAGCGCACACCGCGGCGCATCAAGAGCATCATCGTCCTCGTCTGGGTCATCTCGGCCGTCATCTCCTTCCCGCCGCTCATCTCCATCATGAAGCAAGGTGAGCCAGAGAGTTCGCCCCCTGAGGAAGCGGAGTCGAGGGCAGCAAAGAAGGAGCTCAGCTGCAGCATCAACAAGGAGACCTGGTACATCATCTCTTCCAGCATTGGCTCTTTTTTTGCCCCTTGCCTGATCATGGTGCTGGTCTACGTCCGCATATACCAGATTGCTAAGAGGAGAACTCGTGTCCCACCCAGCAGGAGAGGAGAGGCCCCTGAAAGGAGGCAGAATGGCCTTGCGGACAAGGAGGACATCCCTGCGATGACCAAGTTGAACGGGGAGAAGGTGGCCGGGGCAGGAGGAAACCAAGACAGGGAAGAGGTCAATGGCATTGACCTGGAGGACACCTCCTCCTCAGACCACAATGAGCATCATGAGCCCAGGAAGCAGGAGAGGCCACCACGAGGCAAGGGCAAAACCAAACTAAGCCAGATTAAGCCTGGGGACACCTTGCCCAGTAGAGCAGAGGAGGAGCGCAACGCCAAAGCTTCCCGATGGAGGGGCAGGCAGAACCGTGAGAAGCGCTTCACCTTTGTCCTTGCGGTAGTGATTGGGGTTTTTGTGGTCTGCTGGTTCCCTTTCTTCTTTACCTACTCGTTGACTGCTCTTTGCAAAAGCTGCCCTGTGCCTGACACCCTCTTCAAGTTCTTCTTCTGGTTTGGTTATTGCAACAGTTCCCTGAACCCTGTCATCTACACCATCTTCAACCATGACTTCAGGAGGTCCTTCAAAAAGATTCTCTGCCGGTTAGACCGAAAAAGGATTGGGTGAGAAGGAATGGACTTCTGTTTTTGTTGCCATGGCTGGGTGTCTTTGCGATATTCAGCTCTGGTTGGATTTTGGAAGTGGGTGGCATCTCATTTGCTTACTGAGCATGGACTCTTCAAAGACTTCAGGTGAGATGAAATGATTAAAACTTTAGTGCACAACCCTCAGTCCCCAACTGGATATGTCTCTACTCAGTGATGGATTGAAAGCTCTTATTTGTAAGTGCTTCGGTACACTTATAAGATTGACAAACTGAAAGGAACCAGTCGGGGTGGATAAGGGGAAAGTAAAAGTCATATACTGTATTTCAGAAGCATTTTCTTTCTATCCCCTCCCAATGTCCCTGATGTCATCCAAAAACAACAGTATTGCATCTTTGAGATCTGTTCCTCTTTAACTTTTATAGGAGAGATCAGCTTTACAACTGCTTCAGAGCTTTCTTGAAAATGCAGTGTATGTGTGAAAACTAGAAACAAAGCAACAACCCTTCCCCAAGCGGACCACTGGAGCTGTCTCATCAAGTATAAAAACATGATAGTATTACATATAAAGATTTCCAATTTGCTGTTGGATTTTGGGGTATACAAACTGGTAACATAAGCTTGATAATAACCAGTGTTTTATTGTACTCCCTCTATGTGGTTTTCTTTTAAATTTCATGTTTGTGTTGTCTTTTTATGCAGTATTGTTAAAAAGCTGTATCTCCGATTTTGCCATCAACTGAAAAAGAAAGGAATATTTTTAAAAGAACATCCAAATCAAAGCATAGAATCTGTCACAAGGACGAGCTGTTTTCTTACTTGTAATGCTGAAGAGGAATTAGATTCTCAAAAGAGCGTAATACGGTGCTCTCTCCTGTCTCTGTCCTTCCTCAGATGTATGTTCAATGCTAACGTATTGCCCCTACCCATGGTTGTAAATAGATAACGTGGTATATGAAGTCCTTTGTTTTACTTCACAGTGTTAACCTGATTTACGTTGATTTTTAACATTTTCATTTGTGCTCGCTATCTTGCACAAGAAAACTCTTTCCATGCACAAGGACACTTTGTAGTTGTTGTTTTCAAGTAGCCATAGAAATGTCGGGTTTCCTTCTCCCTGTTTCAGGTTTCATGTATCAAATTCTCTTTTGATTTATTCTAGAGTGAATGTTATGCATAAAGGTGAAATGGGCATAAAGGAACCATCGTTCTTCTGTCTATGACCCAGCAGCACAAGAAGTGAATAATTTTTGTTCATGATATTCTGTTCCCTCCTGCAAATAATTCATTCATCCTGTATGACAATAGTCTGAAGATGATTATTAAAGTGTGGGAAGGGAGGAAAAACAGGCTTCCTCACCATGGCACCCTCTGTGTTGGACTATATGTCTTATCATCCCCATCAGCTGGGAAGTGCTGGCTGTGGGCTGACAGGAATTTTAGTTCACCATAACTGGAGCATGCCAAGGTAGAGAAAGCTTGAACGTGATAACAATATTTTCATAAAAATAATAAAATCACTAAGCAGAGTACCTTCTGGTGAGTAATGATGGTAGACAAATACACACATGACTGATGTTTATTGTTGGATTCTCTATATTTTAAGTAAAATTGTTTATGTCGATGCTTAGTCCTCTTCCTAAAAAAGTCACTGTTCTTTGGAACACAAGGAATCACCCTTATTTCTGACTTCACTAGCACTATAAGTGTAGACATCTAATCTCGGCTGTGCCTTTTAGGTTTGAAATACTCATTTGGAAGTCTTCAATTTTAACAGAGCTGTTAAACATAATTCTAACAGATAGGGGTAAAGAGCTTATTACCATCAAAGTGTACTTGTGTACAACTTTGACATAGTTTTATTGGTTGGAAAACCTGATACAAATGTTTACATATTTGTATTAAAAACAATTGTTTGTATTAAAAACAATATAAAATTTACAGGGTTGTTTTTTTTAAAGAAAATATATGTAGAAAAAGAACAATTTTTCTAGCAGGAAGGATAACTTTTGTGCTAGAAGTGCATATTGCTACACAGGGTGTAATCTATTTCTGAAGTGTGCAGAAGCAGACCATTCCTTGTATAATTATGCGTGCATAGAACTTGTAGTTTTTGGACTACAATTCCTAGAATTCTTGAGCCAGCACGGGATTTGTAGTCTGAAAATAACTTTTCCAGATCTACCAAAAATGAGCCTCTGAAGCCACTGTAATTCTATTGTGAAGATACCACCATTTAGCAATGTTGAGATAATGTATTTATAAATGGATCAGGGTACTGGAATGATATCTGTTTCCTCCCTTGCATTGGCGTTTAGACTGTGATAACCGCCTTTTAATTTTTTAAAATCTTTTTGCATTACATTGTAATTATGTGTAAATATCAAAAACCAGTATCTGTAATTTCCCCAACTAAAATCTAAATTATCTGAATGTGAATGTTCACTGTTTTCCTAGCCAAAGAAAATCAGATATAGAGAAGTTTTACTTTCCACTTGAGGCAAGCTGCCTACGTCACAGTTCTCTCCAATGACGTCTTGTGCTTGGAGCGGAACCTCAACTCCTTGACTCATGTGATTCCATGATAGTTTCCCAGGACAGCTTGGCCAGTTTAATCTTGGGATACTAGCCTCATAAAGAGTTTCTGGGTGCTGCAGAATTCACCTGTTGAATTAGAATTTATTATCCAGTCATGTTGTCATGGTCCTTAATAGTGTCTTCAAATAAGAAAACCATTTTCCCCAGCCCCTGATTTCTCTTGAAATGTTCTTTAAAACAGAAAAGACAGTCTTTCAAATCTGCTTCCTTATGACGCCAGAACAGATAATTTTAAGGCCATAAGGTACAAAGCCAGAGAAAGTAAAATAGGCCTGATGTAGTTGAAACACTGAGTTTTCTCTGGAGAGTATCTACATCCCCCAGAGTATTTTTTTTTAAACAAGTGTGCCTCTGCTTCATATATGGAGCTTCCTTACCCACAAAAACATCTTTCTTTAAACTACTTGCAACAGGAAAGGAATTCTGTATTCACACTCTTACATGTACATGTGTCAGCCTTCCATTGAAATGAATGGAGTCGCCATTCAGGAATTCTGTAAATGCCAGAGATTGGGAGAGATATTTTTCTGGATTACAACCCTCAGCCTCTCACTGGCTCAGTTGGCTGGAGAATTCTGGGCATTGTAGTCCAAAAAATTAACAGCTCCCTAGCTCTGTGTATAGGTATTCATTAGCCTCTTCTTTTGGGGTGAATTGTTTTTAAGGCTGGTTAAATCTGTAATATTCTAAGTCAGATCTGAATTTGTCCTGCCAGAAGAATGCAGATTGCCTGTCTGTAGTATTAAGTCCAATGTATGCATTTATGAAGCAAATAGAAAATGCCTTATGTTGGGAATTCTTTTTTTTTTTTAATTTTATTTTCTGGAATGTGTTTTTAAATCGGAGGTGCACCTGGTGCAAGTCCATCGATCCCATGCCATTTGTGCTTTCTAAGAGAATGATAAATGTATACAGAAATGGCCATAATGTTTTTTAATGAAATAAAAAAAATGTTTACACATCAGAAAGCATGCAAAATCTCAGGTATCTGTTTTCAAGCATCTCCGAGATCTGAAGACTTAACGGGGAAATAGAGGAAACCCACCTTGTCCAGCACGTTCTACTACAGTCTTGTAGTCTGCATAAGTCATTGTTACACTTCATGTTTAGAACAATGGTCTAGTTCATTGTACACAGAAAGACTGACAAATAAGCCTTTGATATTATTTTGGTTTCTTCTTTAATGGCACAGCAAACCTATTCATACACTTCTTAAAGAACAAGGATTAGGGCTTATTGGGTAGACAATGTACTCCTGTACATATTTAAGTTGAAGTTGTGTGCATTTAAGTTGTGTGTGTGTTCTTCTTTCTGTCAAGTGAAATATTGTTCCATTCCAATATTTACAAACTGTTGATAGACTGCTGACTAATTAGGCCACAAGTGCCAGTATAAATGTTTGAGAGTAGGAGTAAAAACAGTGCCTGTCTCCAGCCAAATGCCAGTTAACTTGGGACGGGGGGGGGGGGGGGGGGGGGAGGGGGAGGACAAAGTACATTTTTTTAACACTGGGAGAGTTAATGGAAAGACTCTCAAAATTGGGGCTTCAATTTTGGCATGCAGGAGTTAGAAGATTTGATACCTGTAGATAGATAACAGTCATTCACTTCATAGATTGCATATTGCTGCTTTTCATTTCCTGGGATTTGCCCAATATTTTCTCTTTCATGCACAAATCATATGGCATGTGTATTTATACTACAAAAAGCACCACCCTCACTTAAATCAACATAATGGCAGTTAGTGGTCATAAAGGGCCAGTATACCCATTGTGCTGTGCTAATATGGGTTTGCCAGCAGCACATTGACCCAAGAGCTCGAGAGGAAATGCTATCAACCAAAACTTGATCGTATGAGTGTATCTGCCTGACAAATATGCTGGCAAAAATGCCACTCAGGTCCTCACATGAAGAGAGGAGAGCAAGGATGTGTTTGCTGGCCCTGCCATCCTTCACAAGTTGAAGAGCAAAGATTTGGAGCAGGCAGCTTGCTCTTTGTAGGTTTCCTGTGCAATTTAAAGCTTCGATCATTCATGTGAATGGTAAAATGTGGATAAGACAGAAGAGTCAGGACAAATGATTGTGACTCTGCTCTGCATGATGCAGAGAAAAAGTGGATGGAGAGACGATTTCTGTTCCTTATATATTACTAGAAGTTGAGGTCATTCAGGAAGTTAGAACGAAGTGCTTCTTTACACAGCACATAATTAATCTCTGGAATTCAGTACCACAAGTTGAAGTGATGGTCATTTGGCTGGATGGATATATATATACTCCCCCCCCCCCCCGGATTAGAAATAGTATACCTCTGAATAGCAGTTTCTGATGAGATGGTTGCACGTCATCTGCTGCTGGCAGATTTCTCTGGACAAGTGGTTGACCGTTGTCAACTGAATGCTGGGCTAGGTAAGTTTTGTCTGATTCAATGTGGTGGCTCTCATGTTCTTATCCTCTCTCAACAGATGATTCTGAGTGCATGAAGGCTTTAGTACTTAAACAAAACTCACGTGTCTGTCACATTCACACTTTCCATTTTATATGTACACCAAGGTTGGGAATTTATGGTCCTCTGGATCTTCTTGAACTCCAGTTTGCATCTGCCTCATCCACCATGGCCGGTCTTGGGGTGATGGGAGTATTCCAGCAAGATCTAGAGGGCTACTGGCTCTCCACCCTGCTGTACCCTTAGTAAATGAGTGTAAAACAAGTCTAGGATCCAACTGTAAGATGTAGCTTAGTCCTCTTGTCTCTGTAATTGTGTTGCCCACACTGATACCAGTGTTGTTAAATTTGTGTAGTTCCTTATCCATCAGATGACAAATTCTGCATCTCTGATCATTAGAGCAGCTTCATCCAATTCTTCCTAAAACTTGTGTAAAGACTTTTCTGAATGTTTTATCTGCACTTCTGCAGCCTTTTAGACTGGCAGATAAAAACAATGAATATTTTACAATCTCAGAAATGTAAGGATTATCACACCATCTACAAATATTATTTACAAAAAATAATGTCAGAAACAGACATTTGTATAATTAAAACATTAGTTTTTAACAATTAATGAATCACAATTATTATACTGGTAATATTCTGAAATAGAGTGCTAGCATTGTGTATTAGTCTGAGTGTTGGCCTAGGAGTCCAGGAAACCAGGGTTTGAATCTACCATTGGCCATGGAAACCCATTGGGTGATTTTGAGAATGTCACACACTCTCAGCCTCAGAGCAAACCCATTCTGATCAAATCTTGCCAAGAAAACAGTGTGACAGGTTCGCCTTAGGATTGCAGTAAGTCAGAAAGGACTTAAAGGCACACAACAACTGAAATGACTTTCCTCTTGCTTTCATTGAGGCAGAAATATTGTGTCATGAAATGATCAAAAGAGATTGGTCTTCCAAGTTAATTTTCTGCTGAAAGCATAAAAATGTAGTTAATCCTTCCTTGTCTGGTGATAGATCTTAGGTGATCGTTTGACAGTTTCAGTTTACTAAACTGAATGCATGACCGAAGCAGCTGACATGGAGATATCAAATCAACATTCTTACTTTATTTACTTTTATTTATTGCATTTATATCCTGAATTGTTTTATCCTCAGCAGGTCAATGCAATGTTAGCACTTAGTCCTTTTCCCTTCCTCAGCAGGCTGTTACTTGTCCAATTGTACAGTGTTCAGTCAAAGAATTGTACTCCGAAGTTCACATGCATGAGAATAGTCTTTACCCGCAGGGCTTGGGAATTTCTTTGGGGTGGGGGCACAGTTCTCTGAAGCCCCCATTATATGGCCATTGTCCATATTTGTGGGGGCAGATTCTGGGGGCTGCAGGGCATTAGATTTCTAAGACCCCAGATGTTTATTAATACAAAAGCCACTGCATAAGAAATTGAATTGGAATGAAAGACACAAATGCAACTTAACTAAGACTTGTCAGTGGTTCCATCTGAACCTAGGGCTCTGGCCCCAGGCAAGAGACTATTGAGAGCAATAATTCAGACAACTTCTGAAGTAGTGAAATTATTTCTTCCCATTCATTCCTATGTCCTAGATATGTCTCTCATGCTATGGTAAGGTTTTGGATTTCATCTTCCAACTGCTCAAGGTACCTGTGGATCTTTGGTTCAGCTTCTATATCCTTTGCTTTAGAATGCACATGTATGAATTACATTTGACCAAACTAGATGTTTACATTTACGTTGACAACCCAAACATTTTCTTGCCAGCTTGGAATTGATCAGCACATTTTACTTATATCTTGGTTTGAAACAAATTGTAATGATTGTAGGTGTTACTACCCAAACTTTTGTTTGATTGAAATTATAAACAAAATTGCCAACACAGGGCAATTCAGAGCAAATTTCTTAGTATGCTATAAAAGCAATACATCCCCCTCCCAGACAAATTATAGAGACAATTCATATTCTAAAACTGGCCAGTCTCATCCTTTCAGATGTCTGGGAACAATGAAATGTCAACCTGCTTTCATAGATGGGAGGTAGGTTGACAATTGAAAGAGCTCTTTTCTTTTTTACCACCCTCTGGGGCTCTTTTGAAGGAAATGGTCATAGGGAGGCCTCAAATGATGCTTCCAGAATACAGTTGACCCTCCATATTCATGCAGTTTTAACCATATGTGGCTTGAAAATATTTAGAAAATATATAAATTGCAATAAGCCAACCTTTATTTTGCCATTATATATAGGGGACATTTTACTATGCCATTGTATATAATGAAACTTGAGCATCCATGGATTTTGATATCGATGGGGGTCCTAGAACCAACCCCCAGCAGATACCAAGGACCCACTTTACAGTAAGGTTCAAGATTACAATTTTACATGAGCCTACCATGAGACCTGCCTCTCGCAGCCTAGGCAGGAGACTCAGCTTCCCCTACAAAAATCCAGATGTGCTTGAACCCTGCAGCCTCTTGAAGTTTCTGTCCTTGCTGTAACCTTCTGATGAACTTATGTTAAGGTGTGAACAAATAAAAAGGCTGTTCTGGGTGTGGGATGTATCTCTGTGATTTGTAACCTTTCACTCTTGTATGTTATATGGCACAAATGATAATCCTGAAACAACGTTGTTTATGGTGGACTCTGAATGAAATTGACTGGTAACTAGGAGAAGAAGGCAGTACCAAGAGTAATCCGTTTATTTTCTGATTCATTCACCTCTTTGGAAGTTCAAAGTCCTTGCAGATTATTGTTTATTCGCAATAACTGCTTGGCAGAAATAGTTAATGCTTTTCTAGTATATAACTCCCTGACTCTGCTGCTACATAATCATTTTTATATATGTAATTGCTTACAACAAATTGATTTGGTTTTTAAGAGTTTTAAGAACTAGAGAAAATATAGTGGATTTATCATGTTATAGTGCATAAGATAGGTATAGGTATAATACAGCACTTCAGATATTGAATTGCAGCCCCAGTGTTATTCACTATCTGCTGTGCGGGTGGGATCAGCACTCCATCAACATCAGGAGAGCTTCATAATTCACACCGCTTGGCATAAATGAACACAACAGATAAACAAATGAAGGCTCCTTGTCTTTTCTCTGATAGCACCAAAGTAAAAGGGGGTGGAGGGAATCAGAAAGAAATTCTGACCCCTAATATGAATCCAAGAAAATCTCAGGGACTGATGGGTTATGCAAACAGTTTGTTGAGACTTCACAACATTCTTCATTGGAGAATACATCTGACCAAGTGAAAGCTTGCACAAACATTTCAGTTTCATGTGTTTTGTAATGGCAGTGCCTACCTGAAATCTGACTGCATTTTGAATATTGAAAGTTCTTTGATTCTCCTTGGGAAATTTCCTTTACATCTAATTGTATGCTAGATAAACCAAGTAATGTGAGAAGTTATTACTGAGGAAAGGGTTGGTATTTATTTATTTATTTATTTAGCATGAGTTGGATGCTAAAGCAGATGGTGATGCTGCTGCTCATTTCAGAAATAAAATATTTACCTTGCTTTTGAATTGAAGACTTTGAAGTAACAGCCAAAACATAAAACCATGAAAATATCGGTGCAAATCTAAATGAGAAACATGAGCATCAGACACTTAATCATCATAAAAGAGCACAAAGGCAACATGAACCAGGAGCATAAAAGCTCTCAAAGGTCTGTGAATATAAAGCAAAACGGGTCTTTGCCAGGTACCTACAAACAAGATCATGGAGAGGTTTTATAGGATTGGAAGAGGTGGGATGTTATAATTTGTGCTGCTGCTATCTACATTGCATACTCTTTGTAAGTTACAATATTTTTTTTAAAAAATAATTTATTTCTTGTTTTTAAAAGTGGTTCATTGTCATCACTCATTACTTATGACTGAAAGGGAAAATGTTTAGTAATGCATTACTTTCTTTTTATATTTTTTTAAAAAACACAGAAAATTCAAAAATGGCTCAAAATCCTTCAAGATGAGTCTCCAAAGCAATACTTTGGACTAATATATAAATTACTTGTTACAAAAAATGATAACAATGACATCACCTATCAGTGGCTAAGGTTGTGTCAGTAGCTTACATGCATATAAGTGCAGTTTGCATGCACTTAAGTCACTTTTGAGTTTGGCAGAGGGCTATTTACTTGCCCTTGAATTCCATCCCTAAACCTCTTGAGGGTGATATCTCTCAAACTCTGGGAGGGACCTCTGATCTTGTTGTTTAGTGATAGAGAAAGGAAGGAAGGACAGGGAAGCAAATCAGCCCATGAAGATATGGTTTCTCTAAGTTCTGGGGGTAAAACAAAAGTGGGGTGTACTCTGTTTGAGAGCTCATCCTCATTTCTTCCCCACACAACTGAGCTGAGACCAGTCCAGAGACATGAATTGATAAGTTAACCTGTCTGAATGTTTTTCTCCGCTGGTACACAACAGCAGCAGGGACTATTCCTGGTGAGGATCATATAACAACAACATCTGTTAATATATTTTTATTCATCCTTTTTATTGTTAGATCTCAAGATGACAAAGTCAGTGCCACACTGCAGAATTAATGCAGTTTGATGCTACCTTAACTGCCATGGTTCCATCCTATGGAATCCTGCAGTCTGTAGTTAGTTGTAGCACCAGAGCTGTCTGACAGAGAAGCCTAAAGATTTCACAAAACTACACAGCACAGAATTCTGTAGCATGGAGCCATGTCAGTTAAAGTGATATCAAACTGTAGTGAAGATACAGTCAAACAGATAGAATAATATGCACAATTTTAAACAATTTCAGATTAAAATAAATGAATAATTCAAACAAGCTAAAAACATATTAAACCATTCCACAACTCAATGGGGTTAGAAGAGCAAACAAACAAACAACCCAACACAACCCTCAAATCATGTATCTGACAAAAAGTGCACTAGGACTCAAAGGTTTTAATAGAAAGCTATGCCTTGACTTGATGCCCAGAAAAAAAACAACAACGAGTGTTGGCTTCAGTCAGGCCAAATAATGTCAAATGTAACACACCACAGAGAACACAATTATTTATAATGTACTACTTCCAAGATCTGCTTCTAGGGGTGCTGTGCACTTGTGGGCCTCGAGGGAGCAATGTGGCTGGGTTCAGGCAAGGTCTAATGGTACGCACAGGATTTGAGTCAGAACATTTGTGCTTTGTCTTCCTGAGGCAAACTGTTCCACTCACTCACCTCCCATTCTATAACTTAAGAATAAAGGCTCTAGGCAAGATCGTTACACAATGAGGCATTACCACAGGAAAGATCCATTCTGCACTTGCTGTCTAATGTTGGGGTCTGGTGGTGGTACATGAAATGTCCTGCACTGGATGAATTTCCCACATGGCAGCCATGATGTGTGATATTTTCATACTGATGGTACAAAAAGAGGGTTCCTATGTGACTCATTTCTCCATTGTGTGGGAATGTATCATGCTGTTCTCAGTCATTGTCTGGCAAAAGTGGACAGTGTTGGAAAAAGTCTGAGGGATTGTGGATGAATCCACAGGTTGTGCTATGGACCATGTTATTGCCACAAGGTGGTGTAATGGGATGGTTTGTCTACGGTGGACTGCCAGGAGGAGGGAACCACAGACTTCCCTCTGGGAGTGTCCCCATAATTCCTGCTGTTTATCTTCTGGGTTCTGACCCTTCCTATGCTTCCCTTTACTCTGAAAAGGGGGAATGAGGGGAGCAAAGGAGGGTGAGGTGAGGAACTAAAGGGAAAGGAGGTGCACAACAATAAGAAAGATATATTGTCAGAAAACGAGTTCATGATTAATATACAGTGGGTCCTTGGTATCGGCTGGGGGTTGGTCCCACAACCCTCTGTGGATACCTAAATCCATGAATGCTCAAGGCAAAATCAAGGTTTTGTTTTTTTTAAAAAAATTTCAAGCCAGGGACAGTTAAACAGCTTCATTTATATACCGCTTCATACCGCCTGAGGAGTGTCTAAGCAGTTTACAACTGTAAGCTACTTGGCCCCAACAATCTGGGTACTCATTTTAGCGACCTCGGAAGGATGCAAGCCTGAGTCGAGCTTGAGCCCTTTTGCTGGTCTTGAACTTGCAACCTTATGGTTTTGAGTGAGTGGCTGCAGTACAGGCATTTAACCACTGCACCACCAGGGTTAAATCTTTGCAGGGTACAGAATCTGTGGAAAAGGAGGGCTGACTGTATGGGATGAGAAATAAAATTGAAGGCTGGCATTCTGCTGTGAAATTTTGTTGTGTCAGGACTTCGAGGGGTGTTCTTAGCCACCTCAATGTGACCCCACAGCCGAGAGAACACTACAGACATGATTTCTGAGCACCCCTAATCTGCAGAACCTCAGAAACCCTTCAGTTTTGTTGCTGCCTGTCTGAAAAAGGTAGGTTATTTGAGTTGGGAGGGATGGCATCACTTGATGTAATTATGATGATGGAGCTTTGTTGTCTTAATTTTGTCTGGTGTTGCTAAATCTCATCTGAAATTATATCAATTTGATTGTTTCCTTATAGCTCTCCTTATATTTCATCAAATGAGCTCTAGGATACCCATGGCTGAGGTTATCCTCATACAACCTTGCAAGGCATGTCATGTTGTGCCTGTGTGTGTGTGTGTGTGTGTGTGTGAGAGAGAGAGAGAGAGAGAGAGAGAGAGAGAGAGAGATATTACCCAGTGAATTGAATTTCATGGTTCAGTGGTTACTAGAACCTGGATCTTCCAAGTCATGTCAAATTTTCTGCCCACTGCATTGCACTATTCTCAGCAAGCAGGAGAGGAAAGAGTAGCAAATATGCTACAGGATCCTAGATGGCAGTATTTACAAAAAAGAAGCATCTCTCAGTTGGCTTGTGGCAGCTTTCCCTTCAGAGGCTGACATCCAAAGTCTTTTCATTTATTTGACTCAGAGAGGCCTTGGATATTGCCTTAATGGGTGAAAATGGGTAACACAAGTGCGTTTTCTCTGTAACAGAGCTGCTCTATATTTTGCACTTGATTGTAAATTGTCCCTGCAATTGGAATCTGCATATCTCACCAGAGAGAGGGGGAAATTAAATTAATGTGGGTAAGATAGGAATTTAGGGAAAGAGTATCAGGAGGGACTTGCACATTCTGATCTTAGAAGTTGCTCTCATTAGCTCTGAGCAGAAGGTGGAAGTGTTCATGCTCTGGTAGCATTCAAATGTTTGGCTTCTGTTCAAAGGGAAATGACTCAGATGGCCCATTCATCATAGTTACGGAAGAAAAGTAGGCGTTTTTGGAATCCTGAAGTCCTATTGGGAAACAGGGCAATTGCCATAAAGGTTGATGGCAGATTTTAAACTGTCTGGCCCTGAATTTCTATGATTTTTAACAATATATTTCTCAACCAAAATGCCTTAATAGCATTTGGCATTCTCCACAGAAATGGATGTGATTTTGCAGGGACACTGACAATGTGTGCTAAGCATTTTATTATGTGCTGCTCTGACCATTGGTTGTTACAAAATTGAATACTTGGGCAAGGAATTATTATCAGGGAAAGGGCATAATTTCTTCAAGTCCAGTCTACTCAGCATCCAGTAGGAAAGGTTAATAACACACCTTATGTGCTTCTCTTACAGCGTGTGATTGTCTTCAGGCTTTAGATGTTATGAGATATTAAGACATCTTTAAAGAAACAGTTGTATTTCTTTAGCATCTCCCTAGTCCCATCTTTTGAACACCAAGTGGAGACAAAGAGTTAATAAATCAAGAACATGGATTCAGATTGGAAGCTATACTGACTAATGGTAAGATTATAATGGGTGAGATTCTACACTGCCAAGATGGAAAGTAATTTATAGAATTCTACAGCAGCTGCACAACACCACTTTATTAACGAATGGTGACATTTCACAACTCAATGTGCACTGCACATCAGTGTGCAACCATCATGTGTGCAGCCATGTGCATTTGTGTGTGGTGCACAAACTTGCATAATGTATGGCTATGCATCATGGCAACCATTCATCCACCTATTACATAACTACATTTTGAGAACTCTGAACTGAATGTGGCCATTGGGTGTGATATAAAACTGCCCAAATGCTTCTGTAAGGGAACTTTTCCATGCATAAGACACCAACAGGATTGTGGTCATGTATGATACAACAAAGCTTCCACACATGAACCCTCAGAATTACAAAGTGAACTCCCAATAACAATTAAATTAGAATGCTTTTCAAGGCATGATAACTAAAAACAGACATGACTCTGGTTATGCTTTAGTTTGGTTTTGTAGAAATATCACACTGATATTAAATAAACTCTTTAATAATTGGAAAGTGACCTTTCAGAAGAATAATCATAGAGACACCACCAACAATATCCAAGCAATGAAGGATATTACCATCCTCATTTAATGGATGAAAGGATTGGTTCTCTTGCTGGAGCTGAAGAAAGTGAAATCTATACTTCCACAACTATACCTCCCACTGTGTCCAGCTGGAGGACACAGAAATAAAGACTGCTGGTTAGGGTTTCTTAGAATATTTCCTATTTGTCTTGTCTGACTTGTTGCTTCCTTATTTCATAGACTGATACTTCCACCACCCCCGCCATGTTTCTAGGGATAGCAGGATCCATCTTTCTATTCTTCCAAATAAATACCACTATTGCAAACCACTTTAAGATTTTTTAAAACAGAAAGTGGTACAACGATGCAGTAAATAAATGATATATACCATTCACTTTAACAAAACAAAATTCTTAATTGAGATCAGCCTTAGAACTTATGATTCCATGTTCCAGCTTCTATATTTTCTAACTTCCAGCAAGTCTCACAATGAATGTAACAGATTTTTATGATGCTGATCATTGATTGCAGAGTGGGTTTAACTATTTAAAAATACAACAAATAATATGTCTGAAATTAGATTTCACTCCTGGTGTTTGAGGTCAAGAGACTGAATACACTGCCCAGCTTACATTATTGATTCTTTTGGGAATGATTTTGCATGTGACAGAAAAAAATTATAAAGGCTGTATGACTCACTCTTTCATCTTTCTTTCTGCGCTTGGGGTATCATCTATGAAATCCTACTCATTCATCTCTTATGCATCCAAAATACATGTTGATGATACTGTTATTAGGCCAATTAGACCAATTTATTAGGCCAACCCCTGCCGCACAACATCATGCTCGTTTTTGAAGTTCAAATTGCTTCTTTATCAGGCAGAGATAGTTGAAAATATCACACAGGGGAACAAAAGGGACATTGTTGAAGTCACAAGTCTGCAGGTCACCAATTTGTTGTTTTAGAGAGAATGTCCATGTTCTATGCAGAGATTTATGAGTTCCAAACACAGCCAGAATTTACCCTCCCAATCCCAGATTGTGGAGTGGACAGACAGAAGTACTTCACTAATTGCATTGGACTTCCTTATTATTATATGTACATTTGTAAGGAGATTTGTGTGAGTTCCTGTCTTTTATATTTTTTAATCAGAAAGGAAAAGAATGGAAGATTTCAATCAATCAATGACCAGACCAGAAGATGGGAATTAGCAAAGCAATTCAAACATTTTTATCACATTTTGACAATTTTCAGAATGTTGTGCTGTTGCATAAGAAACAACAAAGAATCTTGTGGCACCTTAAAGATGAACACATTTCTTAACACAGATGTCATAACTGTGCAGGACCCAACCTACCAACACTTCTTTTTCAGCTTTCCCATTCTGAATTTTTCAGCCCCAAAATGGGCAGTGTAATTGGTCACTTAAAAGCTATTTTGGTATTGTTTCAGGTCTAAAGTAGCTTTTTTTCAGAACAGGAAGTGGCTGGAAGGTTTTGAAAAGGGGTAGGAGAGTGTGACCCTTAAAAATCTGGGATGAGCAAAAATAGGTCTGTTGCTCTTTCCAGACTTTCTGCAGCTCTTATGGTATAGGCTTTCATGGACACAGTCTACCTCATCAAATACATTATTTGTTGTCCTCATTCGGCAGATTTATGTATACATGCTTGAGGGGAGATTGGAAAAATTAAGAGCAGATGGAATTAAGATGCAGAAAGTACAGTCAGTTTGGCCATTTACAAACAAGGTGTTGGGTTACAATGTTGGTGAGATGAATAACACATGTTGGGTGAGAAGAATAACCTCTGTTGCTGTTTAGACCAGAGGAGATGGATTGCATTTGCTTGCAGGCCACTAATAACCTGCAGGTGCATCAACATCCAGATATTACTGAGTTAATAAATTTTGACATGATGGTAATGGGATGAGAATTCTACATAATATGCAGTTCGTTTGATCAGTATGATCTCTCTCTCTCTCTGGTTTTCCAAACTTGAACACTTCATTTAAAAATTTCCACTGGAAGTGAACTATAGCAAGTTTGCTTGTAAGTGCTAAAAGAACCTTTTTCATAAATTAAAATCAATTACTCAACCTGAAACACTTCCAGACTCATGAGAGTGCAGCATTTTTAATCAGTACACTTCCATTAATTCATTCAAAGAAAAGGACACGCTACTTGGATTTATTTTCTGCTTTAAACTTCGTCTTATTTTGTACTGATGTTTTCAATAATACATGGAAGTGCTATACATATTTTGGAAGTGAATTTGTTGTTGCCTTAGGGAGGCAACCTTACACTTCCCCACTCATGTTCATAATACTATACAGAATGTTTCCCAGGGAAATAAAGTAGTAGTAGTACAATAGTATTAGTAGTAACAGGAACAACTATTTTATCTGATGAGTACCAAACCTATTGGAACAAATGTTTAAAATCACAAAGAATGAATGGTTGCTCATATACAAAAGGTGCTTGTAAAAAACACAAGGCCTACAGGAACATTGTTGCATAAGGTATACTGCTTTCACAGGTTTTATTACTATGAAAAAGAAAGCCAGCATGTTTTTAGTTACCAAGGTAGGTAAGGGAATTATCCTCCCCTTTCTATTCTCAAACAAAGGTGTTAAAATATACTCAGGGTGTCCTATATCAGTTGAACTGAGGACTACCAGAAGCTCTCAGGCAGTACAGCCTGAGCGAGAGAAGAACTTGCTCCAAAGGGACTAGGAAATCACGCAGAAGTTATTGTCTTAAAGGTCTACTTTTAACCATGTGGAGGAGTGAAGAAAGAATCATAGGATCATATATTCATGTAGAATCTTAAGAGTACAAACGGTCCATAAGGTATTTTTAGGCCATCCCTCTGCCACGCAGAAATACACAGCTAAAGGATTCCTGAAAGATGCCCATCCAACTTCTCTTTAAAGACTTTCAAAGAAGCAGAGTCCACTACCACTAGGACAATCTATCCCACAGTTGAACAGCTCTTACAAGAAATAAGTGCTTCCTAATTTTTAGGTGGAATTTCTTTTCTTTTTGTTATTTGAATCCATTGGTTCATGTTCTAGTCTCTGGGGCAGCAGAAAACAAGCTTGCTCCATCTTCTATAAGACACCCTTTCAGTTGTTTAGATATGTCACCTCTCAGACCTTTGATCATCTTGATCACCCTTCTCTGGATATGTTCCAGATTGTCAAGTACCTTTCTAAACTGCGGTGGGCAGAAGTGGGCACAACAGTCTAAGCAAGAAGAACCATTTTTTTTTCTGAAGGATACTTCATTCTAAACAAGTGGCAGCTGTTGGCTTCCATGTCAGTGGGTCAAAGAATACAGTATGGGTTTTACTTAGTCCAAATTTTAAAAGACTGATGGACCCTATTTTCCAAATAGTATCAGCACCCTGGATAGATCTTAGTTATACTTGAGCACCAGTTTCTTGCTGTAGGTCAAGCCTGTACAACTTGGCAGTAGATAGGGGCCAAAATTAAAACAGACTAAATTTCTTCAGGCTACAGATAAGTTTTAATTAAATATTAATTAATTAATTAATAATATTAGGTGAGAGTAATTAATAATGTTAGGCAAGATTAATTAATAAAATTAATTAATAATATTAATTAGAATTAATATTAATTGTCTTCTCCTCCTCTGTCTGACCCTCTCCTCAGTAGAAAGCTGAGCAGCAGGAGAGCCTTTCCCGTCATTATCCTCTTCCACCTGGATGTCTCCTGAAGCTTCTCCACCACCCAGGAGAAAGCTGGGCAAATGAGGAGCCTTGCAGGTTAATGTGTTTGCCCATCTTCCTCCACCTGTCCTTCTTCTTACGAGAAAGCTGAGCAGCAAAGGAGCCTTGCAGTGCAGGTATTCACCCGTCCTCTTTCGCTGCCATCACCTGGCCTTCTCAGGACAAAGCAGGGTAGTGGAGGAGGCTTTCAGGGCAAGCATTTGCTCGTTCTCCTCCTCTGCCACCTGGCCTTCTCCTTGGGAGGAAGCCAGGTAGTGGAGCAGCCATGAGGGGCAAGTATTTGCCTATCCTCCACCTCCTCCTCCACCTGGCCTTCTCCTCGGGAGAAAACCAAGCAGTGGAGGAACCTTACAGTGTGAGTGTTTGCCTGTCCTCCTCTTCCTCCACCTCCTGGCCTTTTCCTCAGGAGAAAGCTCAGTGGTGTAGGAGCCTTACAGGGTGAGCATTCACCCCCCCCCCCCCGTATGGCCCTCTCCTCAGGAGGAGGCCAATAGGTGGAGGAGCCTTGAAATCATTCCACATCACTGTGGGGCACCCAAAATCCTCTGGCAGGCCGCATGTTGTGCAGGCCTCTTGTAGTCAGAGGTTCTATCACTTTAGTTCTTTTGAACCCTAAAATATGAATGGGGTAGCATGCTTTAAATCACAGTGTCATGTGATCACACTGTACAACTAAGACAGACTGGTGGGATCAGCAGCTGCATCAGTCTATACAATTAGCTTTTTGCCATGCTTGGGGCAGAAAGAGGCAATCTCAAGAGTTAAAGTAGTTACTACTTTCCCCAAATGGTTCCTTTGCTCCCTTCTACTTTGCTGCAAGCTAAGAGACATAGTGGAGAAACAGCAAATTAGAAAATCAATTGGCAGAGAATTTCAATATCTCCCAGGAAACACAGGATGTGCAGGACATAGATAAGATTTTGAAACGAGCTGTATTACTTACCTTAAGCAGCAGAGGTTCAAAGGAACAAACTTTCAAGTCCTTCAAGTAGATGTACTGAATATAGTTTGTTCCTCTACCCATACCTGGCAGCATCTTTAGCAACAAAGCTGAGCAGCCATGCTTGGATCAGATACTCTTAGAGTGGTTGAGCTACCTGAGACAGATACAGATGCTACAGATAGATACAAGATGTTACAGATAGTTGAGACATGGCTACAGCTGCATGCTTCGCTATCTAAGAAAGTTTTGATACCCAGAGGTAAAGCTTGGGGCAAGAAGCTATTAAAGCTGGCAAAGCTCTCCAGCTTTTGCTAACATTCAATATTCTTTTGTTTCTTTATGGATCCAGGCATGAATTAATACAGCAGTAATCACTGGAAGCTAGCCAAATTCTTTGTAAGAATCAAATACAGGTATTCCATTGATTGGTACCAGCAGGGCAGAACAGAGGGAGCATAGTTTTGCTCACTTTGAAAAAAAATTTAGAAAGAGTAGACCTTTAAGGTAATAACTTTGGGGAAAAATTAGGAATGAGATCAAGTTTTAAGAAGGGGTACTTGTCTTCTGACTCTTAGAATCCCAAAATGTAGAGACTTCTGCTCCTTTCCTCTAAGCAGGGCTACAGCTAATTTCTGCCTGTAGCCTCAGTTCTCAAGGCTCACTGTCTCACTGACTGAAGAGGAAAACCACTGCAATTCCTTTGGTTCCTAGTGGGGAAAAACACTGCCAGTATAATCATACTGGCAGGTTCTTTACTTCAGTCCAGGAAAGAGGATAGGTCACATGACCACCCCAAACCTGATTTCTTACAATGGTCCCCCCTCTTTGACTGATTTTGGGGGTAAGTTCCTTATCCATTTCTAATGAACACCTAGAATCCAATCTAGACAGATCTTCTTCTATCAGCTGACCTAGGTGGGGGAAGCAGGGAGTAGAGGTATAGCTATAGGAGCGATGAGGCTATTGTCCCCAACTAAGAATTCTTTTTCTCCCTGAAGTTTGCTTCCGTCTTGAAATTTCTGGCACTGCAGTAACTTAATACCCCAGTCGAGCATTTAGAAAATTTAAGCATCCAGTAAAAGGGGCAGGCAAAAATACCAAGAAATGCAAACACAACAAATATAAGAAGTTCTAGCTGTGAATCGTTTTCAGTGTGTCACTTTCTGTAGTATTAGAAATTTAAATACTGAGGAAGACTTAATCTGGGGGTAGAATGGAGGGGGCAATACCCTCACTTTCCCCCACTAATAGCTACATCTCTAGTGGGAAGGCAATTCTGAGGAGTGCTGGTAACTTAGTGGGACAGTAAATTCACTCTGGGTTTCATTTCACAGCTTTAAAGGAACTACCCAAGGCAGTGAATCCATTTTGAGGAGCTTGTGTAGTTCAGCACCTTGGATAGCTCCTTGCTAGTTTAAGCTAAATCTTCCAGTGGATTCAGTGTCCCACTGACATGCAAGTCATCAGCCCCTGCTGGTAATCCCCTATCTCACCTGGATATCCCCCTTGTACTTTCAAAACCGGCTCTGGAGGACTGGGAAATTTCCCCAGTGGTTCAAGTGATGTGGAGGGCTGTGGGCATGGGGGAGAGGAAAGCCACGTTCTACTTGCTGATGTGCTAGTACTAATGTGAGGCTAATATGATGTGTGCTAATGTGATGGGATGTAGTGCCTTAGTGATTAAGACGCCAGTTCTGATGATTGGAATATCAGAAGGTTGGCAGTTTCAGGCCCAAGTTCTGCATGGTGGGGTGAGCTCCTGTCACTAATCCCAGCTTCTGCCAACTCAGCAGTTTGAAAGCAAGCAAATGCAAGTAGATAAATAGGTGCCACTTCTCAGTGGGATGGTAACAGTGTTCAGTGTAGTCATGCTGGCACATGACCACCTGAGCAGTCCTCAGACAATGCTGGCTCTTCGGCTTAGAAACGGAGATGAGCACTGCCCCCTACAGTTGGTTACGACTAGACATTCATGTCAAGGGACTACCTTTACCTACCTTTAATGTGATTTTAGATGTAGGCCAATGGATCTGATGCTTAGTTTCTCTTTCCTGGTAATGGAAGTTCCTATTGGAGGGCTATGTTGATAGGCCATTGGGAAAGGTTACTGTGAACACTCTTGGTAAAATAATTATTTCCACACATTACTGCAACTGTGATATTATCCACAGCCTTTAAAGGGTGGCCAGTGAGATAAAAGGATGAACTAACCTGTACATCAACATCTGGGATTATGGGAATCCTAGGGAGTTGGAGATGAATGCCTATCAGACAATAGCTAGGATGTTGCAGACTAGCAAACCATACCTATTGCTTGGTCCTCTGAGTGATAGATAAGCAGAACAACCTTCTCAAACCTTGTGCCTACAATACGTTTTAGCCTACAACTTCTGTCTGCCCCCCCCCCCCCCAAACAACAACAAGTGAGCAAAGGAGTGATAACCCAAGACATCTGGAGTGCTCTTGGCTAGGGGAAGTTTCTCTAGAACAGTGTTTCCCAAACTTTGGTATTCCAAATGTTTTGGACTTTAACTACCAGAAACTATAGCCAGTTTTTCCAACAATAAGGAATTCTGAAAGCTCAGGTCAAACATCTGGAGAACCAAAGCTGGGGAAACACTGCTCTAGAAAGAGCCTCCACATTAAGCAAGGTCCTTTTGTGCATGTGTATAATGTGGTTGTTGTGGACAGGGTGGATGGATGGATGGATGATTTCAGGAGAGAGTAGGGTTATATTTTTGTTTACATAATACATCCTTCTGACCCATTCACTGCATCTGTTTATTGAATAATTTGTAACTTTCCAAACACAAACAACAATAAATCACACTTCATATCTTTTGAAGGTGAAAGAAAAATAAATATGAGCAAGGTGATGATTAGCAATTGCCTATACTAAAAAATTATATATAAAAGAAAATATTCAATATACACTAACATTAATGAAAAAGAAGTACGGGAACTATTTACAAATGTCATTTTTGCTTTAGCTTTGCTTAAGTTAGTGATATAGGCAAGTTTAATTTAGTGGAAAACTAGAAAATCCCATGGATACCCACTGCCTGACCATGGGCAAGTCACACTCTTTCAGACCCAAAGGAAGATGCTGGCAGTCAGTATCTTCTGGAATACTGTAGGATGTTTCTGCCCAAAGTTCTACACAATACTATTGGCAACAAAAAAGCCATCTGAGGCTGGAAAAACTGGGCTGCCACATCAAACTAAGTTTCTTTGCAAGAGCTTAGCTCCTCCATGTGATGAGCCCATTAAAACACACAGGAGAGTGTTCCAAGAAGAGATGTGCAAATGAGAGATTAGTATTTAATGCAAGCAAGTAAACAACCCAAATACAAGTCACTACTGAGATCTGTTGATGAGCTTTAATGTTGGGCAATAATAACAATCTGCAAATCTTTATTTTCCATTATGTGCTTTTGATGAAAACAGCTTCCAGCAGGGTAGCTATGCAAGTCTGTTGTAGCAAAGACAGCAAAGAATCCTGTGCTAGCTAACACAAATTATTAAAGCACAAGTTTTTGTGTCTAAATCCTATATATCATTGCCAGATTTTCTAATGTGCTTCCTTTTTCTATTGATGGAGACAGCAGAATCTGAAATAGTTATCTTGTTGAGTACTGCACTGAGTGATGCCAACCCTAGTGATGCCACTGTCTATAGTGGCATCTATGGCACCTATATCCATACTTATATAGATATAGATGTCTTGGGATAAAATGATATATCAAAGAAACAATCAAGTAAGCTAGCTAGATTTACAGAGGATAAACCTAAAAGATAACAAGACTGGCACAGAGTTAAGAAGTCTGGCAACAGAATGAGTGCTCTAAGATGTCATCTTGGATGTAACTCACTTTTATTTTGGACAATATAAGAAGGCAGAAACCAAAACATTTTGCTAACTCATTTCTTAACTTCTGTTCATTAATCACTCATATATATATATATATTTAACCATATCCTTATAGGATCCAGAACAACCTTGTCAGAAGTGTAATTTTTTGTTTTTAAATCCCACACACAGCCAAGAAATGCTGCGTAAGCTATACAGTTGACACTTTTGATGGACAAAAATCTTGGAAAGCAAATGTTATTAGCTCTGTATTTTTTAGCCTGAAACACAAATTCATTGTATAAGAAATACAGAGGTTTGCTAGGTTTGCTGGGAGGAAAAGGAAAAGAGATAAAGAAGTTTGCTGGAAAAAAATGAATTGTGACTTTAGAACATATTACTGTTTTATAATCCCCTTTATAGCCCTTGCTTGCATGTCCAATGCCTGTGATGGGAAGATATATGTGTGCAATTTCATAGACAGAAAACTTTTGGGATGTTTTAGTGTTTATGTCTGAAGAGATTTTTGTTCATTTAATTAGTTTTTTTAAAGTTATAGTAATAAAAGAACCTTGTGGATGTGAAAGAGGATACACCGGAATCTTTTCCAGTGGAATCTCTCCATTGCCTGAATTCTCTCAAGAAGTTTCTGAAAGCTGGTTAATTTGGAAATCAAGTTAATCAATTAATTGTTAATTTATCTATTAAATTAAATCTACCAAGTTAAATTAAAGTTAAATAAAGTTACATTTAACTTCATAAAAATAAAGTTAAATTAAATCAAATCAAATTAATTAGATTAATTAATTGTTAATGAAAAATTAAAAAAAACAACAACAGGGCTCTTCAACAGGGCACAAGACATTTTGCTATCTGAGGTCTTAGACCAGATTTCACCCCCTGGCACATTTCACATTCAGAAATTGATTGGATTAGTAGTGAAATCCAGATACTATTCCCAGAATGGGCAGTAGCTGGCAGGTTCTGGAAATGTAGTCCAAAAAGGTGTTTTTTTTCCCTCCAGGTTCCGGTGGAATCTTAATTTGACACTGGTGAAGACAGCATCCCAAGGGCAGCAGGGCAGCTTAGGACATAGAAGGAAGACCCCATGGTTTTCACAGATCCTGTGACCAGGTGTCACTCCCCCTTCTGGGCTGTCACCTGGTGTGACCTGAACCCCCTGAAATGACGCTACTGAACAAGACTTGACTTTTTCAGACAAATGGGTCTTGTGAATGAATCAGCTAATAAGCTGTGAATGAATCAACTAATATTATGGCTCAGCACATTCTGAGAAATCTTTAAAGAGTAGGTTGAACTTGAATGCATTCACTAAGAAGCTGGGCATGTGTTAAGACATTTTTGAAACCATTCCAACATGCAGGAACCTACTGAAAAGGTTATCTCTTATTTACGCCTGCTATCAAACAGCATTGTATGGATTGGACCAACATGCACAGATGAAACATTTCCTACTTTTTTGTGATGACCAGGATATGAGGTTCTTCAATACATAGAAAATGTTCTTGTTGAACCCCAGCAGTTGAGATTTTATTGAAGGTTTCAACTCAGTCAAACAGGATTTGGAATCTTTTGCACCAGTTTAACCAGGGCTTTGTCATTTCCTTTATTCTTTTTCATGTGGCCGAAAAAGCCTGTGTCTCTCCTCCCCTCAATGTTTTGTTTGAATGTTTGCAGCTGCCTGATGCATTCATTATTTAGCCTGGGCATGTATAATAGAAAGAGTGTTCAGTTTGCATCATAGGAGCTATCACACTTTCTGGCAGACAGTTCAATTGCTTATAAAAGAGATAAGGATTCGCTTTTCCTTAATAAAATTATCCAGTTCTCTTATAAATGTTGCACTTCTGTCCCCTTTATCATGAGAGTCCTGCATTGATTTAGAATCTGTAGCAGACAAACAAATCAGCTAAACTCTCACATAAATAGGTAAATGTTCCATTCTTGTCACTTGGGACTTTTTGTTTATTTAAAGGATTTAAAATTATTTGCTTTCATGTGAATTTTTAGCTGGGGAAGGGAACTAGATTAACAGGCTCTGAGAATGAAGTCATCTCTTCCTCCATTGACAAAGAACAGGCAATGCAGCTTCATATCTCCCCCATCCTGTATTTATGGCTATCTCCAGGGATGGGAGACAAGTCTATTCTCTCTGTGTTTTTCTTCCTTTTGGGCTTTTAATAACTAAGCTGTCCATCAGTTTTCTTCATTACTGCTTAGCTTCCATATTTTGAGACGATGGGATAATTTTTTTAAAAGAAAAGTACTCTCTCTCTCTTACATACACATGCTAAGCATGCCACTGTACTACTTCTTACTCAACTACTATCTTACCCTGCACAAGGTATAGGCAGCCAATGGGGGTTAGGGGTCCATATTGCCCCCTAAGGAGATCTTGAAGGATCACACTTTCTTGCCACAGCCCTCCCCCACAAAAAAACAAAGATTTCCCTCCCAAATGTCTGCCAATGTCTTCTGAGAATGTGGATGAATTGTTGCCACATTTTTGGCCTCCTCTGGGCCATTTTTGGCCCATGCAAGCTTTCTACAAGAAGTGACCTGGAATAAAAAGACAACACCAATGTCACTGATATGTATCTAGATGACCTTCTGTGATTGAGTACAACAAAATGGTCTGAGCATGTGTAGTAGAAAAACATGTTCAGAATGTTCCCTTACTCTAACATACCCTTTAATATTTCACAGATGAAAACTGGGATACTCATGTCCAAGCAACATCAGAGCATGGTCAAGATGGCAAAAGCTATTAATGAGGATGAACACATAAACTAGAGGAGGCTGCAGCACTTTTTCCTGAATCTACTGGAGATTTGGCTCTTTCCTGTCCCTGCGCTACTGTTAATTGAATGAATTTTTCACTTTGAACTCAGTTTGCAGCCACTAAAATAAGCTAAGCATAGAATGGGAAAGTAGTAGGAAGAGAGAGAAGCTGGGATATTTTCAAAGCAGCTGAGGATTAATCAGGACTTTCCTTGACAAACTGGAACAGTTGCAAGGCATTCTCTGAATTTAGTTTCTAGTTACTCAGGGAGGATGGTGAATTGCTAATATCAAAAATTACGGTAATGCTAATGAAGAGCATTAAATTCAATAAATATCATCATCCCTTTTAAAGCTGTACCAATATTTGAATGTCATTGATACAGCTTAAAAAGGGATGATGATATTTATTCAATATTTTCTATACCTTGGCTATACCTTCATCAATGGAAATGGAGACTACAGTGAAGAAACAGAAGAAGACTAAAACTTGGAAAGGTAGCTTTGAAATAATTAGGTAAGATATTCAAGTGTAAAATTATGTCATTGATGTCCAGGAAAGAGGCCAAATGGCTGATAAGGCCAGCCTAGTTCCCAAACAAACAAACAAACAAAACCCCAGCTTACAGACTCAGAGCAAAGCAAGACAGTCTTTGAGTCTAAGTGCAGTATCAGAAGAGAGATTACCAAAAGAGCTGTCAAACAGTCCGAGATCCAGGGTATCAGATAGGCAGGTTGATAAAGCAGTCCAAGGTCAATGGTTCCAGGAAAGTCCAAGAAGCAAGGGTTTGGGAGCCAGAGTCTTTCCTCAAGCAGGTCAGATAATCACTGGCAACTAGACACACATTCTCCAGCTGCCTAAATAGGTAGGGAGCAGGCGTTCAGGTGTGTCTGATTACCAGTGCGTTTGTGATAAAGCCTCCACAACCTGCAAAGGCCTCCCGTTTGGCTCAATGCTCCCTGAAGGTAGGCATACTTCCCTGATCCTCCTCTATGTCCACAGACTCGTCCACAGACAGACTTGGCTGCTGAACCTCTGGAGAGGCCACAGACTCTACTACAGCAGAGCTAGGGCTGGCCTCAAGCTCCCCAATTGCAGGCTCAGGCCCCAGAGGCTCTGGCTCATCCTCTGAGTCCTCCGAGTCATCCTCCAGGCTGGGCATGACAACTGAAAATCAAAATCAGGATCATCCATACCATAGTATTTCCAGTTTCTAGGTATGGATCTAAAAGCTGAACAGTGAAGAAAGCGGACAGGTAGAAAATTGTCTGATATGAAATGCTTTGCTAGAGGAGGATACCATGGACTATTTAAAAGATAAAAAAAATATGTCTGAGAACAAACCAAGTCTTAACTCTCACTAGAAGCTAAAATGACTAACCTGAGGTTATTGTACCTTGGACATATCATGAGACATTACTCATTCAAAATATTGTCATATTTGGGGAAATAAATAAACCCACAGTATGAGTAGACCTGTTACTTGTAATAACATACATGTTAGTGGTTTCCTTATTCATAGGGTTGTCATATATTGAATGACAGATAACAACAACAATAAAATTTTAAAATAAGGAATTTTAAGATGGCTCAGTCTGGAAGAAAAAGCAGGGTATAAATAAAGCAATGTATGGATATATGGAGTGAAAACATTAAAATTTTTACTAGTCCTCAGAAAGAAGATGCTAAAAAACTTGATATTTGGGAAGTGATATCCATACATTTTATACATTGTGTACAAAATGATAAAAAGCATGTCACTGAATAACTTCTCCCCAGTCTTCATATGCAGGGAAAAAAAAGAATATGCCAAATAATGTGTTGCACTTAGTTAAAAAACATAATTTAATGAGGTCAGACTTATTGGAAGGTACTGAACAATTACATGTTCAGTTTGACAGATGGGAGAGGGACCAGGATAGAAACACTGATATTCTCAACTACTGCTTTATAGAGAAGGCATGTTTGTATCCTGTGGTATGGGATCCATTTCTTATTTTCTTTATTTTATTTGCACTGTGCTGGTATGTTCTGTGAGCTGCTTGTACATATTTTAGGATGGAATATCAGACAGTGCTATTGCCTTTGCCTTTGCTCTTTTCAGGTATACAAGGGCACATCAGTGAGCCAGAACAATGGTTTTCATCGTCTCCATGTGTGTGACATCCAGACGAGAGCTACAGATAAAGGATTCCTATCTTGAGAAACTGCAATCAGTCTAATGTGGCAGCTTCAAGATTCTCAGCTTGGAAAGGTTGCCTTTGGCTACTTTCAAATGTAAATAAAATAAAAACCAAAGGTATTCCAACATTTTGATATTTCCCGTTGTACAAATAAGAAGTATGTGCTGCATGTGTTGATATTTATTATTTGCAAACCACTTTAAAGGCCTAAGTGTTGAACAAGAACTGAAAGCACAGCAGACATTGCCTTAACATGGCTTCAGTCTAATAAAACAAGGGGTAGAATGGCAGGGGAATGGGGATGAGACATGTATCAGGAAGGATGAAGATCTCAGCTCTGATTTAAAAAGTACTCCTACTTCAGCAGCAACAACAAAATTTTAAAGGAAGGTCAACAGTGTTCCCTAGAGCTTATAATAGGGAGATGCTAACAATGAATTGCAACATTTCCTTACTGAGTGAGGAAAGTGGCTGATGTTCTGGAAGCTGAGCAACACAAATGTGGGAGAAACAAATGTGTCAGAACCCTAGAGGCTGGGATCCATGTAGAAGGCCTACTTGAGGCATGTACAAAGGCTTGAGTGTGCCCTTTAGAACTTGTAGCTTTTTCTTAAGTTTATATGTAGATATGCAGATAATTCCATATTACTAGGAAAAAATAGTAAAAATCTGGAAAACTGGAAAATCTGGAAAACTGATGGAAATTAAAGAAGAAATTGCAAAAGTGAAGCTACAGCTTAATATTAAGAAAACAAAAATAATGACCACAGATGATTTATGTAATTTTAAAGTGGGTGATGAAGACATTAAATAGTGAGATTTGCTATACCTTCACTCAGTCATTAATTAAACTTAGGAATGGAGTCAAGGAATCAGAAGAAGAGATTTGTAAGGGAAACTATGGGCCGATACACACCACTAGGAAGTGGCGTTTTGGCGGCAATAGTAGGGCTCAGGAGTGTGCACCAGCCACACGTTCCTGAGCCCTATGACATGCAGGCGGTGCCATTATTGAGTTGCACTGCCCACACGGGGGGCGTGTAGATGATGTGTGGGCGTCTGAGCGCCCACATGTCTCTTACAGGAAGCGGCGTCATAAGGGCTGTGATGCAGTCCTTATGATGCCACAAAAAGGAGCTACTCTAGGTGGCTCCTTTTTTACTGCACAGCAGTACCTTGCCATTTGGTTGCTGTAGCAATGCTGCACAGCAAAGAGGGATGGTATTTTGCCACCCATCTATCCAGGGCCTTTGATAAAATCATGAAGTACTGTATAAAGACATATCAGAAAATACCAAAGTCAGAAACATCAAGGCCATATTAGATCTGATTTGTATGCATGATGGTGACAGCTTGGTGGCATAAAAAGCTGAGAGGAAGAATATCAACATATTTAACATGAGTACTGGAGGAGGGTTCTATGAATACCATGGACTGCCAAAAAGACAGTTGAGTCATAGAGCAAATCAGGCCTGAATTCTCATTAGAAGATGATTAAACTGAGGCTATCATACTTTGGACATATCATGAGACTTTATTAGCTGAGAAATGTGGAAGGCAGTAGGAAAAGAGGAAAACATTTACATTACATTACAGATAATTTGATTCAATCAAAAAAGCCACAGTCCTATGTTTGCAAGACCTTAGCAGGGCTCTTAATAACATGGTGTCCTGAAGGTTTCTCATTCATAGAGTCACGATATGGTGAGCTGACTTGACAGCAAATAATGACAACATGAGAATTTCATAATTCTCCTCAATAAACATTACAAACCTATATGATGAAGCTCAAATATGGGCTGTTCTGTCAAAAGACACAATTCCATTTTTGTCTAATCTATGCCTATTCCACGACATGTTCAAAGTCAAAGTCATCAAGGCTGCTTTGGGCTTGGGACAAGATGTATGATCAATCCACTCTCCTGAAATCTCCCTACAAACCAAATGTCACCATTTCCTTTGAACAAATTTTCAAGTGACTTAGATTTAACTTAGGGTAAGAAAGATTAATAAATTAAAACATGCATCAGAATGGGAGAATTAATCTGTTTATTAAAAATAACACTCTTGTACTTTGTCATACCTGAATCATAACAATACATTTGTGCATATAAAGGACTTGGATAGGCAAAAATTTAACAGCAGACATTATATCTCTTTCTGGGTTTTTCAGAAACCAAACTTTATTTAGTATTCTATTATTTGTTTTTTCACCGTCCAGGCACCCTGAGGCCCAGGCTCTCCAGATGTTCGGAACCCAGAGACTTTGACCTCCCATCCCCATTTCCTGTCAGTCCTGAAGGCCAAATGTGGAAAGTACATAATTATTCATCAACTGACCCCCTGTGGCTGGTAGCTCCAATCTGCAGACATAGTTCTGGCGTCTGTGGTTCAAAAACAGTTGTCTGCTGAAGGCTGATTCTCTTCCACATTTGACTGTTCAGGGCTGGCACTTCACATTGAGAATGGTTGACATGGAGAGTTATTTTGCATTTATGTATGCCAATAGAACTATTTCAAAAAACTTTATCCTTCATGCAGCTCCATCAAAATGAAAACCAAATGCGATCCTTCTTTGACATGGATGGTTTTTTTCATGCTGGACAAAATCAAACCACCTGACATAGATAAGGTGCTATGGATGAATAAGATATTCAAGTCCCCTGCATGATGTGTACTTAAGACAGAAACAATGTGGACATTTGTTGGTATGCATTCAAATAGTTTATGCACTTACTTTTAATTGTGGGTGGGCATAGCTTAGTTTCTAATGTTTCTAATGAGGCATAAAGGCAAGCTGTGTACAGAACTTCAGATGGACCTTTGTCATTTACAGTATGACTGGGATAGAAATAGACAGGAAATATGTATTTAACTCTTCCTCCTGAATGTTCTTTCCTTACCAGTGTTCTGTAGTTTGCAACACTGAAAAGATCCTGGTTGAGGTGGTGATGAGCTTCAGAGAAAAATATCACATACATATTCTTTCTAACCCTTCACTGCTTTCAGAGCCCCTATGCCCATTATGCTTGGCAAAGGAGAAAAGCTGCTGGACCATCCTTAAACATAGAAGCATTATTTGTAGCTCTGTGGCAAATTAAAAAAAAAAAGGTAAGAATGAGAAAGGCAGGGCAGATGAAATAATAAGGATTTGATGGATTTCGACTTCACTCAGGATCTGGTGAAACCTGAAGTTTGAGAGGTAAGAATGAACTAATTTGTCAGACACTTTCACATTCTTCTGCATTCAGTTTATATTTGTCTCAATTTTCTTGTATTGTGTTTATGAAGATATTTGTCAATTTTGCTAAATTTTTCTCAGAATTGATCTTGATAAGTTTTAAAAAAGTGAAGGTCATCTCTACTGGCCAAATCTACACTGGTTCATCTATACTAGCCAATTTTGATAGGTCAAAAGTTTGATAGGTCTTTCCCAGCATAGAAAGAACCAAGTTGTATCAGCCTACCACATAGCTACTGAAAATCAGGATATCTGCAAGAAGAAAAGAGATGTCAGCCCAAATCTAACAGTCTAAACATGGATGAATACACAGACATCCCTGCCTCTGCTGACATCCTGTTGGTTATTTATGATGGTGTAAGTCCAATGGATGTATCTCAAGTAACGTTTTTTGGGTTGTTGCATAGATCAGAATTCTGTTCCAACTATGCAATGATTAAAAAGAACCACACAACCCACTTTTATAAGCTGGGCAGCTCCACTCCTCCCCCCCCCCAACATTTTCCAGTTGTTGGAGAGAAGAGAATTAGAGGTTGTGTGTCCAGTTATTTTTCTCTACTTGGATGTCTTTCAAGGATACCATCTGCAGGGACACCCCAAGGATCCCAGAGGTCTCTGTGGGTTCCTGTTGCAGTGTTTTCAGTTAAAGGAAAATACCTGTACACATCATCACTTACCCCATCACTACTCTCCAACAGCCCAGGATTAGCCATGTGGATGAAGGGCTGAGTGATGTACAAGTTGGGTTTTATTGTTGGGAGCATTGGGAGATGTAGCTATAGAGATGTGGCTACACAAGGTACATACAATTCCCAGTGTACGACCTCAGCTCTACACTTCTAAGGACTAAGAACACTAACCTCCACTTTCTGGATGAATATGCCTGTCAGTTGAGCTTTCTTCAACATTGAATTTCTTTAAAAAAATGTCAAGTTCTTTGCAAATATTGCCAGGATCTCATCAAGAAGTGAATCAAACAGCATTGTCACCCATTCCTCCTCCCAGAAGATCTGACAAGATAGAAGGCCCAAAGAATGAAAGGTGGGCCTTTAAATAAGTATGATTGAGGCTAATCTGGAAATTTACTTCAAGAGTAGGAATAAATAATTTAAAATAAAAATGAGGAAGCAAACCATTGAGAGGGAAAAGAGTCTTATAGCCCAACAGTGTGAATATTTGAAAAACAGAGATTAGTAGATGTCTCTGTCATGGCTGGTCTGTTGCATTATAGTTGAGTCTAGGCACATATGGAAAAGTTGAATTGCAAAAGCTGTTGAGGTGGGAGATAAGCCCTTATCATACAGAGAGACTTATGTTACCAAAACATTGCTGAACTGTTGCAGAAGCACAAAGGTGGGATTGTCCATCATGCTTCTAAAACATAATTGAGGCTTCCCGCTTTCCTTCTATCAATGAAGCGTTTCTGCAGAAGCCAGGAGAAGCCATTTTTTGAATAACAGAATATCCCATTATTCAAAAAATGACTTCTCCACACATGCTTCATCGATGGAAGGAAAGCGGAAAGCCTCAATTACATTTTAGAAGTGCGACGAACAAACAAACAAACAAACAAACAAACAAGCCTCATTTATATACTGCTTCATACCGCCTAAGGAGTGTCTAAGCAGTTTACAAGTGTAAGCTAATTTGCCCCCAACAATCTGGGTACTCATTTTAGCAACCTCAGAAGGATGCAAGCCTGAGTCGAGCTTGTGCCCTTTTGCTGGTCTTCAACTCGCAACCTTCTGGTTTGGAGTGAGTGGCTTCAGTACAGGCATTTAACCACCTGCACCACCAGAACGATCCCACCTTTGCTCTTTTGCAACAGTTTGGCAATGTTTTGGCAATGTAAGTTAAAGCTACTTTAATCTGTTTTACAAAGAAGAATGAACTTATTTCTTTTCTATATACTGTGTGTGTGTGTTTTTGAGAGAGAGAAAGAAAGAGAAAGGGGTGGGTGGGTTGTTTTGATTCTGCCTTGCCAATTGATTGTTCTGCTTGAGACATCCACTATATCTCTCACATTTTCCCAACACACAGCTACTTTTTGGTAAACCAGAGCATACGAAAGTTGAAAATCTGTTAATCACACACAGCAGTGATGAGTTTTCATATTTTGTTATTGTCTATTCCCTTTAACACGATCATTTGTCTGCAGCCCAAGTTATACCCTGTTCTCCGTCTGTTGTTCCCTTAACTCTAAAGCATTTTTGACAGCTTTGTGGAAGATGTCCAACTCAGCCTGACTTGTATTTATAGAAATATTTTGTCAATGATTCATATTTAATTAAGGTTCATTTTGCAAGACTGATAAAATAATGATTATAGTTAGCAGTACCAGTCCCATGATCAACGGTCCATGCACTTTCAACAGAAGGATGAAGTACTTGGTGTATAAATCATCCAGGAGTCTGTTGATCAGTGCTGATGGTACTATCAAACTCATGCCAAGAAATGAAGACTGCCTGGAAGATTTAGGCATTTGTCTTCCTTCAGCTGTTCTCTGAGGTGCTGTGTGTGGTGTGAGAATGATTGAGAAAGACATGGAGAGAGCACATGAGAGAGCAGGAACAGCAAACAAAAGAGAGCACTGACATGGGAATGTAGCTCTGGCATACTTTCCAATTGTCCTTATTTAGCAGGAACAGTCCTGATTTATCCTCCGTCATCCTGCTTTTTCTGTTGCTTTTAAAATGTCCTAGTTTCTTTCTTCTGCCACTTTCCCCTTACTCCTCAGCTTCTTTCAATTGCTGCAAAATGAGTTCAAAATGAAAAGAGTAGTTGTGGAAGGAGAGAAGGGGCAGAGTCTTGCTCTTCCCAGTAGGATCAGGCAAAATCAAACTGCTGCAACCTCTCCTAGCTTGTGTGTTCTTCTGCATTAATAACATTTGCTATCTTGGTCACATTCTAGTGTTGCTCGTGAAATTTTGGAGAGTATGAGTTGGTTGTCTACAGATCTATCATTGCAGGGGTAGTTGCCCTATGAGCAAGCTCTTAGAAGTCAAATGTTTCTGTCTGTGAGTAGGTCTGCAAAGCTTAGAGCAGTGATTCCAAATCTTTGGGCCTTCAAATGCTTTGGACTTCATATCCCAGAGACTGTAACCAGCATACCCAAAGGTCAGTGAGTCTGGAAGTTAATATCCAAAACATCTGGAAAACCAAAGGATGACAACCACTGACCTAGCCTTAATACAATACAGTTTGAGTGCATTCTCTTTTTATAGAGGACTCGGAAGATTTTTATTTCCAAAAGAGAAATGGGTGAAGATTTTTATCCAAAATATTTAAGGCAGGCAATACTGTCTTGATGAGTATCTTTTCTTGAAGCCACATAGACAAAACATTCTTGTCTGTGTCACGTCAATAACTTTTTTTAAAAAAGGAATGACTCTGGAGAAGACTTTGCAAATATCTGCCCTAATTTCCCCCTACTATCTCATGACTGTATATCTGTCTTCCTGAACAATCCACGTCTTGGGAAGAGAAACTCAGAAAGAAGTTTGGAAAAGTTTTTCTCTTATAATGTGATCATTTAAATGTGTTGTTATCTATCCTAGAGCTGACCTCGACTCATGGTGACCCTGTGAATGGGACACCTCCAAGAACCCCTATCCTTCACTTTTCTGCTTAGTTCCTGCTTGCTCATGTCTGTGTCCCCCTGATTGACTCAATCCAGCTGGCATGTGGTCTTCCTCTACTTTTTCTACCCTCTACCTTTCCTAGAATTATTGTCTTTTCCAGTGAGCCATGCTTTCTTATTATATGGCCAAAGTACATCAGCCTCAATTTGATAATCTTTGCTTCTAAAGAGATCTCTGGCTTGATCTGTTCCAAGACCCATCTGTTTGGCATGATAACCTAGGCACTCTTCTCCATCACCATCTCAAATGAGTCCAGCTCTGATATCCATACATGATGATGGGGACTGCAGTGGCTTGGATGATTCTAACTTTTTTTGCTGAGTTGTATATCTTTATTCTTCAGTAGGTTTTCTACTTCTTTCATAGGCCCAAAACAGGCAGGCAGGAAAAAGGGGCTTCCAGCTGCTTCAGGTTTGTGGCATACAGATAATGCATGCCCTCAGATTGGCTGGAAGCTGCTCTGGTGTTGCCTGAGGTGGCCTCAGGCTATTGGCAAAAGGAGCATGGAAAAAGTGCTCCTTGCTGGAGGCACATTTTGGACCATGGTGGTGGCCTGCTTTAAGAGCTGGCTGTGAGGTTGCCATAGTACTCAGAAATTGCCAGGTGATTGTGGGTGGAGTGGCCTCTGGCAACTATTTTCTGTCCATCCGCATGACCCATAGCTGCCCTTCCCATTCATAATTGTCTTCTTATTTTTGACTACAGACACCATTCCTGTCTATAGTTTATCCTAGGTATGGGAATTCTTCAACTATTTTGATTTCCTCATCATATAGATTGAATTTCTGAATCTCTTCTGTGGTCATAATTGTTTTTTTTTTTTTAATGTTCAGCATTAATCCTGCCTTTTGCACTTTCATCTTTTGCCTTCCTTATTAGCCATTTCTTGTCTGTAATGTTGTCCACAATTATTATAGTATCATCTGTGTACCTTAGGCTGCTGATATTTTTTCCTCCTGTCTTCACTCCTCCTTCTTCTGATTCTAGTTCTACTTTTCTTATGATGTTTTCAGGATATAAGATGAACAAGTAGGGTGATAGAATGCATTCTTACTGGGAACTGCTCTGTTTCTCTGAATTCATTTCTCACAGTGGCCTCTCAAATGCAACAAATACATTTGTATTTTATTTAAAATTATTTCTTACCTGCCCTTTCTGAACCCCAGAGACAGCATATAGCCAATCTGAAACACCAGTTACCTAAATAATCATGTAAGGGATGTGATATTTGACCTTTATAAACTACTTTTCAAGACTAAGAGAACCTCTGTACATGCATAAAATATGTAATGGATGGCAATTTGAATCTGCCTTCCCCTTCCCCTTTATCATCAACTCCTACTCCACCACATTCTTTGCTAAAAAGATGAGATGTTCTGTAAAGTTTTCTCCCAAGTGCTAACAGAGCAGCCTATGCAAATTAAATAATGGAATACTAATGTGCCTTAAGATCAGAAGGCATGACTCGATTTGCATATGGCACACACTGTACATGCCAAGTAGCTGGGTTAAGGTAATACATCTCCAAAGATTAATTCTAATGTGCATCAACAAATAAAATAAAATAGAATATATAAATCACTGTTTTAACAGAGCTTTGGTATTAAGCCTGAGCCAGCAAAATTTAAAATGACCTCCGCATGGTGGGTGGACTTATTGATTGATTTATTACACTAGCTAAAGCTTTACGGGTGATTCACAAGCATCAGAGAATATAAAAACACAATAAAACATAACGTAAAAAGATACAATAAATTCAAAGCAACAACAGATTAAAATGAGAGTAGAAGCCAAGTAAAAAACAAACAAACAAACCCAGGTAAATCAGCAGTAGTGCAAGTTCCATAAATTATAAACACTGTTAAATCAATCCTTAATGACTAAAAGATGAACAGACATTATGGGTAGAAAGTCAGTCTTTCTGAGTACAGCCTGCTAGTGAGGTACCACCACTGACAAAGTCTCTTAGTTGCCACTCATATTCACACCATTATTTGACAGATGGGAGAAAATGATTCTTTTGGATGTCTGGCACCAAACCTCTAAAGGGTGACGTCAACATTCTGAATTGCAACCAGAAATGGACTGAAAACCAGTGTAGGCACAGCACACACCCCTGACACATTTCACAAATATGTCTCCAAACAACATCACAATGTGGTCAAGATGGCAAAAGTTATCAATAAGGAAGAACACACAAGCTAAGAGAAACTTCTTCAGTTTGCTTTGTCCTGACCCTGCTTGGAAAAGCAAGATTGTCTGTCCCCTCATGCACAGGTCACTGAGTTAATTGAGTACAAACTACTTTTGCAATCTGAACTTAGATTGCAGTAATTGAAGTAAACTAAGAACAAAATGAGAAAGGAGGAGAAAGAAACTAGGACTTTTTGAAAAGCAGCTGAAAAGGGTTAATCAGGACTATCCCTATTGAATCACAACAGTTGAAGGGTATGTATACACACAGGCATGTTATGACTGTATAGGCCAGCCCCTATTAGTAATCATACTGCCTATTTTGGACTAGATGATTTTTTTAATTTATTCAAAATATATCATATATATATCATACAATATCTCACAATCATAAAACAAATGTATAAAAATTTCATAACATTGAAAAAATTCCTTATTAAAGTTTTATACAATTCAGTTTATTTAAAATAACTTTGACCATACAGAACAATGGCTAGATGGAGGAAAGGCAGATATAAAATTTGTATTAATATAGTCTATAAGCAGAGACCATTTTTCCTGGAAGGGTGTTTGATTTTGTTGTTTTGAGTTATATTTCATATTATCTGTTAATTTCTCCATGAGCCATTGATCCCAAACTGAGTGTATTGTTCTTTGGTCAAGGGTATACGATAGCAGCGCTTCCCTGCTAGAACCTCCAAACAAGCTCAAGATGATGTTTTGGACTATTTCCAAAGGCAGCCCCAAGTATACACACATTGCAGTTGAAAAGCTTCACTCAAGAACACCCAGCCCAAGTGATCATGCATTTTTTTCTTATTAATATCAAAATACACACCCCAAATCATACTCCTGCACTTAAAGGAGGAATACTCAAACAGTGCAGGAGAACCTACATGTTATGTTTGCAATTTATTTCTGACTTCAGAATAGGGTTGCCAATTCCAAAAAAAATTTGGCAAAGAGCAGCCATTGGTGATGTCATGGGATGGGTGATATCATTAAGCATAATACATTAAGTATCTCTCACAGTTGCTCAGAGCATGTGATTCAAAGAAAAAAACTACATAATTTATGAAATAAAAAATATTTATCTGTTTGGAAGGTAAGTTTTCTAAGCCTTAGACTGAAGCAACAGCAAAACCAAATCTTCCCCAGCCCTGTTTTTAACATTTTATGGGCACTGCTGTTACAAACACTTGGGAGTTGTAGTTCAACCAATGAAAGTTTTCCATGCGTTGTTTGAACAGAAAACCCCAGTTCTTCTCAGCTGTTTTTGACATCTTTCCAGCCACTGCTTTAGCAAAGTATGGCAAGCTTTGATTAGAATGGAGAAATCCAAACTTCTCCCAGAGCTGTTTTTAAGACCTTTGTGAACATTGCTTTTCACAACACATTAAAGTTGTAGTCCAAAAAGCTTTTCAGACTAAACATGTAGTTGTTGTTAACTGCCCTTGAGTCGATCTTGACTCATGACGACCCTGTGGATTATATATGCTCAAAATGCTGCTTTGAATAAGTTGTCCTTTGGACACCTCATGAAAAGGCATTACTCATTGGAAAAAAACAAACAAACCAATAATGCTAGGAAAGGTGAAGGGAAGCAGAAAGAGAGGAAGGCTGCATGCTAGGTGGATGGAGTCTGTAAGAGAGATCATAGGTATGGATTTGCAAAAACTGAGCAGAGCAGTGGAAGACAAGGAGTCTTGGAGATATCTAATTTACAGTCTCCATGTGGAGATCTACTTGAGAGTGGATAACAACAATGCCCACATTAATTATACCCTTTCGCTGGCCATTAAAACAAACAAACAAACAAACAAAAACAATCAGTTTGTGGAATCCTCCCTCACACCCCAAATCCTAACCATAATAATGCTATTATTAATCACCAAATATTTTGTGGAGGGGGAGATGACAATGAATCCATTGAATCAATGGACTCATCATTCAATAATTGCTTCAATGGGTCTACCCTAGTTGGGATAACAGGATATGCTGAGAATCTAACATATCCTTGTCATGTTTTGAAAGTGTTCTCTGTAGATGGATAGAGGAGAATAGATTGAAGAGACAGACAGGGAAAAGAAGAAGGAAGATGAGATCAATTAGAGGAAGTAGGGAGGAGAAAAATGGTAAGAAACAAAGAGAAAGAAGAGAGAGATGTAGCTAGAAACTGGAGGAGGGAAGAAGGAAAGAGAACAAGAGTCAGGAGATAGGTATGAATAGAAGCTGTGAGGAGCTGAGGAGGAGGAGGAGGAAGAAGATTATATTTATATTATTTGCACCCTGCTCTTTTCCCAGAACTGGGACCCAGACAAACTTTAAAAGAGATGAAATAATAATAATAATTTTTATTTATAATCTGCCCCTCTGAACAAGCGATCGGGGTGGAGTACAACAAATTAAAACAACAACAGTTTAAATAGATCAATCCCATCCCAACCTCCCTCCCCTTAAAATAAGATTAAATTAGCAATAAATTAAAAACACGGAACACAGTACAAAACAATGTGAAAACCTAAAAATTCTTGAGCTATATGGGTAGAGCTGAAATCATAAGGGAGAGAAGCTGGAAAGATTCTAGATCTTGAGTTTGGAGCCGGGAGATGAGAAATAGTGGACTAAGGAATGAAAAGATGACTAGGCAGGAGTTGTGAGGCTGGGGGAGAAGAAGAAAGAGGATGAGTGTAAAATAGAGAGAAGAGAAAGAGTTGCAGAGAAAGAGTGTGGGAAACAAAGAGAATGAGGACAATATGAAATCAAAAATTTAGACAAAAAGGAACAAAGTGTCTGATCAGAGCCGATAAAGAAATCCATTTACACCAGTCTTTTTGCTAGCAACGGTGCAACCCAGAAGTGCCTCAGGCCAAGAAAAGAAATTGTACTGTGACTTGAACCAGTTAGGGTTGTGTGAAGAGTGAGGGACAAGAAGGAAAAACCCACAAAAGCAACAATACCATATTGTTGTGCCTTGTGACTCCTGAACAAATACAAAGGTAAAACCATATTTCCTTTCAATGAGTGCTCCCTCCCATTATGTCCTGATGCTAGTTGCAGTTTGAGACTGTCTGAGAGAAGAAAGAGCTGGTCAGGTGGGCTCCCTGGAGAATCTGCAGCAGCTCTTATGAATTGGCCTGCAGCAGTAGGGGCCAGGAGCAGACTGTAATTCTTTTTCCAAGGTAGGCCTCTTGCCCTGAAATTTTCTCTCAACACCCTGAGGACCAAAGAGGAGAAGACAGACTCTCAGATCTGCTAACCCTACACTGAGAAAGATGTGCTCTACATAGTTCAGATCATTACAAAGTTTTGTTTGTCTTTCTCACACATTTTCTCTTATTACCTATGATGCAGAGATGTTGCTGGGGGAAAAAACATAAAAGGAAGAAGGGCAAAGAGGACCAGGAGTCCAGTGCTGACTGTGTGCTCTTCCTTTATATATTACAGTGTTAGAAATGATGCAACAGAGGAAAAGTTGTAGCTTATGAGTTTGAAGAACTATCATATAAATCAGAGTATGTTATTACTTTTCAGCTTTGTTAATTGTAGGATTTTTATTCTGGGGCATAAAATACCATCTTTGCTGCCCAGATGTTCTTCATATTTCGTAAGATACTTCTCCTTAAATAATGATAGTTTCCCAAACAGCTCCTTACTATGTTATGTACCAGATGTACAATTTCAGATTATTGGAAGATATAGTGTTCTGCTTTTTATAGCTATGACAAAGTTATGACATTTCATTACTTGGTAACACAGAGGGAAAAAAAACTTTCACTGTGTAGCTGTGGGGGAAAAACTCTGACTTCATTGTAGTTTGTTTAGGCAAATTAAAATGGTTGCCATACAGCACTATGGCCAAAGAGGTAACATGGCACTTGCAGTGGCATAGCAATGGGGAGGCAACAACAGTGACCAAAGCAATGAGTTTACACAGCTGGATTTACTAGTGGTCCATGGCATTTCAATTTCCCCATGACACAGTGTCTGTGACATCCCTATTACGGACATTTATCTTTTTGTGAAATTAAAATATTGGCTATTTTGGCAAATCCTGTCATCCTCAGCTTGTACCAAAAGTAGTTGGGGGCTTTTGAAGGTTCATGTCAAATACTCTAAAAGCATTGAGAGATTTTCCCATGGCTTTACCACAAACATTTGGAAAACTCAGTTTCCAACCCCCCCCCATTTCCAGGCTTACCCATTTTTATTGGCCCCCACCCTAACCAGTCTCCTGTGATGTCTGAAAAGAGGGAAAAGATCAACTTGCTCTGGGGAGGGGATGAATGTAACAGGCTGTGCGTTAGATGAAGAGAGTAGGTTAGATGAATCCCTCACCAGCTACTAAAGTGGTGATCCTAGGCAGCAAAAAATGGGTTGTCAGGGAAATGAAATAAATTGCTAGTTATTTAATTACTTACTTTTCTGTCAGAGGAAGGAGAAATTGCTTGACTGGGTTTGACTTATACACACACCTTGACCTGGGTGAGTGGCTTGTATATGTTTAATAGTAGTAGTAGTAGCAGTAGCAATAATAATTTCTACACCACCTCTCTTCGGGGCTTAAGGTGGGGTACAGAATATTTTTCTTATTCTTATTTTTTTAATTTTATATCCTGCCTTTCTCCCAATATAAGGACTCAAGACAGTGAACAGCAAATTGAAAACAATACAATTTAAAAATACAAAACACAATTAAAAACATATAAACCCACAGTTAAAATATAGTGAAATGGTTTAGTATAAAACCATTAAAATATAAGATCCCAGAGGATCTGAGTATACAGGGTGGATTGTATGGAAGAAGGCAATCCTGCAGGTAACTGGACCCAAACCACGTAAGGCTTTAAAGATAGTAACTAATACTTTGTACTTTGTTCAGAATCTAATTGGCAGCCAGTGGAGTGATTTTAATTTTGGTGTAATGCAAACATTCCTGGATGTACCTGTATCAGTCTGGCCACCATATTCTGAACCAGATGGAGTTTCTCTCTCTCACTCTGTGTATGCATGCATGTGTATATGTGCTGTTTGGTACTCTGCTTCCTCCACACAGTAAAAAAAGGTGTTAACTGGCATTAGAATAGTCTAAGGACCGTATCGTGTTTCTTTTTAACACAGCAGCCATCTAATGGCATAGAGACAGGGATTATTTCATTGTAAATCTCCACCAAATTACCTGGTAATAATAATAATGATAATAATAATAATAATAATAATAATAATATTTATTCTTTGAGATCAATCGAGGCGGCTAACAGGAGTAAATACCATTACATCAAATAAAACAAATTGCATTCCTCCCCCCCCCCCTTAAAAAAGTATTAAATCAATTACAGTTTAAAACCAATAATTTAAAAATCACATCAATACAATAACATAGACAAAAACAGAACAAAAACAGAACAGTGCAGCGCGTTTCTGGGAAGCAACCGGGAATCCTCAGTTTCTTGAGGCCGGGGAATCTATCCTGGAAAGGCCTGCCAGAAAAGATCTGTCTTGACAGCCTTTTTGAAGCTGTCTAAAGATGTCAATTGACGGATTTCATCCGGCAGGCCATTCCACAATTTGGGGGCGACAATGGAAAAAGCCCTCTGGGAGGTAGCCGAAAGCCTAGATTTTTGAGACTGCAGCAAATTCCTCCCAGAGGACCGGAGAATGTGGGGAGGATTGTAGGGGAGGAGGGGGTCCCTGAGATAGTTTTGACCCAAGCCATTTAGGGCTTTAAAGGTGATAACCAACACCTTGTACTGGGCCCAGAAACTGATAGGCAGCCAGTGGAGGGACCTTAGTACTAGAGTAATATGGTCCCTCCTGGATGTTCCTGATAGTAGTCTGGCCGCCATGTTCTGTACTAGCAGTAGTTTCCAAACCAAGCACGAGCGTAGCCCCATGTAGAGCGCATTACAGAAATCTAAGTGTGAGGTTACCAGCACATGAACAACGGTCTTGAGATCCCTTATTTCCAGAAAAGGACACAGCTGGTGTATCAGACGAAGCTGATAACAGGCACTCCTGACTGTTGCATTTACCTGATTAGTCATCAGGAGCGACGAGTCAAGAAGTACCCCCAGACTGTGAACACAGTCACTGGGGGAGAGTGTGACCCCGTCCAGGACTGGAGGTTGCAGTCCAATTCTTGGTTTCAGGGCCACTACCGTGAGCACCTACATCTTATCTGGATTCAGCTTCAATCTGTTTTTCCTCATCCAGCCCATTACTGCCCGAAGACATTCATTGAGAGAGGTGACTCCATCAGAATTCAAGGCCGATGAACAAGACATGGAGAAATAGATCTGGGTGTCATCAGCATACTAATAGCACCCAGCCCCATAACTCTGGATAATCTCACCCAGTGGCTTCATATAAATGTTAAACAACATTGGGGACAGAATGGCACCTTGTGGAATGCCACAGGTGATTTCTCTTTTACTCGAATAGCTGTCCCTGAGCAGCACCCTCTAGGACCTATCCGAGAGGAAGGACTGGAACCACTGCAATGCAGTGCCTCCAATACCTAACCCCCTCAGGCAGTCCAAGAGGATGCCGTGATCTATTGTATCAAAAGCCGCTGAGAGGTCTTAGAGTACCAACAGGGTCACACTACCCATGTTGATGCTCAGAGGCAGATCATCAGGCAACCATGGCAGTCTCAACCCCCAAAGCCTGTCCTAAAGCCCGTTTGAAATGGGTCTAGATAAATGGGATGCTGGCACCCAGCGGTTCAGTGGTGATTTAGAATGTGACAATCCCTGTCTGCATGCTGCATCCCAGCTGCAGCCCGTTAGTTACAAGGTAATGCGATCAGGTCCTAAATGAAAGGTTAGATCCAGCTAAGAAGGTCTATATTTTGAATACCATTGCCATATCTAACTTAAGTGTCCTATCTTTTGAAATGCTGACTCAAAGTGCTGTTTTGAAATGATACCATTTATAGGAAATCCATCCATCTATCCACCTGTTTTCTTTTTAGTCATTTTTTTTCAACTGCTCAGTTCACATTCCAAGTCTGTCCCATCTCATTCCAGAAAGTGATGGGATAAACACTTCTATGTTTCAGAATGTTATTACCTAGGGATTTTTTAATTTGCTTTTCCATCATTTAGTTAAACTAGATCTCACTGTTCTTTTATGTTTTTTCAGCTTGCCGTTTTGTTCCAAGTATTCTTTATCCTCACAGCTGGTGTCGTTGCCTCTAAATAAAAGTGCAAAACTTGAAAAGAAACAAAAACTGTTAATAAGTTACCTGGTGCTTCTGAATCAAGTTAAAAGAAAGCAAATGCAACATAATTCAGGGATATGGTTTCTAATTCTTGAAAATGATGACTCTACATGCTTCCTAATTTAGGTTATTCTACATATGCTCAAAAAAAGGAGGTATTAGCATGGAAGGAAACAGCATGCCATGACTTATTCTTTTCTTCCCAATGATTAGCCCATGATTAATTCTCACATGCTAATCAGCTGTCTGACTCTGTAGTATTACTAAGAAGAGCACTAGTACAAGAAAAGCTTTGCTCTGCCTTTATTAAGCTTTTAAAAATACAGAAACAGATGCCAAATTAGTAAAGCTGAGGTTGAAGTTGGGGGATTTTCAGAAATGGTTTTTTTGTGTGTGAGGAAAAAAATATCTCTCTCATACATCAAACTCCTTTAAAATTCCATCTAGCCTCCTAAATGAATGTGGCCTATTTTGAGCTCTTCTCCCCCTCTGCTTTGCCATAATTTACCTTCCTGGATGAGGGACCAGAGTGTGTGTTGAAAATTTATTCTTTGTATACTCCTGATCCACGATCAGTTCTTGGTAACTACAATTAAAATGACCTCTGGATGGGTGATAGGGACAGTATTTATTTGAAAGCCTAAAGACTGATGGCCAGTCAGAGTAGAAAATGCTGACAGTTTGAGTTTATATAAGACAATTTGCTCAGCTCCATTTGTGACCAGGAAGAGGATCCTCAAGGTGAGGGCATGTTCCCTCTTCTTGAGACTTCATTAAGTAGGAAACCTTGATATCCAAGAATGTCCCATTTCAGAAATCTCTGGACTCTTGACAATTTGTAAGAAACTAAAAGCATGTGCAATATACAATTCTCAGAAATCTGTGCACTGCATAGTTCCTGATAAAGCTTCTAGGGACAGAATAATGATTCATTATCCTGAATACTGGAAATGAATTGCCCAAAGAATGTCACAAATAGCAGTCTGATATTGTCATTGTGAGATTTCAGAAGAAAAAAAAAAGCATGCACAAAGGAGGAAACAAAAAGGGGGAGGTTGGGGTAATATGCGTTGTGTGGAAAACCAAGATCAGAAACATATGTAATGTTCTAAGTCCCATTATAAGGCATGGATACTATGTTTTGTGGGTGGAGATTCTTAGGTGCTTATTGATCACCATGAGAATTACAGGGTATGTAGTGGCCCAGATGCCAAGAAGACAATCAAGTGGCTGCTCTGTGAAAACTCCTCTCTATCTCAATAATCACTGCCTTATAGGGATAAAAAGTCATATTGCTATCAGTCATATTGTATACCCGTTTGGACTTTTCTTAACTGATTTTTTTAAAGTAGAAAAAAAAACCCAACCAAACCTGGAAAAGTGATGAAGAAATTCAAGAAGGTTAGAAATGGAAGATAAAATTGTCTGGAGAATCTCTAGGCAAGGTGATTGGAGGGCAAAAATCTTGTTTAGAAACTCTCACAACAGGAGACAGGCTTACCCAGTTTCACCACTAGACTTTGTCTGCAACAGCTGAATGTGGTTCTAAAATAGGGCTAGACAAGTTCAGCAGACTGAGAAATCAATTTTGACTTCTCAGGACACATTGTGGATGACAACCACACCAAAATATTTTTTTCCCCTCAAAATGAAATTGGCCACAAGTTCACTTTTGGTTTTGATTCCATAGGTTGTTGCCATAGCATTGAAAGTTGAATCATAGCACTTACAATTGTGTCGGCCAAAAGTGCCCTTGCTCTTGAATGAATAATTGAACTGATAAGCTTTTAAAGGAGACCCAGTGTGGTTTCACTTTGACTAGGCTCTAAGAGGACACCAGGGGTCAAGTCCTCCTGTGTGATCTTGGGCAAGTCATACTCTCTCAGCTTCAGAGGAAAACAGATGCCTTCTGAAAAAAAGTTTGCCAAGAAAACAAGTAGACTTAAGTCTGCAAAAGCTCATGTTGTCTATTTCTTTCTTTCAGTTAGTCTCAAAGGTGCTACAAGATCTCTCTACACTCTGATTCTACAGACTAACACAGCTATATTTTAAAATTCTACTTGTGTGATAGCTTCACCTTAGAGTTACCATAAGCTGAATATGACTTGAAAGCACATGACAACAACAACAGCAGCTTTTATAGAAGATCTGTTTCTGGTGGGGATAAAAACTGAAATAAGAATCAGCACAGCTGCCTGCACTTTGGAACCCTCTGTGGGCTGGTTGTGGGGATTATCATGCATGAACTTCAAAATATATCATTACACCACTGTTCAAGCTTTAGTTTAAGTTGGTTTTAATACTCATCAACCACCTGTCTCACCTCATATTTAATCAGTGAAGTTTTTATTCTGTTTCCCTACTTCGTGTGGATGAAAATGGATTCATTGTTCTTAAGTAAATTAATATTGCAAACCTCTAGCTTTTAAATTGGTATCCCAATTGCTAAAGGGACAAGCAACACCTGCTGAAATTCCCTCTTCTACACAACTATCAGAAGAACAGGAGCTCTCCCACACACTCCTAGGTGGGAAATTGAGGGAAGGATTGGCTTATGTTGTGCTTTCAATGACAAGGATGTTCTTATCATCCTTGGGGGGGGGGGGGGGGCGGGGATTGACCTCCTACCCCCTTCAAACCTTTCTCAAAGTAGGGTTGGGGTTTACAAAGTGAGCCCAGACTTTGGAGCTTATCGCATGAACTTTAAAACTGGCATGGGAAAGAGGTGGGGATTATTGCATGCTAAATTGCTGCCTAACCACTGCCTGCCATCATCATGGGTCCAAGCCGAGTTGCAGCCATGTTCTGGCAGCACCTTTTTGAAGTTGGAAGCTTTCCACCTTCTAAAAAGTGATGGAGGATGAATTCTGTACAGATCCCAGTATTCTGTAGGATAGAGTCAAGACAAGTGCTGTCAAACTGTTTTAATTCTGCAGTGTGGATGCATTCTCAGTCTTGGTAAAAAAAAGGCAGCATATAAGTACAGTTGATGCCTGATGAAAAAGAAGAAAATGATTTGCCTCTGGTGATTCTCCCCTATGCCTCACCATGACATCATGGGGACAGATTATAAGAGAACCTGATTTGGCTCAGAATAAACCAAAGAATGTTCTGAGCTCTGGAAAAGCAGCTATTGTTGGAGCCCACCAGGAGGGCCTAATCCCATCACTACTTCAAAGGTTAAAACCGATACTTTGAATTGTCAACCAAGAAAGAGAAATGAAGCCAGTGGGGTTGTTTTAACAGTGGTGATCTGTGTTCCTTGCAGCTGTGTTCAATGTTTGCATGGCTTTTATTTATTTGAATCTTGAGTTGGTGCTGAGAATTTCTCAAAAATATTTTCTTGGGCTGCTCTGAAATATTCACAATAGCATTCAAGAATGGGATGGTTGGGAATGGGACGTCAGAGGACATGAATGATTCAAAATGCTGAAGCGCCACTCATTGCTAGCTCGAAAAAGTCCTTGCCCCAACCCCTTTTTATTCCTGAGCTAGCATTTTCTTTCAATTTTCTTTCATTTTCTTTCTTTCGAGAGCATTCTAATTTCTCTTGCTGAAGAAACAGCTGTGGTTGTTGTTGCAGATCGCATAATTTACTCTACATTTTTAACACTTATAAACTTCTTCTGCTCCCTTAAACCATGACAGCAAGAACCTATTTGCTTTTGGACAGATGTTGAAAACCTCACCATATGAAAGGAGGTTCTGTATTTTATCTGTGTCACAGCTACTCAAAGTTATATGACTCTTGATCCCTGACCTATGGATCAGTTTATGTATAAACATCAGTCTCATAGTTTGATGAGATCTTTGGAAACTTTTGATATACAATTTTTTTTAAACAAACAAACAAACCAACCAACCACTGTTGTTTAAAATCAAACCATCATTTTCTGTATTTTCCTTTTTTAAAGATTTTTAAAATATTCCCTTTTTAAAAGTTTTTAAAAAGATTTTTAAAAACCTAAAACCCCAAAGGGAGTTACATAACTAAATATGAGTTTTGTTTCTATTTCTGTTGCTTGTTAGAGCTTTTATGTGGGAGACAGAGATGATTTTTGAGAAAATGGATCCCTCCAACCTTCAGACAGTTTACTTGCACTGAGAGAATGCCAATGTGCGTAGGAAGCTTAGGAGAAGAGTAAATAAGTGTAAAAATAAGCAGAATGTATTAACCACCTATCAATGAAATGAGTTTCAAGGAATGGAGAGGCCTTTCTCAGCTTCTGGGGGAAAAATAATAAAGTATATTATTTTTTTAAAAAAATAAAATACAATGATGCAGCTTATAATAAACTTTGTTATATTATTTAATATATTTCCAACCAGAAAACAGAAAGCAGGATTAGAAAAATTATCTATTATTGTTGAGGAACTAAACTCTATATTTAAAGAAATTTTACAACACCATTAGCATATTAAAATTATAGAACACTTTTTCTATTTGTTAGAGAGGCTATAACTTAACAATCCACAAACAAACCCTCTTGGAGTATCTTTCATCAGGAAAGGCAGAAGTGAGTTCTGCCTTCTCTTTTACAGTTCAGATCATTCTTTTAAACATATTCCATCCCATTTTTTAATGTGAGGAAATTATCTCCACTAGTGCTGGGCTGGTGTTAGACCTGCACTTGGTTTGAGGATGTTCCTGTGAACCTGTGTCCAGAATCAAAATATATGTGATGAGACTCCAATATAGTCTGTGTTGGAGTACAGTAATTAATTAATTAATTAATGTTATGTTTTAATTTCAGCGCCCAAGTTATCATTACTAATTTTTACACGAGTCTTAATGACTAGTTTAACAAGGATTTAGTCCTTAATTTTCTGTTGGCATCAAAGTCAGAAATTGTTCAAAAGTGGATTTACACTTGTTCAGTAGTACACAAGAGGACAGACACTGAAATCTAATAGCTAGAATAGAACCATTGAATGAACAGCTGAATAGATGTCAATGGCTTAATCTAGTTGGGACTAGTAGTTTTGATGGCTAAATTAACCAAACAGATACATAGATGTAATAGGCACACATCAGCAAACTCATTTATTGATAGATGATTTTTTTCTCTCCATAAATAAACAATATTTCTTCAACAGAGAGGGATTTTGCAATTCATTAATTTCTGTAGGGATATGTTATTGCTAATTCTATGGAAGTCTGTTTTATAATAATAATGTTCAATTATAGTTATAACATTTGTTTTATTTTGGTTTTATTTCAAAACAAAGTAATAAAAGTCTAAAAAAAGTAGAGATGAAAATGATGAGAAACTAGTAAAATTAGTAAAAAAAACCCTGTCGATCTAACACAATAAGGAATAGGAGAAAAATATAGTCTAAAGCTAAGTAGATATAACAGATAAAACAATAGCAAAATAAATTAGGACAAATATGAGAAGGGATGGCATTTTCATGAGCATATGATCCACATAAACAGTAAACAAACTAATTTCCTCTGAAAGCTATCCTTTAGTTTACTTCTTCATCTGAAATTATCAATATTTGTTAGCTTTGAAACAGAGGCAGTAAAAATTGTGAAATTACTGATTCTGCATTAATGAAGCATCCTTCTTTCCTGAATAAATTGCTATGGATCTTATCAGACAAGGCACTTACTGTGCTGGAATTGTGGCCCAAACACTTTAGAAGCACAGAGTTGGGATTGCCGGTCCTGCTTCTGAAGCGTCACTGAAGTGCATCACACTCTTCTCTCATCAAGGAATCATTCACAGAGCAGTCATTTCTGTAATAACGGGATCTTCTGTTATTACAAAAATGGTTTCTCCATGAACGCTTTGACAATGGAAGAGCAGCAAAAAGCCTCAATGATGTTTGAGAAGCGCAACCAGTGATCCCACCTCTGTGCTTCTGAAGTGTCTGGGCCACAATTCCAGAATGGTAAGTGCCTCGTGTGATACCCTATGAGGAAATAGCTTATTTCGAATATTAGTTGCTGTAATAAACACAGTATCATTCTGAGATCATTACCATATTATGTATTGATACAGAAAGCATTATAGGATTACTACGGAGTTGCATGAGTCTCAGATGGAATGGTAACCATGAATGAGGGGCAATGCTCATCTCATTTCCCCTTTCATTCGTAGAATAGCTTTTGAACATTATTTGCTTCAGGGTAGCTATATTCAGCTGTGAGCAGCATATGGCAAGTGAATGGTTTGCAGCCTTCAAGGCGCTCATATTAGATCCATGAAATGAAGTTGAAAATGTTAGGCTCCAAACTGTGTGGCTGCATTCTCCACAAGTTTGTTGTGTCTATATTGAAACAGGTGAATAAGAATTCATCTGAGGATTTAACTTGATCTTCTATGACTTGAAAAGGAGCAAAGTATTTTTATTACACTACAGGTATGTTACTTAACAAAACAGATCTGTTCCTGGGCATTACTTCTTCAACAGAAATTTGTAACAGAGGCAGAAATAACATGGAAAGCATAGGGAAGAGAAGAGCAGTTGCTTTAGAAAATGTTTTATCCAAAATTAGCGATATGCATTATGAAATGAAACAACCAGCTCCGGTAAGTGTTGTGTAAGAAAGCAAAAACATTTTTAATTTTCCAGGAAACACTTGAAATCTTGAGCTAAACAGCAGATGAAGACAAAAGGGGTTTGGGATTGTTTAAAAAGACTTAAGAAAAAAGATGCCCATTTTTAAGTGGCTTTATTATATGAGATACGCTCATATTTATATTAATCAGATAATCAACACAAGAATGTCTGTATTGCCACCCAATGATAATTAATGACTATTTTTATAAGATTGCTCGATGCATATGCTTTTTGCATTTCAGTTACCTCTGATGCACAGATGCAAAACTTTACCTCACACACTAGCATAATAATCTCCCATCTGAGATAGAATTTCTTTCCATCTTTAATATAAAGAAGAGTCACCAAGTTGTATCTGTATGTTATCACTTTGCTGTTGGCTAACTCATTAATGCTTCCTTGCCCCAGAGAAATTACATTTAAATAAAAAAGCACCTTCCCAGTTTCATGAACTTTCAAGGTCCTGTCCAGTCCCTTGCACCTGCAATTTTTAAAGTTTAACTTCTTTCCAATCTCTCTGTGAAAGTATGGACTTGGTCCTCTGCCTAGCCCTCATAGGCTTCTGAATAGGGCAGTGGACTAAAGATATGCTGGCACCTCCCCCCCCCTTTAATAAACTGCATTATGATCTGGAAAATAAGAGGTGTGACACAAGGAATTGTTTTAAATAGAATTGGTAAAGTGAGAGCAGTGGGGAACCAGTGTAGTAATTACACGCTAAACAAACAAGCCCAGACAAACAACTAGGTGAGTCCATTGAGACACCAAATACATAAAATGTGTGGTAAAATGTGATGTTTTAAAGAAAATTTTAAAAGAATAAAAAATAAAAATAAAAATTTATTTTTTAAAAAAAGCATGGAGCCTCTCCTTTCTCTTCCACTGAACATTGCTCCACTCACACGATCCCTTCAGTGTTTTAAAGGCACACAGGTGAATGCCACAGCCCAGTTCTCCCAAAGGGCAACTGTTTGGGGAGCAATGGTGCCACCAGGTCACTCACCTGCTATGGCCCACAAGCCCTGCACCCCAAAGTGGCACCCCTGGAGGTGGGTTGTCTGAATTCTGCATCTTTCCTTTCATGCCAGGCCAAACCTGTAATTTATAAATTTGTTGCCATGATTTCTTCAGTGATGATGTTGTTGTTTGTTTTATCTCCTTGCACTGCTGCCCAGTTATCAAAACATAAGTCAAATCAATTTGCATAAAAGAGGGAACTCTGTTGCAATTTTTCCTCCCACTACATTCAGTACAGAGTAAGCAATCCTCCCCCAAAGAGCAAAACTTCACCTGAATATCTTGGCCTTGCAGCTGCTCCATACTCCCCTGTTACCTGGCCCTCAGTTTCCCTGCCATAATGGCTGTCTGCATGGGTGCCCTGCTGAGCTGGCTGGCACATCCACCACTACTGCAGGTTGCTTGTTTCTGAGGTCAGAATGAAGCATCTGCCAATGGTCACATGGCTGAGTGCCTTATTGTGACCTCAGAATGTGCAACCCACAGTGGCAGTGGATGTGCTGTGTGGCTTGGAGGGCTGCCAGTGCAGATACCCATTGCAGTGTGGGAATGGAGGGCTCAGATCTTTCCGGAGGATCCAAAATAACAGGTAAATTTTTAAAATGTGTTTAAAATATGTTTTACCCTGGTTCTGGCATGGATCATAATCTGGACTGCTCACACCAGAAGCATGGTTTGGGATGTGCATCATCCAAACAGCATGATGTCAGAGTGGTGTGTGTGTGTGTGTGTATAGCAGAGGAGGAAATGGGCCTTTTGGCCCATGCAGACAAGGGTTAAGTGATCATCAAAGCCTATACTGATCACAAAGAGATTGGGTGGGTGCCTGTGATCAAGATCTCAAGAAAATCTTGGGTGTTTCCCATCAGTGCCTTGAGAGAGCATGGACACCCTGGGGCAATCGTATCATGCCTTCCTCCACACTGCATACAAATTTCACTGACTAGCTGGATGTTCCTGGTAAGTGAATGTTCTTCTCCATATAGAAGTATGAAGAAAGGAATTTCCTAAAAGCCTTTGTTATTCTCATGCATAGGAACTAAAGTGTCCTTTCATTGCATATATGTAGAAAGTTGTTCATCTTGGGAATTATATCTGTTGAGAAAGTTTTCCACATTTTTTTTCTCTTGAAAAGAAGGGATACTCAAGACAGACAAAGAGGATGGAGTATTTCATGTGTGGTAGAGCATGGCAGACCTGCCATACTTTAAAAAATATCCATGAATGTAGTTTGCTGAATTGCAGTGTTTATGGGAAAGGGAATATGACAGTCCTCCTTTCTCATATCCTGTCTCTCAGCTGTCACTCAAGCTGTAAAGGGAATGGCAGACAAATGCCAACTTTTGTTTCTGACTGGGAAAACAATATAGTTCCAGGAAACTGAAGAGCGCTTGGAGGCAGACAATTGAGGTGACTACCAGCTGTTTCTTGAATGTCCTGTGCTATTGTTGTTTTGGAACTGGTTCTGATGAGTGCAAACAGATGGCTAGAGGCCCACTTAATTAGAGAAAAACAATAACATTATTTGAAATACATAATAAAAAAGCATCTTCTACCTAGAAAATGAATGTGTATTAGGCAAAGATGCAAATTAAAATTAGTAATGGAGGTGATGCTTGAATCGTTGTTATAGTGTGCTTGCCATTTCTTTGCAGAGAAAATGTGCCCAATTTAAATACTCAAGTGGTGTGAGTATACAGCATCATTATGTACATTTCAAACACCTGTTGAGCCACTAATCACAACCTACGTACTCTGTTTTTAAACTAAAAAACAAAACAAAACAAACAAACAAACAAACAAAAAAACCATTGCAGTTCCTCTGACTTCATATCTTATCTGCTATAAGTAAAGTGATCGAATAATAGCTGGGTAAGTTCCTTTTATTGTTGTGTACCTTCTGACTTATGGTGATTCTAAGGCAAACTTACTGTGAGGTTTTCTTGGCAAAATTTGTTCAGAGGGAGTTTGCTATTGCTTTCCTCTGAGGCTGAAAGAGTGTGACTTGGTCAAGGTCACTCAATGGGTTTCCATGGCCAAGCAGGAATTCAGACTCTTATCTCCAGAGTTGTAGTCCAACACTCAAACCATAACACTATGCTGAAAAAAATGTAATCTGGACATTGTTGAACTGCTGCTTCCAGCATATCTCACAGTTAACACACACACACACACACACACACCCTGTTATGCGCGCGTGTGTGACCATGAAAAAACAGATTTTATTGCACACTAAAATGTCCTCAAAAGGGCCCCATTCTGTCCCCTGGTGCCAAGCTGTCCCCATTCAGTGCTGAGGAGCACCATTTTGACTTGCATCAGCACTGAATGGGGATGGCTTGGTGTTGGGTGATGGAATGGGGGCCCTTTTGCGGATGTTTTGGTGTGTGATAAAATTCATTTTTTCTCGGTCACATGTGAACCCGAGCATCTCCTTTCCGTTCCCATAATGGGGGGGAAAAGGTGCGATAAACTTCTAAGGCTGATAGGAGTTGCAGTTCAACAGCACCAAGATGGCCAGATGTTGTCCACCCCCCTTTGCCTAGTCATGTTGATGTTTACAGTGTTCCCCTGGAACATAATGCTACCAGTGAATTTGGCCAACCTCCTAGTCCCAGTTGTTGAACTTAGGTTAAAGGCAGCTTTTTTTTATCCCTTTGGATAAAGCACAGTTTTTTTGATGCTGCAATGAATACCATGACAGTATTTCACCCTTATCTTGATCTTCCTCATTCTGTCTCTCCAATGCATATTTCATCATTAATGGATTCAGAGATCTGACCAAAGCACTGCTTCTCTCTATTTCTCAGTCCAATTTGGGTGTGTTTCTCTTTGAAAACCTTGGGTTTTCTGGTGGATCCTATATTATGACTGTTCCTGTAAAGTAAGTTGAAAAGGTAGTGAATACTTTAAGACCTTATGGATGGATCATGCAATCCAGTGACACCGTTATTTTTACAAAACAGCTCAGTGTTAATTATTCATCCTAAAATGCTTCCCTTGCTATACCAGTCCAGTAGTCAAACTGCTGTATGGCTATTTGTTAAAATCAATTAAGCTGTCAGTAATAAAGTGCAATTAGCTGTTACGTTCAGTTACAATGGCTTCATATGTTCAGACTCATGTTTTAGAATTCCCAGGGGGCCATGCAAGGGTTTCCATCACTACGGTAGATGTAATTTCAGCCATCTGAATTTTTAGTGATAGCTCTGATGTTTGTTTAGAATTAATGATGGCCTGCTTGACCTGAAAGGAGGGTTATAGATGGTTCTTTCCTGGCTTGAAATAATAGTTTCTCCCTGTCTTCTGAAGATCTTCTTTTAACATTATTAACTCTGAGAAGTGTATAGACACCATGCTGGTTAAAATACATGGTGGCTTTCTCAGGTGGGCCACCACTGGTGTGGAAATTGGTCACTTTCGGAGACATTTTTAAATCTAGCTGCATTCCTAGATAGATGCCTTGTGTGAGCAAGGTTTCATTAAATGTTAGTTCAAGGTAGAATTCAGGCTGCTGACCTTTTCTGCCTATCACAGGAAGAGTTTGGAAAGTTCTTTTTAAAAAGTAATTTTTTCTCAATACTTGTTACAGTGCTCACAAGTAATTGCTATTCCCCTGTGATGTTTTAAAAGGTAACTCCTTATTTTGCTTCTGGTGTTTCTTATTACTTTTTATCTCCCCCACCAAAAAGCCTTAGGACTGATATAAGAATAGCATATAACTTGAAAAAATTCCCTTCAGAAGTGACTAAAAATATCTTTTAAAAGTAGGAAGTGGCTGTTACACCAGCAAAGCAAATTCATTCCCAATACTTTAGAAATGTAACTTCATTATGTTCTTGTTACCAAAAAAAGTGCTTCACTGTAGGTGACTTTATTATTTGCAACTTGTTATTGCTGAACTCTGGTCATGAGAAACAGAGAACAAGGACGAAAGAGAGGTCAGCTGGGAAAGAACCCCGAGAAAGTGATGGAAAAGGAAACCTGGGAAATGTTTCTTTTAATTAGTAAAATAAAATAAATAACGCACGTTGCTGCAGAAAAATCTGTTTGAAACAAGAGGAAGTTTCTACAGAGGTCACATTTCTAAATAAGGCAAAAAAGGCTTTTCCAGAGTAAAAGCTGGTTTTAGCCTTCTGAGCTGGAAGGAAGTGGTAAGAGAAAAAGACACAAGCATTTAATACAGATTGTACTGAGGAGAAAACGGTCAGCACAGTCAATTTACTAGCTATAAAAGAAATGAAATCAGGGTGATTTCTGCCCAGTTTGAATGGAGGCAAGATACTGCAAGGGCGGTGATCAAGTCTTTGGATGAGATACAGGTGTCCTGAGAGAGGGAAAATTGTAAAAGAACTGGGGAACAATGGAATTACAGAATCTCACATTTATTACTTTATGGAGATGCCAGGTTAACTGATAAATCTTTTATTTTTTTAAGGGGGAGAGGTGGGGATGGGACTGGACATTTTAATTGTTGATGTTTTAACTTCATTCTGTACTCTGCCCCGATTGCTCGTTCAGAAGGGCGGGCTAGAAATAAAAAAATTATTATTATTATTATTATTATTAACCACTGGCAAGGCTCAATTGATATTCTTCTCCAATCCTGACCAAACCATACATGATGTACAACAATATGCCTTTAATATTTTAAAACAGTAAATGTTGTACTTTGCTATATGGCTAACACGTTTCCATGCAGTATCAGTTCAGTCAGGTGAATGCGACAGTCAGGAGTGCCTGTTTTCAGCTTTGGCTGATACGCCAGTTGCGCCCTTTCCTGGAGAAGAGGGACCTGGAAACTGTGATACACGCGCTGGTAACCTCACGTCTGGACTACTGTAACGCGCTCTACATGGGGCTACCCTTGTGCTTAACCCGGAAACTTCAACTGGTCCAAAATATGGCAGCCAGGCTTCTTGCTGGTACATCTAGGAGAGAGCACATTACTCCTGTGTTAAAAGCCCTCCACTGGCTGCTGACCAGTTTCCGGGCACAGTACAAGGTGTTGGTTTTAACCTTCAAAGCCCTACATGGCTTGGGTCCATCTTATCTAAGGGACCGTCTCCTTCCATATGAACCTCCCTGCACACTTCGGTCCTCTGGGAGGAACCTGCTACAGCCCATGAAGACAAGGTTGGTGCAGACCTCCCAGAGGGCTTTTTCAGCTGTCGCCCCCAAGTTGTGGAACGACCTGCCGGTTGAGATGTGTCTCATTTCATCCCTAGAAGGCTTCAAAAAAGCCCTCTTCCGGCAGGCCTTCCCAGAGAATGTGAATATCTCCCAGCTCCAATCCTGAGCCTAACCTTAGGCCCTAGAATCGTCTTTTTTCTAGCTTTCCTTCCCTTGTACCTTATTCCTAGATGACCTAGGCCTTAGGTCCGTTTTCCCTGCTGCTGTTTTTTATTGCCTATTTTAGCTATTCTATGTTTTAACTGTATTGTGATTTAATTTTTTTTTTTAGGGGGGGTGGTAAGGGAAAGGATGGGATATTTTAACTGTAACTGTTTTTAACTCTTGTTGTAATCCGCCCCGATTGCTTGTTCAGAGGGGCGGACTAGAAATAAATTATTATTATTATTATTATTATTATTATTCTGTTCATTGCAAAATTATTGCAAAAATGCTATTAAACTATACAAATGGGATCTTCCTGATGAAACACCCTTATACAGCCCTAATAGGCTAATAGAGCTCTCTGTTATGTTTTTAAAAATCTGTAATACACATTTTTTGTTTTTCTGCAGGCATTTAAAGGGTAATTCAAAGCTGACATTTTTTCCCCTCTTGATATTACATTGAGAAATCTGCAGTGGTTGTTTTCGAAGGGCTGTGTCATTTAAGGAAGTTTGAATATGACTGAATAATAATAGACTTTCTCTTTTTCAGTATTTTAGTGTCGGGGAAGTGTTGTCAGTTGATTAATTAGCAGGGCTCATGTTTAAGACAACTTGCAGTGCTTGAGGGAACACTGACAGCTAGAACTCAGAAGGGGCTGTCAATAATGTGTAATGCATAGCAAGGACATTTAGGGAAATTTTGGTTACATAAAGAAATGGGGGAAAGAGAAGGGCTGGCCCGTTTCAATAGAGGCCTGGAATTACTTTTTGATTATTATGTAGCCAATCTCTATGTATGCTAATATTGCTGAAAAATATTTCAAAGTTATTAGACAGCGGTTCTTTAGTCCTTAGAGGATTTCATCCTGAAATTGGTAATTATTGCAGAAACAATAACGACAGAACATGTTTCTCTTTTCTTTTTTCCTTCTACATTAGGTGCTGTTACTTCAAAATAAGGAAGTTTTAGGGAAATATTATTAAACTTATGAAAGTGATTTCAGGGGTGTCAATATCACATGTCCTGTGGCAGTAATATTATGTTATCTGGGACATTACGCTGAAAGCACTCTTGGGTTAATTTGCAGTTATTTAGCAAATGCAATATTGTTGCACAAAACAAGGCCAAAAAAAAAACAAACAGTCCCTTCAATTGATCACTGGATGAACAAAGTTTGGGACAGAGTAGTTTTGTTGGAATTTAGCAGTGCTTCAGATGTTCCTTGCTAAAATTGAGATATAGTATAAGATTGAAGACTCAAATTTAAGAAATTTGTTCTGGAAAACTGATACAATTATTCAACTAAGCAACTCATGAATCATTGATGAAACAGACATTGGGTTGCTTTCAGAGCAGTGCTTGGAAGAATTCTAACCATGCTGGAAGAAGAGGGCACAGAGCTCTTTGTAAAGATTCCTTCTGCATCCCTGTAGCTGGGTCATCTGGTAGACTTTGACTCCTCCAATACCTCAGAGTCTACCATGAAAGAGTGAATATGTGAACAAAAAAGGCAAAATAAATAAATAAATAAATAACAATTTTAATATTTGGATTCACATACACACATTGATGCAAAGGATTTTAAAGATTAATATTCAATTGAAACCTGAGCTTTTAATGTCAGGACTGATGGATGCATAGTTGGGAAAGAGTCATAGAAGATTACTTCAATATATGACCATGGCAGCAAAAGCATGATCTCTCCGATAAGAGCCAATCTTGACACCGGCTTTAAAGCAGAACAGAGAACAGAGGCATCCAGCGACTCCGTGGACTGGGTTACACTGGATCATTTTGAGTTTGTTAGTACTGAGGATGTGGACAAGTTCCTTGGAAGCGTTAGGAAGACGACTTGCCCACTCGATCCCTGCCCTTCATGGCTGGCCGTCACAGGAGGGGACAGAGTAATGACTTTACTCCACCTAATCATCAACACATCCCTCAGGGAGGGCATATTTCCAGCGGCTCTAAAGCACGCTATAGTAAAACCTTTATTAAAAAAGCCCTCCCTGGACCCCTCGATTAGACAAAATTATAGGCCAGTCTCGTTATTACCATTTTTGGGCAAGGTGATCGAGAGGGCAGTCGCCTTCCAACTCCAAGCCACCTTGGATGAAGCTGATTATCTGAACCCATTTCAAACCGGCTTCAGGAGAGGATATGGGGTTGAGACGGCCATGGTCGCCTTGGTCGATGATCTCCGTCTGGCATCGACAGAGGAAGTGTGACCCTGTTGGTGCTCTTGGACATCTCAGCGGCATTTGATACCATAGACCACGGTATCCTTCTGGAACGCCTGAAGAGGGTGGGAATCGGAGGCACTGTACTCCAGTGGTTCCGCTCCTACCTCTCAGGCAGATTCCAGATGGTGCAGCTGGGGGACAGTTGCTCTCGTAAAAGAGAGCTGACATCTGGCATCCCCCAGGGCGCCATTCTGTCCCCCTTGCTATTCAACATTTACATGAAGCCGCTGGGAGAGATCATCCGGAGTCGTGGAGCTCAGTGTCATCAGTACGCTGATGACACTCAAATATATCTCTCCATGTCTCCGGCTGTTGCAGCGACCAAGGATGGCATCTCTCCTCTGAATACCTGCTTGGAGTCGGTAAGGGGCTGGATGAGGGAAAACAAACTTAGACTGAATCCAGGTACTTGCGATAGGCCCATCTTGTCCAGGGATGGAGATTTGTCAACCTGTCCTGGATGGGGTCACATTTCCCCTAAAGGACAACGTTCGCAGTCTGGGAGTACTTCTGGATTCATCGCTCCAGCTGACTGCCCAGGTGGATGCGACAGCCAGAAGTGCGTGGTATCAGCTTAGGCTGATACGCCAGCTGCGCCCCTACCTGGGCAGAGAGGACCTTGAAACATTAGTACATGCACTGGTAACCTCTCGATTAGATTTCTGCAATGCGCTTTACATGGGGCTACCTTTGTACCAGGTTCGGAAGCTTCAATTAATCCAGAACACGGCACCTAAATTACTTACGGGGGCACAAAGAACTGACCATATTACCCCCATATTAAAAGCTTTACATTGGTTGCCGTTTAGCTTCCGAGCGCAATACAAAGTGTTGGTTATCACCTTTAAAGTCCTATATGGCTTGGGCCTGAGTTACCAGAAGGAACGCCTTCTCCTACACAATCCGCCCTGAACCCTCAGAATATCAGGAAATAACACTTTAGAAACCTTGAGTACCAGGTTGATATCAACCTCCAATAAAACCTTTTCAGCAATGGCTCCGAAATTATGGAACAACCTCCCGGAAGAGATCTGTCTTATTACCACCTTAGATGCCTTTAAGAAAGTGCTAAAGACGGATCTCTTCCGGAGAGCTTTTCCACCCGATCTACTGTGATTGCTCACTGATAGTGAGATCTAAGACAGACAGTGATAGCCGATATATGGTGAATTAAGGATTAACTGTTTTATTGATTTTATGATGTAATGATTTTATGATTTTATTGGCTTAGGAATTGTATTGGACCTTGTAGATTTTAATTGTTGGAATCCCGCCTCGATCCTTGGGGAGAGGTGGGAAATATAAATAAATATTGTTATTATTATTATTATTATTATTATTATTAGTGCAAAAATGGAAGAAGTCAACATTATCCACTATGGAGGAATGGTTGTTGAAATTAGTGGAAAAGGACTAATTGTCTGGCTTGATTAAAAAAGAAAGATTGTTAGTGAAATTTCTCAAAGTCTTCAAAGTCCTTATAGACTTTTTATGAAAAAAAGAAAATGACTTGGTAAATTTTGGTTTTGATGATTAGAAAGAATGAACCATTAAAAGAAGAGACTATGCTGAAATTTGTTAGAGAGAGAAGGATATAGAAAACTATATACATATAGTTATATGTATATATAATCACCGAAAGGAAGATTGGAAGTCAGTTTTCCCTTCTCTTTCTCTTTTCTTTTTTTTTCTTTTCATTATCTTGGAATTTTAATGTATTTTAAAACTTTTAATACAAATACTTAAAAACACAAAACATTCCCCATGTCAATGAACCACCACTAATTCTCTGCACTCACAAACATTTGGGTGTGTTAAAACTTTGCAGTTCATATCTTTCAATGCATTTAATATTTTTTTCTAGAAAATAAAAAATAAAAACTTCCTAGTTTACTTCCACTTTAAACATGTAATTGGCTCTATTCTGATATTTGAGTATGACTGCTATTCTCTACATAGACAAAGTTATTGGGAAGAACAATGGCATGGAGTACTGTGCAGAAGGGCATGATCAAATGAAACACTTAAAGAACACTCCATAATGCCACAGTTTGTTGCAGGTTCTGCTTGCGTCTTTTAAGTTCTAACTATTCAAATGGCTAAGCTGCCACTTCAAATTCTCTCCTATGTTTTGCATGCTGTGTTTAAAAGCTGTTCTGCAATTGACATTGTGGTCATTGTGGAGATAATTTATTTTTGGCAGTTTTAATGGCCCTGTACAGTTTAACAGAAATTACAGCTTGCTTTCCTTTGAAGCCTTTACCCTGATATCATTGTTTTAGTGGTGCAATGCTGCCATTTGTATTTCTCTGATTAATCGTTTCAAGCACTGAAGAACTTTAATTATCATGATTATATAGAAAAGGCTAGCACTCCAGTCTTGAGTAGAACGAGACACGTGAAAGGTGAATTATCGACAGACATTCTACATCTAAATGGTTATGAAACACATTCACATTCTTACAAATTATGGGTGTCTTATGATAAACCTTTTGTATTGGAGTTGGAAGTCAGAGGCCAAAATAGACAAGACAGGTCTATAATTGGAACTTTTCACTTTAAAGCAATGTATGAGACTCTGATTTTGAGGGAGTAGTTAACCCAAGTGCTATCCCCAGAATAGGTTCAGTGCTTTGGATACCTCCTTTAAAGTTTGGACTGAATGCTGGAATGGATTCACCACCCCACTGATCTCGGCTCCACCAGCCATTATCAAAATTTGATTCATTTCCACATCATTTCTGGTGGTATGTAATCTTGTCAACATTGATGTGGTGTGTTCATGACAAACTAATTATATGGTTTAATCCAAATTTAAACATTGCAAGGCAATCTTTTTATGGAAGAAATGGGCTGATTGCTGAACTTGTATTTTGTATTCATTGATAGGTGACCAGAATTCACACCATTCTCAGTACTGCAGTCTACTTATACCTTGCCTATGGGTACATTATGACAATATTTATAATTGCAATACTTCACAGTATCTATATATGGACTACCAGTTCTGATTGCCTCAAACTCCTCTTCATTCTGCATTTGCAGAATTCATTTTATTGGAAAAAATTTAATTTGACGTGAAAAAGTTATTATTGAGTGGAACAATTAGATTTTTCTGTGCAAATCAACCAACTGAAAAATGCTCCTACAGCATCAGTATCTAACATTTATTTAGACTGAAAATGACACTTATTTCAGCAATCATGGGTTTCAGGTGTACAGGCCACCACTACATCTTTTCAGAAAGAAATTGTTTACTTCAGCTAAATGTTGGCAATATAATGCGGATAATGATTCCTTGTAGCCTATGATATGGGAATGCTTGGCAGTTACTTCCTTCTGGTTGTGGGGTATTACAACATATTTACTTTGTATTAGAGAAATCTTTGTCATTTGCAAATGTGTGTGTACTATATATATATCATATACCAATGACTTGGAATTTAACTGATTGTCCAACTGGTTTGTCCAATTGGTGCTTTTACTGTGGCTAAAATGTTTATGAGAGCCATTGTGGTACAGTGATTTGAGTATTGGACTAGGAGTCTAGGAAACCACCAGTGAACTCCCTTCTCACTGGCTAAGCTCATTGGGTGATTTGGGCAAGACACACTCTCTCAGTTTCAGAGGAAGGCAATGGCAAACTTCTTTTGAACCAATCTTGCTTCTCTGACAGGCTTGCCTTAGGATCACCATAAATAGGAAAATTGAAGGCACACAATAACAAACAACAAAAACAACAAGCTCATATCCAAAAAAGGGAGAGATAAACATTCACCATCTATCATTCCATAGTCAGAAGACCCCTGTGATTATGAAGAAGCATGTACTTTATAGACACCAGCTTCAAGAAAATGTGGTTTTGGATGTATGATCAGCTTATACTGAGGTGTATGTCTCTAGCCCATGTTAAAATCCTCTTTCTTCTTTCTAATTACCTCTTTGCCTTTCCCTTTCTTTCTATAATATTTTTAAAAAAACACAATAAAAATAACGCTTGTGCTTCACCCTGTGTATAATTGGTTTTATAGCCTTGTGTTCCAAAATAGATGGTTTCTGTAGCTTTGTGTTTAAAATGTTTTGCATACACACACACTTGTGCACTGGGATCTATTGGGGAAGCCTTCCTCTATATCTGAGCTGTGGGAGGAATACACAGTAAGGAGTCACAGGAGAGGGCCTTCTCTGCTGTGGTGCCCCAACTGTGGAATGTCCTCCCCTTGGAGGCTAAATTGGCATGAGCATTAGCCTCATTTTAGCTCTAAGTAAAACTTGGTTCTTTACTGAAGATTTTGCAGATCTGTGATCATACTGAGATACTTATTTCTACTTTGGGATATACTACATATACTGTTGGGTTTAAATTGTTCTGAACAGTTCTGCAATATTTTAATTGTTTAAAATTCTCTAGTGTTTTATTGCTTGTATCCCTTCTAGAAATTTTAGGGGAGTGGGATGCATACATTTTAATAAATACATATATTCAACCTGCCTGTGTAGAAAAAAGGTAAGAAGTATGTTGTCTTATAGAGGTTTGCGTCTACTATTTGTTTTTGTATAAATTCATTCTGTCTGTGCAGATACCAAGTTTATTTACTACTGTATCTTAACACCAAGAGACCAGGTCTGGCATCCTGTTAGGGACCTATGCACACTCAGGTTTCTTTTGCATGTGCTCTTATCCCTTTGGGGGTCATTGTTGGGGTTAGCCTTCCCTTTCCCCTTCTGTGGTGCCCAAAGCTCCCTCTGGCTTACAGAATAGCCTCTGAAAGACCATTCCTTGAATTATGGGGATGGGACAGGACTGGAGAAGCATCTCCCCATGTGTTATGCTGAGCTATGTAGGACTGCAGCCCATTTTAGACACTTCGCTATAGTGTCTGATTATTTTCTCAGGGTCTCCATGGGATATTTAGCTGAGGTCATGAAATGCTTGGGGCAGTCCAGTGAACTTCCTAGCTGGGGAGTGCCGATAACACCAGCATCTCAGCCTCACCTGTTTTCTCTGTGTAACAAATAATCCTTTACATCTTCCTTCTTTAAGTATTTTGCTACTGTTATTTGCTGTCATGTATGGTGCTTGGATGTATGGTGAACATCTGAATGCAAGACCATCAAGAGCCCCTGTTGTCAACTGAATCATTCAGGACTTGCAGATTCAGGACCAAATCTTTTCCAATGAGTAATGTTGTCTCATGATATGTCAACAATATATCTAAAGTATGACAGCCTCAGTTTAGTCATCTTTGCTTCTAACAATGGTTCAGGCTTGATTTGCTGCAAGGGTATTCATTTGTCTTTTCAGCAGTCCTTGGTGTCTGTAGACAACTGCTTCAGCAGCACATTTCAGATGAGTAGATTTTCTTCCTGTTAGCATTCTTCACTGTCCAGCTTTCCCATCCATACAGAGAAACTGGAAAATACTTTGGCATGGATATTTTTAACTAGTATTTAATAGTACATCTTTATATTTTACACCTTGTTTAGTTCCTTCATAGTTGCCCTTCCTATGCTTAGTATTGTTCTCATTTCTTGACAATAGACTCCAATTAGGTTAATGACTGGTCCAAGGTACAGAATATCTTTAACTATTTTAATGTCTTCATTATCTACTTTAAAGTTTTTTAAGTTATGTGTGGTCATTATTTTTTATTTTCTTAATAATCAGCTGTAAACTTCTTTTCCTCATTCTTCCTTAACATGTGCCTACTCTTCAGTTACTTGGTCGTAGTGTTGGCTGGTAACTCCCATGTTTGTGGGAGGGTAAATCTACTTTAGGTTTTATTCCAAGCTTCAAAGGAACTATCCAAGCTGCTGAATCCTATCTACCTAAAAGATTTAGCACTTCGGATTGTTCCTTTAATCGTCAGGCTAAAACCTGGAGTGGATTCACCATCCTGCTGCAAGGGAGCCACACACTACCTTCCCTACTCCATGTTCCTCTCTCTTCCATTGATAGCCCAGGTGAGTTTCAAGGCATTCTGAAGTATTGGTCATAGTTTCACCGTTTTCCAGAACTGACATTATCTTGGATCTGTAGATTTAGAGCACTCAATGCAATTTTAATTTGCTTTCTCTGTCTAATCACAAGCTTTTGGTGCTTATCCAAATGTTGGAATCCCGCCTCGATCAGATGGAGAGGCGAGAAATAGAAATAATAATAATAATAATAATAATAATAATAATAATAGTGTTACACCATTGCCTAAGTGGGTAGACAGCAAGGAAAAAGTATGTCTGCATCAATTGTTGCTGTATGTAGAAATCTAAAGGCAGTGGAAAACATTTTGATTTCAGAATTCAAAGGTTTGGCTCCCTGTAATGTCTTTCTGGCGACTTGACTTATTTACAATTCAAATAAAAAGGAACCAGTTTTATTATTGCCTTCTAGAAGCCTAGAGAAAAATATTAAAAGGGCTCTACAGTGTAATTATATCTGCCTGCATGCAATTAATTTTTTCTTCCTTGTATATTTTCCTGGCACATCTCTGCTTTCCTAGTCTTCAAATTTGCTTGATAACAAAGCAACTCCCTTGGACATAATGGAAATGACTTCTGATTTACTCTGGGATCAGCAACAGGAGCCACAGGCTCAAATTTTAAAATGACATCTTATGAAAATGAGATCTCAATAGAGGTTTCCTACTGTGCACAGCTGGCAGAAAGAAAAACCAATATTCTCAGACGTTTGGGTAATGAGAACACAAAGCCCTTTGTTTTTTGTTATAATATGCCAAGCTATTTTATAGCACTGATATAAATGGATACTGCATGGTGTCACATATGTGCAGGAGTAAGCAACTTAGTGCTTTCCAGATTAGTTGGACTACTGTTCCCATAAGCTTCAGAAAACATGACCAATGGTCAAGAATTATTAGAATTATTATTACGGTCTAAAATATCTGAATGCCAGCAGATTGCCTATGTCTAGCTTAGAGTCTCCCAAATGCTTATTTTGGCCAAATCAATGGCAGCTCACGGTCTGAACAGGATGTGTTTTCACCTCACCTCCTCAGACGACAGGCTTGGGTAGGCTCAGCCTCACCTATAAAATAACATTCTTTTTACTTGTTTCATTGCCATCAGCTCCCTGGAAAATCAGAGGAAAATCAGAGGGCCAGTTTGGCCCCATTCCATGACATGTGGAACTCGGAAGTGATTGTGTCCACAAATCTGGCCATTTCTGCATTCAAGAGGTCAGCCAGAACTTTTATAGCATCACCTGTCAAGGCAATAGGGAACTCCTCAAAAACCATCAGAAATCCTTCTGGATCCATAAACTTCCTGGGGTGGACCATTTTAATGGTCCCCCCCATCCTGGCAGAAGTTCTGAATGTCATAGTCAGTCACAAAGAAGACTCAGAGGACTCAGAGGATGAGCCAGCGCCTCTGGGACCTGAACCTGTAATTGGGGAGCTTGCTGTAGCAGAGTCTGGGGCCCCTCCAGAGGTTCCGCAGCCAAGTTTGCCTGGGGCTGAGGCTGTGGACATAGAGGACAATCTGGGATCTTAGATTGCGGACTATCTGGATTATCTGGAATCTTTGCCCTTGGACTGCCTGATCGACCTGCCTATCTGATACCTTGAATCTCGGACCATCTGAAAACTCTTTGGTGATTTCTGTCCAGGAAAGCAGCCAAATGGCTGATAGGCCAGCTTAGTTCCCAACAAACAAACCCTCAAATAGCAGAGTCAGTGCAAGTAACACAGTCTTGGATACCAAAGGCAGTATCAGCAGGAGGATTACCAAGAGAGTTGTCAGATGGTCCGAGATTCAAGGTATAATGGCTATTTCTGTGTTGGTTAAGATTGCCATGGTAGCAGAGACACATGTAGTTATTTTCCTTTAGCCAGATGCACTATGACAGGCATTGCCAGGGACCTATAGGCATTCTTAGGTGGTTGCTGAGGGTGACATTATTGCTATATGTCTAAATAAAGGAAAATAGTTGGATGCATCTTTGCTTGTTCCCCCTAGTCTTCACCAATATAGAAATGGCCATCTTGGGATGGGGGCTAGCACACTGGAAAGGTGGGTCTTTGAGAATGCATTTTGGTTGTTGTGTGACAAGAACAGAATGCTGCTCCTCAACAGCAGCAGCAGCAACAAGTCACAATGGCAAAAGTTGGACATATGCCATCATAAAACACTAACAGAAATACCAGCTGTTAGGAACCTGGAGCTGGCTGTAGAAATAATGCAGTTTGATAGCTCCATCCTGCAGAATCCTGGGATTTGTAGTTTTGTGAGGAACCTGCATTCTTTAGCAAGGAAGACTAAAGATCTTTTAAAGCATCTAAGGTTTCCATAGCAATGAACCATGTCAGTTAAAAGTGTTATCAAATTGCATTAATTCTGCAGTGTAGATTCAGCCTATGGCTATGTGAGTTAACGTAAGTGTGGCCCATGTACAAAGAACTACCCAAACAGTCTTATGAAGAAAGATTTCCAAATATAGCCACTGTCTTTTTTAAATGGAGCCATAACTCTTTCCATTCCCCCTTTTTATAGCATCAAACAAAGTGTGTCTGGTCTGGGGGAAAATCCTATTGTGGACAGACTGTTTATAGCTAGGCAGCGCATTTAGTTAATCAAGACCATATTTCAGTATGAATGCCAAGGGCTGTCTATTCACATAGAAAAATAGTACATTGTTTTACGTTTAGATGAATTTATCTTAAGATACAAAATGTCTCCAGTATTAATGCATATTGGACCTCTCAGCTACATTCAATACCATCGACCATGGTATCCTTCTGGAACAGCTGGAGGATTAGGGAATTGGAGGCACTGTGCCTCAGTGGTTCTGTTTCTTAGTCAGGTTCCAGATGATGGTGGTTGGGGATAGCTGATCCTCAGAAAATGAGCTGCTACCTGGCATACCACAAGGTGCTATTCTATCCCCAATGCTATTCAACATCTACATGAAACCACTGGGACAGATCATCTGGAGGCATGGGGCAGGATGTTATTGGGATGCCGGTGATACTGAAATATATTTCTCTGTGCCTTCAGATACAGCTTCAGCTGAGGATAGTGTTTCCTCTGAATGAATGTCTGGAGGAGGTAATAGGCTGGATGAAGAAAAACAAATTGAAGCGGAATCTAGACAAGACAGAGGCGTTTACTGTCAAAGGTCCTAACCTGCATTTGGGGGTGTGTCAGCAAGTTCTGGGTGGGGTTACTCTCCCCCTGAAAGACTGTGTTTGCAGCTTGGGGGTGCCAGGAGTGTTTACTCTCAGATTCTGCTGTTATACCAGCTGCCCGCCTACCTAGAGCTGGAGGATGGTAGTGCACATACTGGTAACCTCAAGGCTGGACTTCTGCAGTGCGCTGTACATTGGGGTACCTCTGTACTAACCTTGGAAACTTCAGTTAGTTCAAAATATGGCAGCCAGATTGATTACCGGGACATCTAGGAGTGATCATATTACCATTATTAAAATCACTCCATTGGCTGCCAATTAGTTTCTGGGCAAGATACAAAGTGTTGGTTATTACCTTTAAAGTCCTATATGGTTTGAGTCCAGGTTACCTTCAGGATCACCTCTTCCTATATAATCCTCTGGTGAACATCAACTCCAGTCAGCCAGGATTAGGTTGGCAACTGTCAGTCAGAGGACCTTTTCTTCAGCTGCCCCTAGACTGTGAAATGACCTGCCAGAAGAGATTTGACAGCGGCATAAGCTGTCTGAATTTAAAGAGCAGTCTCTTTTGGCAGGCTTATACAGATGATTTTTAAATTGTGATTGTTTAATGATGAATTTTAGATTTAGATTGTTTTAACATGTGCACATCTTATTCTTTTAAATTGATGTGCATTTTAATTCATGTGTTTTAACTGATGTTGTTTGTTTGTTAAATGTTGTTGTCCCCTACCTCGATCCATATGGAGAAGAAGGTTAAAAATGACAATGACGACGACAACAACAATATTAATATTGGCTGACCCACTTGGCACTTTTTATATTATACACACTTTTTGAGCATATATGGAACAAAATCAGATATAAAGAATGGTGAGATTTAGATGATGGACCTATCGTTTGGTAGGCCAGAGTTTACATGCTACTTCCATCCAGCAATGTCTACTGCCATAGTAGCATTCTCTACCTCCTTCACATTGGATAGATCTGTGTGCATCTAGTTTAGAAGATGTTGTATTAGCCATGTCAATGTGCACTAGAGGTGGACAGAACCTCTGTTATTCAGAACAGGTTCATTCCATTCTTTTCATCATTGAGCTACATAGACAGTTTGATGTAAATGTTTTTCCCCTTGCCTCTTATTCATTATATTGTAGGAAAAGAAGATGGTAGCGATTATTACTATTATTATTTTTGCTTTATACAGATAACAACTAGAACTGCCTTTTCTATTCACATTCCCTTTTCCCTAGGCAATTTCAAATATATATATATATATATATATATATATTCTTTTTCGTTTTGTTGAACACCAAAAGAAAAGCAAATAAATATCTTAGCTTGTGTTTAATCAGCAGTCCCAACTGGCAAGCATGATTGGAACATTTTTATATCTCTTGGGTTTCCCAGGTTTTAAGATCTTAATTTAATTTTTAAGATTATGCAAGCTCCAACTGAGTCATGGAAATAAAATTTATACAATTCTATTCCCATGTAAATAGAAGCTATCTATCTATCTATCTATCTATCTATCTATCTCTGTTTCTCTCCTCCTCTCCTCCTCTCTCTCCTCCCCTCCCTCTCCCTGCTTGCTATTTATTTCTATGAAGTGGATAAAGATAGATACAGGTTTTTGAAGTTGGTGGGAGAAAAGCACTTTTAGGATGTTGTAGAGCAGAAGACTCCAGGTGTTGCTAGACTCCCATTACCAACAGTCCAGCCACCATGACCAATGGTCAAAGTGGAGGTAATGGGATGACTGATTTTTCATGATTTGGACATTTGTGGGCAGCAGTGGCCCATCAGTCGTGCATGGTCTGGGTCATAGTGGTCACAACAGTATGTAACAGTAGGGGAATTTTTTTTTGGTGGTTTTCTAAATCTTGGACTATTTTCAGATTAATACTACTTGCTGGCCTATTTACTTGCTGGCCTATTTACTTGCTTTTTATTTATCTTTATATTTTTAAATAAAAAGAGATTAATGAAAAATCATGTATCTCCACTCTGGTCATACAGCTGTTGAATCTCTAAAGCTGTCATGGAAAGTATTGCTGCTTGGGACAATGTGGCATGCAAAATATATAATATTACAGTATTACAGTATTACTATTAACTCTGAAGTTGGTAATACTGTTCATAAATAATAGCAAATGTTTGTAATGAATTTATTTATTTCATTTTACATTTTTTAAATTAAAATGTTTATCTCCTATCTATACCCAAGGATCTCAATGTGGTACACAATATAATATAATTGGTCTTTTCCTGCCAATTGTGTGTCCTGGAGTCATTTCCTGCAACATCTCGCCTTCCCTTAATGTCCAACATTAAGACTGCCTTTGGCATTTCTTCTCTTAAGTAGTATGGTGTCATCCACATATCTTAGATTGTTGATATGCCTTACTCGTGTCTCCAATTCTTCTTCTGAGTCTAAACGTGCTCTTCTTATGAAATATGCTGCACACAAGTTAAACAAGTCTTTTCACAAAAGGAAAAGAATGCTCAACTTGAGGAAAATGGAGCAGAGGACACAATAGGGGAAATTCAGTACAGAAAAAGTAAAGAGGTAATACAGGAATACCTGGTTAATCTAAATGAATTTAAATCTCCAGGACCAGATAAACTACATCCAAGGGCATTAAAAGAACTGACAGAAGTAATCTCAGTGCCACTGGCAATAATCTTTGAGAACTTCTGGAGAACAGGAGACTGTGGGAGGGCAAATGTTGTCCCCATCTTAAAAAAAAAAAAAGGGGGGGGGAGGAGGATCCCACCAATTACTGTCCAATTAGTCTGAGTTCAGTACCAGGCAGGATTCTAGATCAGATCATTAACCAGAGAGACTGTGAATATTGAGAAAGGAATGCCATAATCACAAAAAGTCAACATGGGTTTCTGAGAAACAAGGCATGCCAGACTAATCTGATCTCTTTTTTGATAAAATTACCAGCTTGGTAGAGGAATGGAATGCTGTGGGTATAGCATACCTTGATTTCAGTAACACCTTTGACAAGGTACCCCATGATATTCTTGCAAACAAGCTAGTAAAATGTGGGCTAAACAATGCAACTCTCAGGCGAATTTGTAATTGGTTGACTGGCCAAACCCAAAGGGTGCTTAGCAATGGCTTCTTTTCATCTTGGAGAGAAGTGACCAGTGGAGTGCCACAGGATGTCAGGAGGTTGGACTGGATGGCCCTTGAGGTCTCTTCCAACACTATATCTCTAAGCAGGGAGACAGAATGTAGACTTGCCTGTTCCCTTTGCTAACTGAGAACCATTCTGTTTTTCCAAATTCTGTTCTAACAGTAGTCTGATTTCTCATCAGGATTCATCAGATGTATTGGCATTCCCATGCCTTCAAGACCGTTCCATAGCTTTTCATGATCTATGCAGTCAAAGCCTTTGCTGTAGTTTATAAAACATATGCTGATTTTGTTTTGGAATTCCTTTGTGTGCTCCATTAGCCATCGTATATTTTGGTATGCAAATGTATGCAATGGTATAGTTCTGATGAATTAAGCCATATTCCCCACAGGACCCCCCCCCCCTTGCACACCCTTGAATGTGTTGTAGTACTGAAAGCCTGCTCTGGAGGGTTTTTAAATAATTCTCTGGAATAGGATTTTAAGACACACAAGAGACTGCAAGAGGGAAGGGGGATTCTATTAACAGACACAGACCATTATTGTTACTATGTCACACTACTGACCATCTGATTCAGTGTTCTGTTCCATAACTGATAGTGGTTCCCAAGAGTTTCCAAATGGCATCTTTCCCAACCTTGTTTGTAGAGATGGGATGTTAACCTGGAACTGCCTGCTTTCAAAACATATGCTCTTATCCCTAGCTTGTGGCCAATGATTCCCATAGAGATCACACATGCAGAATGAATGAAAAAACCTATTGACCATAATAAATGAACCTTTCACCTTTGAGTAAAGATATCTTAACAATTAATTCCATATCCTCCAATATGTCACAGATGATCATTGGAACACAGATGGCCAAACAACATCAGAATGGGACGAGATGGGAGAAGAAGAACATACAAGCTAGGAGATGTTGCAGCAGTTTGCTTTTGCTTAAGCTTACTGGCAAGGACAAGATCCCAATCCATTTTCTACTCTCCCTGCTGCTGAATTAACTGAATGAGAGATTTTTAAAAAGTAGCTGAGAAAGTTGGATGTCAGAGGATTAATGAGGACTGTCCCTGCCAAATGGGGACAGTTGGTGGGTGTATAATTAATCCATAAAATAATATTTTTTTAATGCTATGGTTTGGCAAAAGTCTGTTCTTGTATAATAGTTCATTATAAAAAGAGCAGTTGGTCTCAAAAGTAATCTTAATGAAAAATGTCACTCATTTCTCTTTGCAACCGCCTAGGTTTTCAGTAATTTTGGCTTCAGCCACTTCAAAATCAGAAATTTTAGGCCTTTGCCAATTTGTCTACAAGAGCATTAATCTTACAGAGGTCTAATATAATAACAGCCTGGAATTTCTTAGGACCTGGTATTCTTGGACAGCTGTTAGCATGTCAGCAAGCTATCGTACTGAACTCTGTCCTATCCTTCCTCCTCTGAGATAAATTTAGATTTTGGCCTAACAAATCTAGGAGCACAGGGAAGCTGCCATTTTAATTTCTCCCAATGCACTAGAAGAACACAATATTGAGGACACTGTGAGACATTACATTGGAAGTTGAAAACCATTTCCTTGGTGCTTCTTCGGAGTATAATTTTTCCTGCATCTGTTAATCTCCACCTAACTCCACCAGGGCCCACCAGTGGAACTAGGAAAAGAGATATCTTTCTCTTGTTTTCCTCTCAAACTTGTTATTAATTATATACAGTACCTCTTATTCAGGAATACAGGAATTACAGTATGTGTATGCCTCATGTGAGGAGGCCAGTGTTCTAACCCTCCCTTTCCTTTGTCCTTTTTTTTTTCTTATGTGAAAGTGACAGGTCTGAGGAGGAGATTGTGAAGACTCTCCATGTGAGTCAGAACTTTAGTTTTTCTGTATTCAGACTGAAGGTTTTAATATAATTATTATTAAACTTAAAATAGACCAGAAACAACAGGGTTTGTATCTGAAAGAGAAGAAAATTGATAATATATTAATAGAAGACAAGCCAAAACAAATATCAAAACTATACAAGAAGCGTCTGGAAAGGAAACTAGAACAAGATTTGATCAAAGATCATATGCTTAGCTGAGCTAAGGATATCACAAGGTACATACATTTAGATGGGTCTCTAGCAAGACAACATACTCAAAAGTTCATAAAGTGCCAGAACATCAAGGAGAACTATTTTAAGATGGAAGTTAGATGGAACTTGACAGCAGTTAAATTAGCCAAAATCAACAAAAATCAACAAATAAAATGTTAGCTATCAGATTGTAGTTCCACATGTGGTGGACATGTCCAGTAGTTGAAAATTTTTGGAAACAGCTTCATAATACAAGACAGAAAATCCTAAAAATTTCATGTGACTTTGTTCCAGAATTCTATTTATTAAATATGCTTCATAAATTTCGTCCAGAAGACAATAGCAAACATTGGAGAATGATCTTATATATGATTTCAATGGCCAGAATTTTATTAGCCCCAAAATGGAAAACAACAGAAACCCTGACAATGGAAGAGTGAAGGATTAGAATGGCAGAAACAATACAAGCCAACATGTACTATAGAAGGAGACCTCTTTGAAAAATATAAACAAGAATGGATTTTATTCTTAGATCATTGTAAGGAAATTTGCAAAAAAAAATAATAAAAAAAATAACAACAATATTAGTGAAAACAATATCAGGACAATATCTAGAATTTACTTCTTATGACCAACATTTAAGCCATAGACGTTTGAAAAAACATTAAATTATAAAAATAACAGAGTTGTGAAAGTTTCACAGATATATTTGTGTCAAATAAAAAGAGAAAATGGAAGAAAAAAGAAAACAGAACAGAAATTAAGATGTAATTAATGCATGTAATTATGGAAATTTATAGAAAATAGAGAAGGGTAGAGAATTGTGAATTAGACTTAGATAAATGTCTAGTACGCAAGTTCTGTATCTTATTTCATTCATTTTTTAAAAGAACCTCAGTTTTTCTGTATTCAGGCTCAGGTGGAACCTCAGCATATACAACAGTCCCTTCTCTTAGGAGGATCACTTTCAAGTCTAAGGAAGGAAACGGTGGAGCTGGGGAAAAGCCCAGTCTGCTTCCCACAAGTGCATAAAGTACACATGCTTCCCAGTTAGGGTTTATGTTAGCTCCCAATTATGTTGTTTAGATTAAGGCACTTCCAGCATCCCAATGAACTGCTTGTAATTCAATAGGACACAGCTGAGGGTGTAAATGAAACACAGAAATGAAGCATGTATAGTTACCTCAGCTAAAAGCAATGAAATTCATAATAAACTTTGATTTTTATTTGTTTGTGATTTAAATGTTTATGGGAATTGGCTAGAGAGTCTTGTTATTACTTTATCCTGGCATAACAAAATGAAGGCCTACATCCCAGTTGACATTCAGCTGGTTTTGTGTATATCTTTGTTTTGTGGTGCTTAAATTGCCTAACTGTATTCTAACTTTCTGCCTAATGGGTATTTTTTTTTGCATCTTACTTTGTTTATTCCTCCCATAAGAATAAAAATAGAGTGTTTCCTTTATTTCCATTGAAGAAAGTGGGAACTGAAAACTAATCTCTTACAGACATTGCATTGTACAATACTGTATTCAATTGTAATTTTTCCTGTGTATGGACTAATGTGACATGCATGGACCCTTAGGGTTCAGCTTCTTCTAAAATTAGGCTGAGCCCTCCTGAAGTAATCTGGCAAAGCTGGATCATCATCACTACTCCATAATTGAGTCCCCCGTGGAATTGTCAATCTGAAGTGTACTAAATTATGAAGTGGTAAGAAACATTGGATGACCCTAGGGCAAGTCACATTCTCGCAACCCTAGAAGATGGCGATGGCATACCCCTTTTGAAGAAACTTGCCAAGAAAATCCATGATGGGTTCACCTTAGCATCACTAGAAGGTCAAAAATGACTTGGAGGCACACAACAATAACAACAACAATAACAACAAAGAAATATTAAGACAGGGATTGTTGTTGAGTCCTTTCAGGAATAATAACCCCCCCTGCAATTTAATTTGTGCATACATACTTGGGAGCATACTGGGGAGCAAGCAATAGTGAACACATGGAAGGCACTTCTAAGTACAGTGTGCCCACGTCATACATGGCTTTCAGCTTATGCTGAAAGCCGCACGCTGGAAGGGGGAATATGTGGTATTTCCTTTATGTGGAGGGTCTGGAACAGATCTGCTCATAAGGGAAGGGTGCACTGTTTACAAATATGTGCTTGTTAGAATCTTCATATTTAAGGATGTTTCAATTATGGTGAATGGGAAAAGAAATTTGCACATTGCAAAACTTGTAACAGCCTGCCTGCCAGTATTGACTCTCTCCCCCATTTTAAAAACAGTTCTTGCATACCTGGAAGTAATGTCAAACTCCAAATGGCACCAAATGGCTTCCTGGATGTAAAATTAAAATGAACAAATAACACTTACAAGAGAAACAGAAGAAAAGGGAGGGTAAGTGCGGGAGCATGCTCTGTGATATTTCAGTATGGGATCTGGTGCCTTTAGGGTATTCATTACCACACTGTCAATTGCCAGAGTAGCTGCTGAAGTGAATAATGGTAGGTGTGTTAATAATAATAATAATAATAATAATAATAATAATAATAATTTCTTACCTGCCTCTCCTCATGGATCGAGGTGGGAGACAACAACAATTAACAAATAACATCAAACAAAATAGATCCAGTTAACACATGGATGGAGCAATCCTGATGTACTACTTTTCCGTATCCTCTTCTGCCATGTCTTAGAGCTGCTGTGCTAAGTATAGCTTGGCAGTGCAAATGAATGTTTTTTTCTTTCAAATTACGTATATATCACTCATCCAGTAAATGGTATGAGACATTTCTGACATTTGATTTTAAGTAGCCTCCTGAAGATGGTCTTAAGAGTACACATAGGGTGAAATGTGTTGGGCTTTTATACTAATAAAACAATCATTTTTTGAGCACCATGAGATGCCCCTTGCTTGCTGACACGCGTAGAAGTTAATGATCCACCTGCTGCCTTTTCATCTGTTCTCTGCTCAGGTGCCTTGTTGCAGAGGCTGTTTGCCCTTAGTCACTAGTATAGTGTCAGGGTTTGACAACATCTTATCCCCATTCTTGTCACTGTCCGTGTAACAAAAAGTCCTGGAAACCATGCCCTATAAGGAGAGAGGTTTAGTTTATGAGGAGTATGTTTAGCCTGCAGAAGAGAAGGTTAAAAGGTGATAATGTTAGCCTTAAATATTTGAAAGGATGCCATATTGAGGATAGAGCAAGCTTGTTTTCTGCTGCTTCTGAGAATAGGACCTGGAACAATGGATGCAAGCCACAGGAAAAGAGATTCCACCTCAACATTAGGAGGAGCTTCCAGACAGAAAGAGCTGTTCGAAGGTGGAACAGACTTACTGGGAGAGTGTTGGAGTCTCCTTCTTTGGAGGTCTTTAAACAGAGGCTGCATAGCCATCTGTTGGGAATGCTTTGATTGTAAGTTCCTGCATGGCAGGGGGTTGGACTAGATGGCCCTTGTGTTCTCTTCCCACTCTGATTCTGTGATTCTGTGTGTTAATGATAAAGAGCATTTTCAACTCATGGAAATTTAATCCCATGGACCAGTAGATGGGAGACCATAAAGGAAGAGGAGTGCATCTAGGTTTAGAGAGAGGAAGAGTGACTGCTGAGCTGGAATGTACCTGCTGTCCCAAGGGAACAGGAATTTAGGCCACTACATGTATGTGATGGAAGAAATTGATTTAATGCAGAGGCTATTGATTTAAAATGAAATGTAGTATAATATAGAGTGAATGCAAACTGAACTACTGAACCCTTATTGAGGTTTCTTACCTGAATTTAGCATCTTATCTGTGCAGTATCAGTAACATACCATACTTTTCAAGAACTGAGACACCACAAATAATTTCTGAGTGGGAGACCTCAGATGTGGGCAGAATGTGAAATAAAATTCAATATTATGGTACAATAGAATTCCTTGGACAAAGCCTGAGGAATGTAAAAAGAAGGTACTGATGAATTTCACTGGTACTTCAAGTACCTCTTTTATCCTCTTATTCACAGGTAGTTGCAAACTGTTTGCACTTCATAAATTCCTTCTCTGAAACCTAAGATATTAACTTATTTTGGTTTTGCCATTACATTGTACTGTGTCCTGCTGTGAAAGCCGTCTGAGTGAATAATGTAATGTGGACATTCGGTGGATGTGGACCTGTAGGTTTTTCATTTATCACTACGCAGGGAGACAGTATGACAGCAGGGCTTGTAAACTGCAAAATCTCCCTGTGGTACCTATCTGTTCTTCTAAAAGGCAGCATTTTGAGCTCTTGCCTATTGTGTTTTTGCCTTCCTGTTACTCCATTGTGGTTTTGATATGTGAGCTTTTCAGGATGTGAAATATTATCACTAACTTAGCTATAACCTTTGTGAATGGGGGAAAGAGGGTTTGCCTTCCCAGGAATTATACCTTGTTCCTTCTACCTGCCTGAAATTCATTCCAGAAATGTGCATTATGGTGTCATATGCGGTGCCTGCCTTCAGATAGCTAAAGGTTTTATTTGAAAAATGAACTGGCACTTTTTTTTTCAAGGGGTGGTGGATATCTGCTCTTTTTTAAAAAAGAGTTTACCAGATGTACATCCTGAATTAACAGAAATAGAGAGAACAGTCCTACAACTGTGTTTAAGTAACAGAATTTTGAATACTCTTTTATATGAGGATGCATGCTGAGTTATATAGATATCAGCTCTGCAAGCAGCAAAGAAGATAATTATTTTAGGATGTTTTGGCAAGCTGTTAGATGTTTTATTGTTTGCCTTGTATTGTTGTGCCTTGCAACAACAAGAGACTGACTAGACTCCTTGTATATGGATGCAACAAATGACATGAATGCAGTGCAATTTATCCAGGATGAACAAAAAATCTAAGCATTCTTACCGTGCTAGAATGTGCAATAATGCTACTTTGTATTTACAATGTAAGCCTAAATACCCTAAAGGCATCAGATCTGGTCTGATCTGGGAAGCTAAGCAGAGTCAGCCCTGGTTAATATTTGGATGGGAGACTGCCAATGAATGCCAAGTGAAAGGGATCTAGGAGTCCAAGTAGACCACAAGTTGAACATGAGCCAACAGTGTGATGTGGCAGCTAAAAAGGCCAATGAGATTTTAGGCTACATCAATAGAGGTATAGTGTCCAGATCAAGGAAAGTAATAGTGCCACTCTATCCTACTTTGGTCAGGCCCCAGCTGGAATACTGTGTCCAATTCTGGGCACCACAATTCAAAAAGGATGTGGAGAAACTGGAGCATGTCCAAAGGAGGGCGACTAAGATGGTGAAGGACTTAGAAGAAATGTCCTATGAGGAGTGATTTAGGGAGCTGGGGATGTTTAGCCTGGAGAAGAGAAGGTTAAGAGGAGATATGATAGCCCTGTTTACATATTTGAAGGGATGTCATATTGAGGAGGGAGCAAGCTTGTTTTCTGCTGCTCCAGAGACTAGAACTGGATGCAAACTGCAGGAAAAGAGATTCCACCTAGACATTAGGAGGAACTTCCTGACAGTAAGGGCTGTTCGAAAGTGGAACACACTCCCTTGGAGGGTGGTGGAGTCTCCTTCCTTAGATCTGATGCCTTTAAGCAGAGGCTGGATGGCCATCTGTCAGGTATGCTTTGATGGACAGTTCCTGCATGGCAGGGGGTTGGACTGGATGGCCCTTGTGGTCTCTTCCAGCTCTATTATTCTATGATTCTAGTTAATGTATGCTATATTTCAGAGGAAGGAAATGGCAGAACCATCTCTGAGTGTTCCTTGACTAAGAAAAACCTATGAAATTCATGGTGTTGAAAGCACATACACATACAAATGTGATCAATTTAAAACACTTTCTTGGCGGTGACTGGTAGAATTAAAGTGCTCCCTCTTTTCCCTCTCCTTCTCTCAGTGCCAACTAGACCTTTGCCAGAAGCACTACAGTTTAACACATTTCACGAAAGGTTTAACACATTTCATGCACAGGGCAAAGTGACAATTTCCTCTAGTCCACATACAAACAACAACAACAATAAACCTGATTAGATTGGAACTTGAATCTTACTTCTACACCGGCATTTGGGATGGAGTCCCCCAACAGACTGGGGCAGCAGGGTAGATCATGGTGATTCAGGACATGGTGTGAAGCATATGTTGCCTTGTCTTCCCAGACAGGTGAGGCCATGGGCATCAGAAGAAATAGTGGGGAGTGGGGATGGGAGCACACCTTACCTTCAGCATCTGTCATCTGAGGAAGTTTTCTTTCTTTACCTAAAAGTAGAGATTATCCTGACAACCAGACATGACCATGGATTCCTGAACCTTGCATTGTATCAGATAAAAGTGTATATTGGACAGAGCTTGGAAGTACAGTTGGCCCTCCATATCCACAGATTTTTTAATCCAAGGATTCAAGGATCCACAGCTTGAAAATATTCCAAAAACATATAAATTCTGACTAGCAAATCTTGATTTTGTCATTTTATATAAGGGATACCATTTGACTATACCATTGTATTTAATGGGACTCAAGCATCCACAGATTTTGGTTTCCATGGTTTTTTTTTGGGGGGGGGGTGTCCTGGAACCAAACCCCAGTGGATACAAAGAGTCCACTGTATACCACATTATATTATCTATATTACATACTTTAGGGGGATTATGACCGCATAATGAAGTTTCTCTCCCAAATGATTAAATTACCTTTTTCTCATTTATTTTTGGCAGACAGATATGCTTTTATTTGGTTATTTTGAGGGGAATTTCCAAATTTTAGACCCATTCTTTATATTTTAGATGGATTTACCATTAAAAAGGAACTAAAAAGTAACAAAAAGTAAAGATTAGTTTAAGAAGTAATATTACAAGTAACATTTATTTTTGCTTTGACGTAATTGTAATGAGATATTTGATGAGTAACACAATGAATTAATTTTCTTAAGTAACATTTCCACATACTGGGAGAGCCAGTGTGGTGCAGCGGTTTGACTGTTGGACTACGATTCCGGAGATGAGGGTTTGAATTGCCACTCGGCCATGGAAACTCACTGGTTAATCTTTGGCAGGTCATACTCTCTTAGCCACAGAGGAAGGCTAAGGTAAATCCCAATGAACAAATCTTGCCAGGAAAACCCAATGACAAGTTTGCCTTATGGTTGTCATAACTGGAAATTATGGTACACAACAATAACATTCCAAGTTCTGATTATATGTGTCTGATTTTGCACAGAATAAAAAGAAGAAGCATGTGGAAGAAAGTATGCCTCTTAGTGAGCTTGAAGGTAGGAAATGCAACACAAGTGTGAAGCAAAAAAGGGAAAGAATAATCCAGTGCTTTATCAGCTATGTGAAAACAATTTTTACCATTCACTTTCTATGATGTCTAGAATTGTTGTGATGTTGACAGAAATATGAATCAATTACTTCCCACATGTATATGCTAAAAATGAGTTAGTGTAAACAACATTGGTACTTTACTGCTGAAACTATGGGGATTATCACACCTGAGTCTTACCATGCTTAAATCACTGGTAAAACACTCCAGAAGCGTGGAACTGTGACAGCCAGTTGCGCTTGCCACGCAGGTCAGCCCCCCCCCCCAATAAATACAGAAACCTGGTTGGAGGAAAAAAGGCCACAACTTTATTAACTGTTCCACACATGCAGAACAACACAAAACCATAGGGTTGGCCCAAAGCATAAGGTCTGGATCTGGCCATCAGCAACACCCTGGTTGGTTGATGTACCCTTGGTAGCAGGGGCAAACATCGGGATGACGTAGGTGCCAAGCTCCGTCCTGTTGCGCAGTTAAGCAACTGCGCTGCTTCACATCGAATTGCGAGACATCCTAGTCACCGGGTATTAATCGACTGTGGCCCCTGCAATGGCCACAGCGAACCGCTCCTTACCCGGGTCATGAGGACTCCCGATCCAGTGCCAGCGGGCCCTGGAAACCCCTACCCCAGATCCAGGCCTATGCTGCCACCCAGAACAGAAGTTGTGACAATCAACTCCCTAAACAGGGAGGGAGGGTGGGAGAGCAGAACTGGCAATGGTGCCGACGCTCACCTTACACGGCCTTAAATAGGCCCAACAGCCAATGAGGGCTCAGGAACGATGGAGGCACCACCCTCTCCGAGCTCTCCACCAATAGGAGGGCACGCCATACCCTGCTGTGGCCAATCAGACAGGTTCCTTTCCTGCTCCTCCCAGTGGCCAATCAGCATCGAGCCCGCGCTCGTACCGGCCACTGGGGCGCCCAAGCCTGGCGCACGGGAAGGGGAGAGGCCTTCCTTCACGCGGCAACAGTGCCGGCCCGTTCATTCGGGCGGCGCCATTTCTCAAGCATCACTGAAGCATCCCCTCTCCTCTCCCATCGACAAAGCATTTGCAGAGCAGCCATTTCTTCAATAACTGCAACTGTGAAGTTGGTTTTATTTATTGCCAATATTATTTTTTGCACAGAAACTGTTCACTCTGAAATGGATGTGCCTGTCCGATACCTGCTTAGATATCTTTTTCTTCAACAGAAAACATGAAAAAGCATAAACATACCAATAAAACAATAACTGAAATCACTGATCAAATATGACACAAATCATTTTTAATGCAAACAACTAACAGTCTGAAGGTGAAAAGAGCCAGGACTGAGTTTCATCGTATCTACTGCAAAGGAAATAAGACTAACTAAGAGGCAGTACACCTGTACGTGCACTAGGGTTCAACTAGGACTGAACGTTCACATGCTCAAAGCCATAGTTCTTCCACCCATGTGCCCTTATGGCACATGCCCATCCATAAGACGCATGGGTCTTTTATGACACATGGGTGGCACAGCACCCAAACACTGCTGGATTGAAGCACAAGAAGAAGCTGGCTAATGACAGCTTCATTTTGCATCCTGGGGATGCTGGATCATTGTCGTAGCATGTGATTGCCACGGTAATGATCCAAGGCAAAAAGGAGTGGGTGCAGGCTGCCCATCTGTAGAGGCTCTAAGTTCAATAGAAAGGTATGTATATATCTGCAGTCCAAGTCTGGATGCAATTGACAGTGAATACATAAACAGCTATGATTACGTACATGATTACTTACATGTCAGCTCCATGGAATGAAACACATTAGGCTTACATTTGAGTAAACTATGCATAGGCTTGACATGTTGAATGAAAATTCTCAGCTAGCAGTGAGATATCTGAAAACTACAGATATCTGTAGGTCACACATTTCAGCAGAGAGAATATATGTGAGCAAATTCCCTCTTTACATGTTACACAGGATATTGAAACTTGCTTTGGTTTTTAGGCAGTGGTGCAACTGTGCCTGTATTTTGTTGCCATACAGAAGAGAGAGCTGCCAATCTATCAGTGCTAATTGCCAAGTAATCCCACCTGCCATTGACTGATGGAAAACCCCCAAAGCCTTCAATATTGCAGATCCCTGTGTCTGAGATTCTGCACAAACCACTCTTAAAATTGCTAGGTTTTTCTTTTCTTTTCTTTTAGAAAATGGAGTTCAGCTTGGAAGCCTTTAATTGATTATTGTCCCAATTTTCCAGTCTGTTAAAATAGTTTTCCAACTATTGTAATGGAAGAAATGGCTAAAGGTGCTTCTAAGACATCTCTGGGAAATGAGCAAAAAATTATCATGTGACAAATCATGTCATTAAATGTTCTAAAGAAATGCTGAAGATTAATCAAATGTGTGGTAATCCATCTGGGCAGGAATGAGGTGTGGTCGTGTTTTTGCTTTGCATCTTTTTCTCCCCCTCCGGCACAAAAGAAAGTTGTTATGTTCTTGTTGTTTCATTTGCAAAAAGTGCCCCTGGAATTTTATGCCCTGAATCTAATTGTTAATCTCACTGAGTTAATGGGATTTATATAAAGTTGATTTACCATTCAGCATTTGAGTCAATAGGTCTATTAGTAGTTGAGACTGGCAATTAGATTTAGTCTTATGAACCCGCACAACTTTTTTGTATTGCTTGATTCAAGTACAAATCTTGGGATCTTTTGCCCAGCCCATGGCCACTCTGCACATTTGGGTTGAAGCTGGCCCAAGGAATGCATATCCAAGAGCTAAATTCAGTCCTTTTAAGGACAGAAGAACTGATATTGTGGCTGTAATAAAACTAGACAAGCATTTCAATCTGGCATCGTAGAGATTAGGAAGGGGCTAGGATACAGTCAAACAATTCAAGCCAGGGTATGCCAGTACTGCTCTTACAGATCAGTCACCCCCCTTCATGCATCCTGGGCTGATGCATAACAACATTTCTCAGCTCAATTTAAGACTATATTTCAGTGGAAGTGCCTTGCCTACTGAACTGTACCAGGTAATTGAGCATGTATAATCTCCTGCAAACAAGCATAGCAAACTGAGACCTTGCATTTTGATATATATATATATATATATATCTTGATTGTCTGTGAGAAAGACATGCGAGGCAAAAATAAACATCTCTTTGGCCTTAATGGTATTTTGATGACCATAAATAAGAGTACATTTTTGTCTCAGAGGCATGGGAAAACTGAGAACTGTGGTAGCCCTGCGTGAAGATCATTCTTATCCTGCTGAGCCAATTCTACTCGGTCACCTTAGCTGTTTCCTCCTGCAGGTTTCATTTTGAGACCATCAGTTAACCTGCATAAACAGGTAGCTGGACGTGGCTTTCAAGTACTTTATGTTCCTTTCTAGTGCCATTCTGAAAAAAGATGGAACTGGACAGGTGAGGGGAGTGGGAACACTGTGTGCTATGCTGAAAGGAAAGATTGTCAGAATACTACATGACAGATGACAATTTCAGAGCTGAAAAGTGCCAGCAAAATTATATATATATATACACACTTCACTGGCTATGATTCTAGTCAAGGTGGTTCTTGACTCCAGTCAATTTAGATTTGCTTTAAATCAGTATTGCATAAAATTTACAACACTATATAAATAAACCTTATTATTTTTATTATTAATAATAATATTTTTAAAAAATAGTATGCAATTATCTAGCATTGACCTTTGACATTATAATGTGGGGCTATTTTTTCCTGGTTTTACAGAAATTATGTACTCTCATTTGAATTGGGTACATTTGGGAAATTTGCAAGATAGATAATCATTCTGGGAATGCCATCACTACTAATTCCCAAGGTGCTTGGCCTGACAACACAAGTCCATAACTTAAAGAAGAAGAAAAAAGTAGAATGTTATGACTTAATTTTGACTAGGTCCTGAATGCTAAGTATATACAATGAAGAACTGATGGATTCCTATGGGTCAGAAAATAACCCAGAAATCAGTCAGTAAAAGGAAAAAAATCCATTTGTATGAAGGTTAAAATAATGTGCAATATGGACCTAAAATAATATATCCTTAGGGAAATCCCTAAGGATATATTATTTTAGGTCCATATTGCACATTATTTTAACCTTCATACAAATGGATTTTTCCCCTTTTACTGACTGATTTCTGGGTTATTTTCTGACCCATAGGAATGCCAGTGTATATCAGAGGATACACATGACTCATTTCCATGGAAATGTTTGCTATAAGATGAGGAGAAATCCATAATAGTGAAACACACAGAGTTAAAATACTTTCACATGAGACAAAACATTTGAACAGGAGAAAAACTTTCCATTCTTCAAAATGTGGACCAACACAGTTTCTCTGTCCTAAAAATATTACCACTATTGCTTCAGACTTGGGGGGCGGGGGGGGGGGGATAGAATCATAGAATTAGAGAGGACCATAAGGCCTTCCAGTCCAGCCCCCTCTCATACAGAAACACACAATCAAACCACCCCAGACATTTGGCAATCCAGCCTCTGTTTAAAAATATCCAAAGATGGAAACTTTGCTCCACACTCCAAGACACTGTGTTCCACCGTTGATTCAGCTCTTACCAAATTCTTCATAGTGTTTAGGTGGAATCTCTTTTCCTGTAGTTTGAATCCATTGCTTTGTGATCTAGTCTGCAGCAACAGAAAACAGGCTTGCTCCATTTTCAATATGACACCTAGGTGTTGTAAAAATCCACGAAGCATCATCAAACAAAATTAAATATTCCCATTTCCTGAATATCTAAACAAATTCTTTACTTTAGAAACCTTCTTAGGTTTCATTAGTTGGAATAAAAAGTTTAGTTTCCCACAGAACTCTCATGGATTGGGGTTGATCTTAAGAATATAAATATCACCCCCAAAATGAAACCTTTTGCGACATTTGCTGCGGCAACCCCCCCCATCCCCCACTTGCAACATGACTGTTGTTCTCAAGCTTCAGATTGAGATCCTTTGTCTTCTCCATATGCTTCCCGAAGCTCTTCAGTCAAACCTCACATCTTGGTCTTTCTATTTTGTAGGGATTCTTCCTTCAGGATAGGTAACTGCATCCCTGTTCCCAGATCTTTAAGTCTGCTATTCCATTTCACTGCTCCATTTGGTTAGCTCTGTAGGTTGGTTATTGGATGAGTTACCTTTGCTTGACTGTGCTCTTTATATTTCTTCCAATAAAAGTTCATATATTTTCACATGCCTGGAGTCTCTCTCAGTTATTACTGGTATAACTGATGTTGGATCCTGAAAATTATGTTGCTCCCTCTCACATAGCCAAGTTGAGTGTTTCCCAAATTAACTGAAGATAGATTGCTACTGTCTGTGGAGGCTCTACTAGCCCTATACATTTAGGGTAATACTACCCCTCCTAATTTTGTTCAATGAGATACAGTAGAATCTTTCTTGGCACTGATGTCAGGCTGACTGGACAGTAATTGTTTGAATCCACTTTTGCCCCTTTTTAAAGATGGGAACAATATTTGTCATCTTCCAGTCTGCTGAGACTTCTCCCATTGTCTGTGAGTTCTCAAATATTATTGCCAGTGGTTCTAAGGTTACTTTTGCCAGTTCTTTCAGTACTCTTGGATGTAGTTCAGCTAGCACTCTCACATTTCATATTCAATAGTCTTAATAATAATTACATTACTACTACTACAACTACTGATAATGTTATTTATTTCTTACCTGCCTCTCCCCATGGATTGAGGTGGGGAACAACAACAACTAAAAGATAAACAACATAAGCTCTATATAAACAAAGGTTAACAACAACAACAACAATAATAGGTTAAAACACACATCAATTTAAAAAGACAAAGTATCTATTGTGCATATTAAAACAATCCACATTTAAAATCCATCATTTAAAATTCATAGTTTAAAAAACATCCAGATAAGCCTGCTGGAACAGATTTGCCTTCAATGCTTTTTTGAATTCAGAAAGCATATTCAGCTGCCAAATCTCTTCTGGCAGGTCATTCCACAATCTTGAAGCGGCTGAAGAAAAAGTCCTCTGGCTGACAGTTGCCAACCTAGTCTTGGCTGACTGGAGTCAATAGTCCACCAGAGGACCTGAATGTAATGGGTGGAGGCCATTAAGTAGGCACTGAAACAGAGCTCTGGAGCTCCTCCTAATGTACATAGTACCTGTTGCATAACTGGTCCTATGCATATTGGTTAGTTCTGTGGCTTCCCTAGTACTGCCACACTAGTCTCTTGATGAATATGGATGTTGTGAAACTGCTCTATTTTTCCCCCAATAGAAGCTGGCAGGATTGGGGCCCCATGTCTGTTTGCCATGGCCCCAATCCAGCCTAAATGGGGCAACTCCAAGCCATTCCATTGGGCCTGTCTGTTTCGCCCCTTTCTCTTATTATTCTTTAAACCATTACTGATTCTATCATTTGTCACACTTCAAACTTTTCCCTTCCCATTTCTTTATGGATGGTCTTTCTAAAATATTCCAGATAAAGATAACAATGCCATTCAGTGATGCTTGTTTTTTGAAGAACTTTAGGGATCAATATTATGAAAAAAAAAGCCTTAGAAGATTTACAGACTGACATCTTTGGCTAGCCTGGTGGCGGAGTTGGGGTGTGGTGTCCACACAACGCTTGCTCTGACTCTTACCCCAAGCTAGTATGATGCTGGGCACCACACCACATGGCGGGCGGCATCATAGCACTCCTCTTGCGCTGCATCTACATGATGCAGTATCAAAGGAGCATCAAAAAGCTGTGGCACCAGTGGCTATGTTGCCTTTTCTGCTGCGCAGAAAGGAGCTGCTTTTTGCGGCTCCTTTTTGTGGTGCAGAAAGGTGAGAATGGGTATTCGAGGGAGTTAGGAGGGGTGACATAGTGTGTGGTTGCTGCGGCCCCGATCTGGTGCTAAAAGGAGCAGCTTCAGGCTGTTCCTTAGTTCACAGAGTGTAAAAATGAAGAAGATACCGTATGTATCATATGTCTCAGACATTCTACCCTCAAGGCCCCTTTGAGAGAACTGAGAATTTACTTATAACAACAGTACCATAGTTTTGTTTTCTTCACATCAAGTTCAGAGTTTGCTTTGGAAGTATCATGACTGTCTCCTCATTTAAGGTAGAATATGCAGATCCAGAGTCTCTTTTTATTCCCTGCTGTTTTCTCCCATTCTCCAATGTTATCTTAGAGTAATTGTTCTCATTTCATGTCATGTTTTCTTTCCATTGCCTTACATACCTAGCTTGTAACTGTCACATGGTCAGTTTCTTCTATCCTTTCTTTCAGTGTGTGATTGTGGGTCTGCTGTAACACAAGGAACTAAATGAATGGTCCTCAGCCTATGGTTTGAGAAATGCTGATATATATATATATCTGATATACAGTTGGCCCTCCATTTTTATGGAGGATCCGTTCTGGACCCCCCCCCCCCGGCGAAAACAGAGGCTCATACATATTCAAGGCTCTTAGACTTGGAAATAGTGGGTATTCGAGGGAGTTAGGAGGGGTGACTGTATATGTTTTCTGCAAAGGAACTCCTCTGTCTGACTCTGCTGGCCAAATGATTTCTGTGTTGTGAAGCAGTTTTCTCAACATGGCATTGTGTAAAGAAAATGAACCTCAGGAGGAAGGGGAAAAATTTCCAAGCAGCAAGAAAGTGAGCTCAGGAACAAGTGTTCTTCCCTTGGGCAGCTGAAATTGATGTGGAGGCAGCTGAGCTAGCACAAAAGGAAAAGGTTGTTTGAGCAACTGTGGCTTTTCCTTGGGGCTGTAGGAAGAGAAGTTATGGACCAAAAAAATCAATGAAAAAGGATAGCCTTAGGAAAGAAGGAAGGAACACTGGATAATGTAACAGGAATGTAAGATCCTCCATTACATCAAAAGCCTGCCTAGGCCAGCATCCTGTTCCCCATGGTGGTCATCTTAAATGCCTATGAAGTCATTTAAGAAGCAGGACATGAGGACAATAGCCTTCTTCCATTGTTGTTCATCATAAGTGAAATTCAGAGGCATGCTGTCTTTGATTCTGGAAGTAGAATTTAACCATTATGATCACTAGTCACTGACCGCTTATTACCCACTTAATTTATCTAACTCCATAAGTATCTTTTAAAGTTTTGCAAAATATTTGCCAGAGATTCAAAAAGGCTTTTTTTTTTTGGACTACAGCTCCTCAAATCTCTCAGACAGAATGGATAGTGGCCATGTTGGCTTGGAGATCTGGGAAACTGTATAATGTCCTTATGCTCTGATATATATAAACCAGTAGTGAAAACATAGATATTCTTCCTTCATGGGTGATGACCTCCTTCCTTTGGTCTAAATGGTCTCTTGCTGTTTATGTTCCTGAATATCATCAATGGTAAGCCAACAAATATTTAAATCCCATTAATTTAATGGGTCTCTTCCATTTTAGATTACCAACATTAATTGGGACACTATTCCATTGGACAGTCTGCCATTCAAGTATAACATTCTACAGATCTTTGGAACATGTTCTCTGCTACATCCCCTGTAGGTTATGTAGTTATTTCTTCAAATTTCTGTCAATTGAGAATAATATTTTCACTACAACTGTATTTTAGCAATCTAATTAAGAAGGTTAAGGCATGACATTAATTTTTAAAATACCTACAACTGGCGACTTTGGACTCCTTGACTCACATCTGTGAATGTCTGTAGGATTGGGACCAACGTTGGCCAGAGACACTAGAAGTTATGTTGGCATTGGATTAACTGGGTTGGTGTGATATTGCTCCTGGCATACTTCATGCCTATTTTCCTAGCCAAAACAGTGTTTGGGTCTCAATGCTGTTATGTATACTGATATTGGCAGGGAAGACAGTGGGATGAGTTGTTTATGTGCCTTTTAAAGATCTTTCAGCTACTATTCAGCTAATTATTGCAATTCAAATCTCTTTCTTTCTGAAACAATGTGGCATCTTCAGAGAGATAGCCTTGTTAGTCTGTTTCTGGATAAAAAGAAGGAATCTTTGGCACATTAAAGACTCACCAGTTTATTTTGCATAACTTTCTGTGGGCTACAGTCCACTTAAGCAGACAGTGGAGTGCAGCCTCAGTAGAAAGAAATTTATACAATTGCATGAGAGATGGAGGGAAAAATGTGAAATCATGCACTACCTGTATATAGAAACAAACTAGTGGCTACAAAAGAGGAAAAATAGTTCACACATAGTCCTAAAACAGGCAGAGACTGCATCTCTACTGCTGAAATGATCCAGTTTGACACCACTTTAATTGCTATTGCTATTGCAGTAATGTCACTGATCTGAAGGTGTGTGTTATTCATCAAGGTAAAGTATTAATGAATGAGTACATAGTTTGGTAACTAGGGAGTTTATCACATGAGGGAGATCAAGGGGTTAATCCAAAAATATGCCAGAGAAATCTAGGAAGTTTCTCACACTAGGGGCCAATTTCAGTGCTAAAATGACATTGAAGTGTTGCTAAAGCAAACTTGAGCCTTCGCAAATTTAAAGAGAATTTAAAGTGGAAATAACGTTATTTCGCAATTAACGTTCATGCACGATTTTGCAATTAAAGTAATTTCGAATGTACACTTTCTGTAGAGATCTGAACTTGAAAAGATGTGGATTAATCCTTCTTTAAATCTAGTTTAACTGCAGGTTTTTCACGTTGTCATGTCAAATAGCATCATTTAATCCTCCTTAAAATTTAATTTAACTTCGGGTTTTTTGCAACTTCGTGTGAAACGGTGTCGCATAATTTCACGATTTTTCCAGGATATCTTTGGATTAACCCCTTGATCTCCCTTGTGTGATAAACTCCTAGGTGTCCGATGGCTAAGATTATGTACAGTTTGCATTTCCCTCAAAAAATGTATAGTATCCCTCACATGAGGGCATATGGTCTGAGAAGTGAGACCTTATATCTGGATAGCCAACAGTGAGGGTGCAAATTCTTAAGAACATTAAAGAATCAGAATGCTGGTTGCATCAGATGTCTCAGTTTAAACATCTCTATGATTTAAAATACTGGAGAATGGTGACAATGGCAATCGTGCCTGTTCTCTATGGTCTACTACACTTTTGTAGCTTTTGTTCTACTGACGAAACGGCCTTTAGTGATCTTCCAAATATTTCAAAACTTGTCAGATGGCCAAGATAGATATGAACATAATTAGCATGAATGCTATTTGTGACTATAGTGAATGTGTGCATCTAATTTTTCTCTTAAGTAAAAGCCAAAGTGGAGTCTGAGGGGAAAGAAGGGCAACAAGAGGTAGGTAGTGAGAGCGACCCCCCCCCCCCCCAGTCCTTGAGTCCTTACAAAAGTCTCCCTTGGAAAACTGTTTTTGGCATTTGAAAAGAAGTCTCCATTGATGTCAACAGGACTTGATGCAAGCAGCAGCTTCAGAAAAAATTGCATTACGATGATGACAATGAAGAAAGGATTAAACCATTCCTCCTTATTCCTTGTATTCCTGCTGCTGCTGTCTGGGACCTCTGGGACCTACCAGGGGACCTCTCCTTCTCCTGCCTCTCCTGTAAATCTAAATTTACAGACAAATGTCATGTTAATTGTACTTGTAGAATTAATGTCTGGCCCAGTTATGGCTTTATATTAACTGTCCACAAGAAGAACAGCAGTGTCTCCCTCAAATCACCCTCTGAAAATATGCTTCTAACCCGAGGGTAGGGAAAATACCAATAGGAAGTACATTTCTATACCGCTTATCAGTGCACCTTTCAGGGATGCTTTGATTGCGAGTTCCTGCATTGCAGGGGGTTGGACTGGATGGTCCTTGTGTTCTCTTCCAACTCTATGATTCTATGATTCTATTCAATGTGGCAGGGGTAAGTCAAATTTTTTAGCAATGCGGTAAACTCCTCAGCACAACCTATTCAAGAGTTTTTTGTGACTGTAACACACTACAAGCTAGTGCACTGCCCTGTAATCTTTGGAAGAAGGGTCAGATTAAAATATAATTTTCAAAAAATGTGGTGTACATGGTTCATGCCATGGTCAGCCACGAGGAGGACTCAGAGGATGAGCCAGAGCCTCTGGGACCTGAACCTGTAATTGGGGAGCCTGAGGCTGGCCCTAGTTCTGTTGTAGCAGAATCTGGGGCCCCTCCAGAGGTTCAGCAGCCAAGTTTGCCTGGGGCTGAGGCTGTGGACATAGAGGACAATCTGGGGAGTGTGCCTACCTTCAAGGAGTGTCGAGCTGAAAGAAAGGGCCTTTGAAGATCACTGAGGCTTTATCAAAAAATCCTTCATAATCAGGCACGCCTGAATGCCTGCTGCCTGCCTATTTAGGCAGCTAGAGCATGTACGTTTTCTTTGCCAGTGATTATCTGACCTTCCTGGAGGAAAGACTTTATCTCTGGTTCCTGTGGCTTCTTGGACCAAACCCTTGCTTCTTAGACTGCTGATTATCTGGAATCCTTGACCTTGGACTGCCTGATCGACCTGCCTATCTGATACCTTGAATCTCGGACTGTCTGACAACTCTTTTGGTAATCCTTCCGCTGCCTTTAGTCTCCAAGATTGTGTTGCTTGCACTGACTCTGCTATTTAGGGGTTTGTTTGTTGGGAATTAAGCTGGCCTCTCAGCCATTTGGCTGCTTTCCTGGACGGTTCACCACATACTTTGCATGCAGAAGGTCCCAGGGTCATCATCTGGTAAAGCGAGGAAATAACCTTTCTCTGTGTGATTGTGGAGAACTACTAACTGTCAGTGTAAATGATAATAAACTAGATGGACCAAAATTTGTATATGCCAGCTTGTTATGTTTCTAAATTTCAAAGTAAGTCCAATTGTTAGTATCAACTAGAGTATTCTAATAGAATCAACGGGAACTTGGAGAATCAACAATTAGTCTAAATCCCACTGATTCAATTGGTTTGGTTTAGCTGAGCTTAATTACTGGATTTAGGCCTTAAATTAAGTTCAGCCTTCCCTCCATTTTAACAGACTTCAAGTCTGTGGTGTCGGTCCTTTGCGAACTGGCAAATGGGGAGGGTTAAAATGGTGTGTGCAGCCATTCAAGCCAATGGGGCTTGAATATGTGGAAATTTCCATTTTTGCGTGGGGCATGTTTGGAACAGATCCCCCTCAAAAATGGAAGGACAACTCTATTTGTCTATGGGATCTGGAAAATTAATGCCCACAGGAGTCTAAAAATATGGAATTCAGGAGGACCTAAATTTCATGAAAGAAAACTTAACTGTGACATTTGCTTAATTTCTTATTCTTTCTCCTTTACTGAGCAATATAGAAACCCATAATAATGTGCATTGCTCTATTTTTCAAGTCCATGTCATGCTGTTTACATTACACAAATAAAGCATGACTTTGTTCATAATGCAATTCGTTCCAATGAAGACTAGTTCCATTCAGTTGCATATTATTGACATAATGGGCTTTATGCTTGTTTCCTGTGGATGACCTTATATTTTTCTTATCAGACTGCAACTGGTTTTGGCAACAGCTTTACAGGCAAAGAAAAATATAGGGTCATTTGGTTCTTCATACTGTTGCACATCCTCATGCTTCCATCTTGATTGATATAGTTAAGAACTGTGTCTATATGGGAAGCTGGGAAAATATTTTTCTACTATCCACATCTCTCAACCAGCATGGCCAACAGGAATTAATGGCAACTGTGGTCTATTTTCAGGATACAGCAGAGGTTCATTTGTTATTCAACTCAAGACAGGTATTTTCTACATTCCATGCTAACTCACATGCTACATTAAAACTAAAATCCCATTACTTTTAGGAGAGCTTGGAAAGAACTGGTTACAAATGAGTTATTTAGAATTCCTTTTCTCGATAGCTATGTTGAAGTTATATTGCCTTATGTAGCTTCTCCCTTTCTTCAGTTGCATCAGCAATGTTTTAATTACTTTTATAGATATGGATGTATAGCCTCATTGCAGATAGTTGAGGAGGAATATCTTGTGGTTTGTGTGTCATGCCTCATGATAATTAAATAATAATTTAATTTAATTATAGTTGAGAATCCAGAGAGCAAACAGTTACCTTTAAGAATCTCTAAATCACAATGGTAATAAACTACTTTTGGAACCTTAGGTATGTAGTTGCAACAAATTATGTCTAGCAAGTAATGTTCCAGCCATGGCTTTTTAGCCCAGAAAATTCATTAATACCTTGGTAGTTGTATTTCTGTAACCCAGGTTTACTCTCTCCACAGAACCCTCCCCTCCTCAGTATTAGACAAAATTCTTGGACTAAATTTTAGTGTCTTTTGGGGAGGCAGTCAGGGTTTTTTTAGGAATTGGCAGAAAACTTTTGAGCGAGCCTGGTGTAGTGGTTTGAGCACTGGGCTGTAACTGATGAGCAGGGGTTGAATCCCTGCTCAGCCATGGAAACCACTGGGTGACCTAGACAAATCACATTCTGTCAGACTTGGAGGAACAAGGACAAATCCCCCTTGAACATGTCTTGCAAAGAAAACCTCATGATAGTTTCACATTAGATTCCCTATACCTCTCCATTGATGCCCCTTGTCGTGGGGGAGAGGCTTGTGTACCCTAATGAAGCTGTGAGCTATGCTGGGGGTGGCATAAACAGCCACCGGTAGGGCTTCCCATGCCAGACAGGTCACAAACGAAGGGTCTGTCTAAGAGGGTCAAAGGGCAGGATGGGCCCTCTAGCGTTATGGCGACCATCCTAGGAGAAGGAAAACTCCAATCCCAAACCCAGGCAGACGGTGCTCGTCTAACCCTCTAAGGTAAACCATCTAAGAGAAGGAAACTCTAATCAAACCTATGACCTGAGGATCTCACTGCCACCGTCCTTGCTTGCTTGGCCCCAGCAGATGAACCTCTGGTTTAAAGGGTGAAGCCAGTTCTGTGCATGCTGCGCTTCACCAGAAAAATCCATTGCACAGGCTTGAAGGATACATCCGATCCAATCCCCTATAAGCTGGAAATGACTTGAGGGCACACAACAACAACAACAACTTTCAACACTTTGAGGGGAAATGGCAAACATTAGTGATTCACTTTGAAGTACAATATCTAAATGAATCCTATAGCATACTTATGGAATATGAGGTCTGAGTGGTTGCTTAACAAACCTGGATCTATGGAGGTCATTTTAGGTTGATGATTCATTTATGTTATTCACCATCACTGATCCCTCAAAATGCCTCAGCAGCATTCAATAAGCTTTACTGTTGCTGTTGTTCTGTCTGTGCCTACAAATCAATTTCTGTGTATGATGACTCATCACAAGATTTTCCTGGTAAGATTTATTCAGAGGAGATTTGCCATTGCCTTCCTCTAAGGCTGAGAGAGTATGACTTGCTAAAGGTCACCTGGCAGGATTTCATAGCTGCTCTTAGTCCAATACCCCACATTGGCACTCTAGGGCTTTATTATCATTCTTTATTATCATAAAACATTTTAGTATCACAAAGCAATTATAATAATGCTTCCAACAAAACAGAGGTGTGCGGGGAACAGAGAAAGTCTCTGGCTACTTTGTCTGACTGATAGTAACTTGTTCTTTTCATCCCAGATGCAGATGTTCTTCTAACTACTTGCCAGGTAAGTAAATAAATACTGTGTTAGTTCAAGGAAGTTTAGCAATAAAATAAATGTAATTCAGTATATGGACATCTGGTTAACATGTTTCATGTTTGGAACAACTGATAAACTGAACATATGAGCCAAGAATCTTGTGAGAAGCTAAAAGCTAAAACCAGGGTCAGAGTGGCTGTTTTGTTACAACAAGGTATGTTCCTAAGGTGTGTGGAGAGAGCCTTCTGATAGTGGCATCTGTCTTCAAGAAAAAATTTTGGTACATTTTCAGCAACAGCAATGTCATCAGGATTGAGCATAAAGAAATGAAATCAAACTGCAGGACTGAATATAAAACTGGATATATATAAATAAAATAAATGAAATCATGGATTGTGAGACTGGAAATAAACATTAATGGCAGCCATATGCCACTGGAAACAGTAGCTCTTCATAATCTCCTCCATGTATCTTGGTAATATTGAGTAGTGTTCAGTGAATCTTGCATACCTGAACAGGTTCTCTGTCTTTTTAGATGAGAGAAGCATCAGTCAGATTGCTAATATTACAAACCTTGAAGGGAATAAAAGTATAATTAGACTTAGTGAGACAAAATGCATAGCATTGCCCTGTTATATATCCAGTAAGGGAATACATAATTCTGAAATATTAGCAATGTAATGAAGGGCTTAATTAAAGCTGCAATCCTAAGGGAGGTGGGTGGGTAGAAAAGGAGAATGGAATGCTGTAATGTCAGAGCCTCTGATATGTCAGTTTTCCAGCAATAGCAGAAGTGTCTGGAAGGCTAATGTTAGGTTTCTTCCTGTTTCTGTCAGTTTGTTTTCTACAAAAAAGCTCTGAGGCATATCTACATTTCTTCACATATCAGGAGTGCAATCAAAAAGTGAGAGGTCCTCAAACAGAATTTCAATGATTGGAAAAGAGTCAATGTGCTTTTTGTTTTCTGCTCGATTGGCAGAAAAGTCACAGAAAATGTAATTGCACAAGTGTGAATGATGGATATGGAAGACAGACTAGCAGAAAGAGAAGGACTTGAACATACAGAATTTTCCAAGCAAATACCCTTTCATTTCTTACACTCCACAAAATCTTTCCTGCTACTGGGTGAGAGAAGTACTAAGACCACTGAACTCTGGATCAGTTTTCCAACATAGGACTCAACATCCTTCACCAAAACTGGGCCACAATTCTACATGGCTCAATATAGTGAAGTAGCTCTGCATGTAGAACTATATTATGTTGAACCATTTACACCTCCCCACCTACTGTAGAGCTACTGAAGCCCCCCCTCCCCATGGCCATTGTGTGTGTGTGTGTGTGTGTGTGTGTGAATCATATAAGTGTCTGGTTGTGTCCTCTCTAAGGCCCACTGAGGTGATATGGACATCTTAATGGGTGATGGAACGATTTCACTTCTGGCTACAGAGATGGTCAGATACTTTTGCAATCCCTGCTCCTCTCCACCAGTCACAAAATGGTGGTGGTGGTGGTGGTAGCTTCAGATACAGTCAGAGTGGGCTTTAGTCACTGCATACAGAGGTAAGGAACAGCAGCCTTTTCATTGACCCCAAAAAGAGCATACCCAAGCATAATTTTTAACTTACACCTCTGTATGCTACTAGCAGTATGCCAGCCTCATTGACATCAAAATGAAGACAACAATAAAGTTTTTGTCCTGGTTCATCCAATGTTTTAGATACTTCCCAAACAAGAACACACACACATATACACACATACACACACACGTGTGTGTGTGTGTGTGTGAATTTTTAGATTCTGTTTGTTAACTGCACATGCATATAATGCACATTTATGAACCAATTTTGAGCAAAGTTAATTTGAATCTTATGACAGTGCATGTATGAGACTGATCTGCAAAGTTGTGTCTTTTGGAAAATTGCTGGATATGATCCATTTGCAAAGAATATAATATGAAACAAATTTTAAGGACTGGAGGTGGTACCACTGAAAATTTAGTTTTGTTAGTTTATCTCCTGGATCAGTTTTCTAGAAGCTTCCCTTTTGTAAAGGTAATTTTATAACTTGTGAGTACACCTGAGATGGTTTCTTTGGTCATGTGTTAACCAGCAGGATACAGACCCTTGTTTTTTGGCAGGTATTCCACCAAACAGCTGAGCAGTGGGTATGCTCTTATGCCTTGAAGCACCTCTGACGTGTGTATGTGCGAGAGTAGAGATTATGAGCTGCAGAACACATCCCACTTAGCAATCTGTGCTAGTGTAACAGAAGCCTGTGTCAGACAGAAAGAGAGCGCCTTGAACAAAAGATTGCTCAGTAACAATCTTGAGTCTTACTGCAGCTTATTTTTATGTGTGTATGTGTGATTTCATGTATCTGTAGGCACACATACATTTGTATAAGAAACAAAAATAGGTCACATGCCAGCTCAGCATGGGAGAGATTGAGAACTTGGAAGAGAGTTAATCAGATACAGCATGTGTTTTTGATACATTATACACTTTAAGGCATTTTATTAAATCCCTACTGCCTGTCTTGTCTGCTTATTTTAGAAAACACTTCCCATATAGCAAAGACAATGCTGTTCTCCACCATTGGAACTGATGCTTTACAAGTTATCTATGGAGCTGAACTAGATAGAGTATAGAGTTGTATGTATCTTTTAGAAACCAAAGGCAGCCTCAGGAGGATGTGAATTTAAACTTTAAGCAAGAGAATGGGAGAGAAATAAACTGTTTACTTTTTTTTCCCTTGGCTGTTTTTCACCCCCTTTCTTCTTGTTTATGTGCAATCCATTGATTCTCCTTTCATTGAAGTCACTCAAAGAGTCATGTAAAGTATAAAACTAATATTTAAATAAATGAATAGTTAAAACATCATTACAACAGCAGTTAAAAGGCAAAAGCACAAAATATCCAAACCAGTAGTCAGTAAATAAAATTAATCACCAGAGACAAATGCTTGTTGGCCATGCTGGTGTGGGATTCTGAGTATTGTAGTACAAAATGGTACTTTTACAGACTCCAGTATTGAGGCATTTGTGTGACAGCTGAAGTCTTAACTTTTAGCATACTACTTTGCAAGTAACATAGGGACCCAGAGCTGGGAAGTAAACTAATTACAAATAATTATTATTTTTCCTTTTTGTAATAATGAAGGCACAACTGACCTGTAGTACCAAATACTCTAGGTTGCACCTGCATGCCTTAGTGAATCTTGGCCAGTGTTCCAAGCTCTGTAGGGACCTAAGAGGAATAAGTCTAAAAAGCTTTTTTTGCTCCTGGAACTAGTTTCATGGTTCTTTAAAGCATGGTCGTCTTCTCTGAATGAAGCCACAGAGCTACATTTCCAACTTCCATAGTATGAGGGAAATATTAGATCGTGGAGTCTTGAAATGGCAACATAAAGACCATTTTTCCCATGAAAAATACTGGAATTGTCTGCCTCCTGTGCCCTTTACCAACCCATCGGCGAAGGCAATTCAGTTACTTTAACCACACATCTTGGATACCTATCTTAAGTGCTTCAGAACAGAAATAATTTCTAGAGAGGGCAGGAAGGGAAGGTTTCCGGGCCAAATGTAGTTAAGGTGAGATTTATAGAGGAAAGTGATTTGGTTGCCTGGAGGACAGGCATTTCAGACACGTGGGCTATGGTTAATTCAGAAATAGATAATCAGTAATAATATAGATAACTTTAGACTGTATTTCAACCCCAAGGTGCTGTCTGGATTATGCTACATGCTTATTGGAATTCTGCCAGCCATTAAATGCAGCAGGTACTGAAGGAGGTGGTTTGAAAGAACAAGGATGCACTTAATGAGAAACGATAATAGGAAATGAGGAGTCTGCTGCCAGTGATACTGCAGGTCATGACTTCTCTATATAATACGACAAAGGACTCCTGTGCTATCTAGAATTGTGCAGAAATGGGCTGTGCTGTTCACTGGTGTCTCTTTAAAATGCTGAAAGGATGGTGTGAATGAGATGAGGCTCTGTGGGAGGAGAAAGGAGAGGCCTCAGCTTTTTTTAAAAGTAAATTTTAAATTTTATTTTTTTAATGTTAATTTTTAAATTTTAAATTTTCTTCAAAAACGACATGTCTTACCAAAGTTTCACTTTAACCACATGAAACTATGTATATGTAAATACATTTAGGATGTGCATATGATATTTAAGGGTATAATTTTAATATTGCTAGTTTATGCCACAACTATTAGCGTTATATTCAGTGATATATGGAAATTACAATTTACAAGTAACATTAGTACCAAAAACATTACTAAGGATTTTGTATGATGTGGTATGATGTGATGTATGGTCAATGGGAGGTGACACCATGAGTTACTGCACCAGGTGTTACCAACACTAGTGATGTCAGTGAGTTTTCTTGGCAAGATTTGCTCATAGAGGGTTTGTTTTTGCCTTCCTCTAAAGCTGGGAGGATATGACTTGTCCAAGGCCATACAGTGGGTTCCTGTGACAGTGCAGGGATTTGAAACCTGGTCTCCAGAGTTGTGGTCCAACACTCAAACCACTACACCGCAGTGTCTCTCCCAGTGTGGCACTTATTCTATGTTAATGTACACAGGATTGAAGTCTTAAAGGGGAAGACTCATCATGTCCTCTTTTGAGTTTCATCCCGCCTATGCTTTCTTTCACCCCCCCCCCCCCATGAGTTAGTGATGTTGACTTGAGGGAGGCATTGTAAGAAGAGAAGGAGTTGAGAGCTGGCCCAATGCTACCTCAAGATTTTTTTTTTGCTGTAACCAAATGTAATGGAAGCATTTGCTCAAATCAAGCTCAAATCGTGAGGAGCAAGTCAATATATGCTTATAAGCGCAGGATTGGAAATGCTTAGGAGAACAGGAGTAATTAATTATGAGTCCTTCTGACCAGCAACACAAAGGTCCTTCAAAACAGCAGATACTGTAGATGAGAAAAACAATATCAGAAATAAAATAGCTGTGAATGAGCAAATTATCCATGAAAAACTCTCTTTCATTTTTTTTAAAATAGCATTTTGCTAAATAATTGAGCAAAGCTCTGCTTGGTCTTGAAAGAAAGAAGTTATCCAGATAAATTGATTATCTTCTTATATATACTGCTCTGTAGACACTGATGCAGATCTACAAAGTGTTTCTTTTTAAAAAAGCTGGCTTCAGCTGTCTCTGTTGAGAAAGCGTGTGAATGAGCTATGTTGAGTTCTTCCCCCATTTGTTGTTGTCTCTTTTTTAAAGACAGTTAATAGGAGAAGAAAGGATTTAAACTTGAATTTAGCCTTGGGTGGATGAAGCAGAAATGTTTTGGAGGACTGGAATGACAACAGCACTTTAATTTCTCAAAACCCTGAAACAAAAGACACAACCCTAGCTTTTAAAGAAACACACAGAGAGAAAATTAAAATCTATCTGCTTAAGAGTTATAGACACTGAAGGAAAACTTTGATTTCCTGTGAGAGATAGATGGATGTCCTCTGTAGAATCTCTAATTAAATTGTGTATCACTGTCAAGCGTTAGGGCACTTATATAGGGCAACTTCTCCAACAAGAAAAGCCCCAAATAAGTGAAACTTCTCAGAGAAGAAACACCTAGTATCATGAGAGCTGGTGCTAACATTGGGTGCATCTACACTGTAGAACAAATGCAGTTTGATGCCACTTTAACTGCCATGGCTACACCCTACAGAATACTTGGATTTGTAATTTTGTGAGGAGTCATCACTATTTGACAGAGGCTAAAGACCTTGTAAAACTACAAATCCCAGTATTCCACAGGGTGGAGCTATAGTAGGTAAAGAGGTGTCAAATTGCATTATTTTGACATTATAAATATACCTGTTGTTAAATGTTCTGTCAAATTCATGGATCCCTCTTAGCCAGTGGTTCCCAGCTTTTTCTTATCCAGGTGATTAACTTCAACTCCCAGAATTCCTGACCATACCATGCTGTCTGGAGCTTCTGGGAGTTGAAGCTTAAAACACCTGGAGGACAAAACATTGCAAACCACTGCTTTATGTGGAAACATTTCTAGAGTTTTTAAAACTGGTGTCCATAGGATTTTGGTATCACCTTAAGAGCCAAAAAGATTCAGATTGAGCTACTACTGTATGTTTTGGACTTGTTTGCAAAATAGGTTTGGAGACTGCCAAGAATTCCTGGTCCCTTGCCTTGATTTCTGTGCTGCATTTTGTCCTTCATAAACAGAGCTGTGTTATTTGTTTCTCTTGTGCAGTTATGTTACACATAAGTCAGAAGGAAAAACGAGGTCTAAAATAACTGATAAATTGAATGAATGATTTTGTTCATCTTCTCTCTCTCTCTCTCTCTCTCTCTCTCTCTCTCTAAGGCTGGATGTAGTGAGAAGACCTGTCCTGACCAATGAAGGGGCCACAGGGTTGCAGCAGGTGCCTTGGGAGGTGGCATCCACTATTTGCTTCCCTCCATGCAGCTTCATGGGGGCTGCATCGGAGGCTCGCAATGCTAGCCAGCATCCCAAGACTTCAGATGGTGAGGATGGAGGTCCTCACGAGACCAGGCTGGGGGGCTGGCTGGACTCATACAGGGCAGACACACATGGCTGTGGCCATTCCAGCCCCTGGCAGCTGAGCGAAGTGATGGAGGTGACAGGAACAAGCTGGGGGGAGGTGGCATGTGGGGGTGGAGGGCGAGCATCCTCAGGAAGGTGCAGTATCCGACTCCTTCAATCCCATTGCAAGACAACAGTCATAGTGAAACAATAAAGCCAACAGGATCAGGTTCACTCGGAAGGAGACATGTCAACAATGATAAGTTGTTAGCTCCTACCTTAAAGACCTTAGCCGTCAAACTTTGTGTTCCCAATCCTTAGACACCCCAGTCAAAACTGGTTCAGCACTCCTAAACCTAGCTATTATTTATGAATAATCATGTAATAACAGTTGAACACCATTTGAAACAATTTCTTTTAAAAACAAATGAATATTTCCAAGTACAAATTATAAAAACAGTTCTTTGCAATGTCTCAGTTAAAGAAATAATGTAACTAATTTGATTAAAAATTAGACAAAATGGACACAGAAGACAAATGGTGCAACACTGTTCTAGGTTTCAGTGGCCTAACTGGAAAGATGGAGCTCCATTTTAAAGGAGTCTTATAGACCAATATAGACTAATAGTACAGATCTAGATTTCAGTTAAGTAAAGTATATAAAATAAGACTCGGGCAGAATGAGAATCCATAAGATAAGTTACTTGTGGAAGCTAAAGAGAGGCAAATCTGACCTGTTCAAAAAGGGCTGTAGTAAAAAAGATATATTGCATTGTTTCTGTAACATGCCATAAATCTGTTATCAGTTCTTTAAAGTAGCAGCAGATCATTTAGAGTTAGAAAGATATAGATCATAGTGGTAGAAAGGAATTCGGTGAATATGTTCATGATGTTTCCTTACAATAAAAACAATTGAGAATAACATTTCATCTTTTACCTAAAGCATTTTCAGCTGCTAACACAGATGGAACCTTATTCTTTTGTGAGATGAGGCTTTAAAATATTCTTCTGTTCTGAGATCAAGTTAATCTCTTCTGCATAACATTTCTCCATCTTAGAAAGAAGTAGCAAAGACTTACAGTGCAATCCTACACATACTACCTTAGAAGTAAGTCACATTGAATTCAGTTTGGCTTAATTCTTGAGGTTGATAGAAGAGTGTAGCCTTACTCTGCCGTTAAGTATTGCTGGGTTTGACATGAAGAAGGAATATCATGCAGATCAATTCTGCCTATCAAAGCAGAAGGCAATTCATACAGACTCCCACTGAGCAGTGAATTATATAATGGGGTCGTGGAGACATGTTGTGCCCACTGAAGCAGGGGAAGAGGCTACCTTTGATGGCCAACACATGAAGGAGATCAGAGGGCATTTGTGCATGGTGCAGTGCACTGTGTAGTCATACATGTGGGGTAGGCTCACAGACATGATTAGGACTCTGTTCCTCTGCAAAACTTTGCAGCACAACCCACCATCCTGCCCTCTGTGTAGTATGAGCATTGCTGTTCTCTCCAGGGCTAAGTAAGAATTTCTCTCTCTGTTACCTGCTTTTTTCTCTCTCTCATAGACGACATTACAAATTGGACCCTCCCCTCTTAAGGGGAGATAGGACAATTCGCTAGGGTGATGTCAATAACTAACATCTAGCAGGTAGTCAGGGAGAATGTAAGCATCTGTACACCTTTGGCACCTTTTGGAGTAGGGTAGAGCTCTGGAATTGCTTCACTAAGGTCCTGTGGCCTGGAGGCAAGGAAGGGCTCTGTGTTTGAGGCACAGTCAAAGTTTGGTCTCACTTCTAAAGTCTTGAGCCTTGGGTGGGAGCACCCAGATTTGCCTTCAGCAGGTGGCCAGCCAGAGAGCAACTCAGTTACTGGGTTTTACCCAACAGAAGGCTGAAGAGATATTCAAAGGATGATACCTGACCTCAGCTGTGCCCACATCAGTTTGCTCTCACTATTGTTTCTTCTAGGAATATTACAATGTAAATAGGTCAATAAAGTGGCCCTTGCTTAATCCAACTTTTGTGCCTGTTGTTATTCTGTGGTACGTCATCAATACAGATTTTCCATATTACCTATTTTAATATTTCAGATAGATGGTATCAAACCTATTGCTGCTTACAAATGTATTCATCTGTACTTATATTTAAGGCCTGCAAGTCATAACCTTGTGAACATACTCCTTCATGATCATGTTGGATGACTAAAACTAGGAAGGTAAAAGGCCATTGCACAGATGTATACTGTTTTCCTCTCATAAAAGTTCAGGGAGGTTGGCATGATATAAAGCTATTGGAAGTTGTGACAATACAGTACAGATGTCACATTTGCCTCATGGTGATTGTTAACCACCCTGTTCAGTTCTCTCCTTTGTGCTGATGATAAGGCAGGATTTCTAGAACAGCAGGAAGACTATAAACTTAAAAGTAAGCATCAAGGAGTTAATGAAGGCATTCAATCAGAATGCACCCACAGAGAAAAGAATACTTGCAAGGCTTTATGGCTTGCTGTAGTCTATTGGTTTTGAAAGAATAGTGAAACACATATGAATAGTAAGATGTAGAACTTGATAGGTATCTTGTAATTATTGAACTATGCAAAATAAAGATCTGAACCCAATCCGAACTTTTCCCAGACTTCACAAGGAACAGGAAAGTCCCATTCTTTGCGAAGTCCAGCAGTTACACCATACAGTCAAGCAGCCGGCAGCCAGCAAACCTGTGCAGTTGCGCAGGACAAATGTATACTTATGAGGATCCGTCAAATTATCATTGCGGTTCCTCTGCCTTTTTAAACTGTGCCATTACACTGGTGCATCATGAATGAACCCCTTTATTTTGTGAATGAATTGACATGTTATCCACAGTAGAATAACAGTAACGGCATCCCAGAGTCCCTACTGCGCATGTCTAGGGTTCGGATTAGGAGTGGAACTAGGATTTGGGAGCTTTAAAAAACTTCGCGGTTAAACCCCAGCTTTTACACCTGCAGGGCATTGAGTGTTTTAATTAGAAGTGAAATCCACACCACACATGCTCCCAACCCACGATCCATTATGATCCGCACCTGTATCGCTGCCTTTAAATTGGTGCCTTAAAGATACAGAGCCCCATTTAACCGTGCAACTACACCTTAGCCTTTAGATGCAATAGCAATGTTGCACCCTTTTTAAAAAACAGTGGGGAAATCAAGCTCTTTTTTAAAGGCGCTTCTTCTCTCTTAAAACTCCAAAATAGTGTTTTCATGGCACACTTTCCCTTTTTCTCATCTAAAGGCTGGGCTTTCATGCAGCCATCAACACACCTCTTTTTGCCAATCTAAAATGGGTCTTTATCTCATAAATGCAGCAATGGCTGGTTTTTGGATTCCAGCAAGATTTGAAATCTCTCATAGCTGTGACTTCTTAAGTGAGACCTTTCACTTGCAAGACTTAGGATGGCCTTAGAAAGGCCTTCTCATGTGTCCTGGGCATTCTTAGCAACCAGAGGAGTCTGGTTGCATATTGCTCTGTAGAAAACCTATCAGGCTCAGGGAAGTTTGGACCTAGCATAATTTGCCTCCTCCTTCACTCTGCCTTTTTATGGCTCTTCTGCCACCTGTGATCAGATGGCGAAGCAGTAGCTCAGGCAGATCCTTCTGCTGGTTGGTCTCTAAGATCAGTGGAAAAATGAAAGGAGACAAAGGGGTGGAATAGATGGGCAGGAAGGAATGACCAGAGGCTGCTTCCACCCGAACTGCTGTGGGACCATGGCAACCACATTGTGGTCCTGAAGCCAGCCCCTGCTGCAGTCCCAAATGCACTGCAGCAAGGAGGGGAAAAGATCCTTCTGCGACTGGTTTTGGGCTGCCTTATGTGGCCCAGGAGCAACCCTGGCATAACTTCTGCACAGGTTGGGGGTGTGCATCATCTAAACACTGTGCCCCCAAGCCATGCAGAAGCCAGCTTTTTAAGCTCATCGTTTCAGCCCTTTGTTCCAACTGATGGTCCATTTTTTATTTCTTAAAAAACCCCAATATATTATGGCCTTATTTCTAAGATCAGCAAATAGAAGAGGTTTTTGTTGGCACAAGAACAGTTTAGCCAGAAGAAGGCCAGTTTAGCTGGCACAAGAAGTTTCTGCCTATTCCTAAGGCCAACACATCTCTGAGTTAGGGTTGGACTTCAATTTGGCTGCAGCTCTTTGTACTATTGTGGACTTTTCCCTGTTAAGACATGTGGTTGAAGTCCATTCAATATGGGTGCAGCTTTAAATTACAGGTACATTTCTGACATTTAGATGAGTCCTATCCATATTTTACAACTTCCCCTTGGTATTCTATTGACGTCACACAAGGAAATTGCCTTTTCTTTTCTCTATGAATAATTTAAACAGGACCAAGTGTGCTATATATCTATATCTATATCTATATCTGGATGACACACAGTCTCTAGTACTTTTTCTTTTTAAATGTGTTTTAACCAGGGAATCTATAATGCCCAGGGTTTATCACAGTGCTGAGCTGCTGTAGATCACAGCACTGAAGATTTTTGTGTTACAGGAAAGTAACCATGGAGGGCTGATTACTTAGCTTTAGACGTGCTCTTCTCACATTGCTCTATTTGCTGTGGAACATTAGGTACAAATAATAGAGCTTAGCATCTTAAATCTTTACTAATGAACCTCATTCTAAACCTCTCAGATTATGAGGTACGTGGATCATGGATCATAAAAATTCCTTCAAAAAAGTCTGTGCCTCAGTCTACCCAGAAGTGAGGGAGTCGGGTTTATCAAATGTATCCCTTGTGAGCAGGGGATCGATACAGCATACATGATTCTTGGGCTCAGCCCAGCCGTGGTTGTGAACAAGCAGCTTTTTCAGTGAAACTTGTGGCATGCAAATTAATTGTATGGAAGGAAGAGCTCAGTTTAGACCCTTGAAGTTGGATATGCTTTCCCACAATTCCTCCTTCTTGTCAAAACACCAGACAGCTATTTTATAACACCTACGGTTGGATCTTAATTTTGCTGTTTCAGAAAAAATATCAATATCCAACACGTAGTTGGATATTGGGCCCGAGTAACATGAGGGAACACCTTTCCTACACAATCCACCCCGCACTCTCAGAACTTCAGGGAAGAAATTACTGGATTATATTAATATGAGATTGAGCATGACATCCCATAGGGCATTCTCAGCCGCGGCCCCTAAATTATGGAACAACTTGCTGGAAGAGATCTGTCTTATCACTACCTTTGAGGCCTTTAAGAAGGCACTCAAGACAGATCTCTTCTGGCAGGCCTATCCACCTGACCTGTTATAATTGATCTCAATTAATACCCTCACTCCTGTTATGTTGATACTGAAACATATAATGTTTCTCATCCCAATGATTGGTAGTTTATTCATGGTATTAGAAATGGTAGGACATTTTGTATTGTAATTTTATAATATACTGTTTTATATAGTTGTTTTAAAATTGTTAGTTGTTTTAAAATTTGTTGGAATCCCGGCTTGATCTGAAGGGAGAGGTGGGAAATATAAACAAGTTGTTGTTATGGTTAGTGTTGGTTGGATGTAGACAGAAGCAACTAGTGGCTTCCATGTCAGGGGGAACGTGCATCTTCTCTAGGTTTTTTAAGGAGCTGCAGTCGTCCCCCGGGTTATGAAGGTAATCTGTTCCGGGATTACCTTCGTAACCCGGAAGCTTTCATTTCCCGGGGGACTGTTATTCACAACGGACCGCGCAGCCAATTTAAAGGGGCCGCGTGGTTTTTTTCGTATCCTGGGGGATCTTTTGGATCCCGGGGGATACGTTAGCGGTCCTGCCGGTTTCGGATCCCGGGGTTTTCGTAACCCGGGGGATTCGTAAGCTGGGGGACCACTGTATCTAAGTTAGTGGATCTAATTTGGGAAACAGGTATGTCCCCTTGAATAGCCCCTTAAAGTTCAGATTAAAAACACCATCCCACTGACATAGAAGGCACCAGCTGCCTTTGTCTACTTTCAAGCTGTGCAGGGCCAACATGGCTGTCCCTGAATATATGCTTTCCCCTGGATTTCAAGATATCAAATTTAGTCACAACAGGGAAATCTTAAATAGGAGGGGACCAAAGGACTGGGACTTTATTCTTTAAGGTTTTCTAGCCAGCATGGCATAGTGATTTGAGTATTGGAGTATGACTCTGGAGAACAGGATTTGGTTCTCTGCTCAGCCATGAAGGCCACTGCATCTTAAGCTTCACTCAAACACTCTTGGATTGGTTAGGAGAAGGGTTTTTAGCTTCTATGCTGTCCCCCCACCCCCGCCATTTTACTTTGAGCATCAGCTTGCATTCAGTATAGACTGTTTTGCTGGTTCCTGCTGCTATCATTTTCTGTATTTTAAATAAAGAAACAAAGGTTTTTGCTGTAAAATCAATGTGTCCTTCTACCTTATTTTTTTCTTGGTGTCACTTTCTTTAATTGTCTCTTTTTAAAAACCTTCAGCCTATAAGGTCCTGCAGAGTGTTAGTGCTTGGAAGAGAGAGCTTCTGAGTGCACTCCTTTTAGCACAAGAACCAATAATGGAAATTATGTGATACATGCCATCTTATGTCAGCAATGCCCCTCTATACTCTACATTGGACAAACAGGACAAACTTTTGGTAAGCAAATTTATTGCTTTCACATATCAACACTCCCTCACCACTGTAAACATCTGAAAGAGCTGTTCCACCATGCCCAGACCTTTCAAAATTCACAGAAAAGGGCACAATTTGTATCTTTCTGGATCCTATTACATTCTGTCACAAGTGTATAAATATGCTTTATGTCTGAGGCCTTAATACCACTCAGTACTGCATCCAAAGAAGTGGGCTTATACCCACAAAAGCTCATGGAAAATAAAAACCAGTTAGTCTTAAAGGTACTGCCACATTTCCCTCCAGTCTTCCTTCCTTCTTTTTATTTCCTAGTCCTTGGAGCTTATTTCATGAACTTTAAACCTGGCTCAAGCCTCCCGGGCTGCAGCCGGGATGCGGGATCAAGGTGGGGATTATTGCATGCTTAATCACTACCTAATCACTGGCCACCATCAGCCTGGGTCCCAGCTGTGCTCCGCCAGCACTTTTGAGAAGCTGGAAAGCTTATGACTTTGAAAAAGTGCTGGCAGAGTGCGGATGGGACCCAGCTTGTACCTGGACTGATGGCGGCTGGTGATAAGGTGGTGATTTAGCATGCAATAATTTCTGCCTCCATCCTGCATCCCAGCTGCAGCCTGGGAGGCTTAAGCTGGTTTTAAAGTTCATGCGATAAGATTCCTTGTCTTTCTCTTTCAATTCCTCCTTTTCACTCTTAACATGTCCCTGTTGTTGTTGTTGTTGTTTTATGCCTTAAAATCACACAGATTTCTTGGCAAGATTTGTTCAGAGAGGGGTTTGTCTTTGCCTTCCTCTGAGTTTCAATTTGACTTGCCTAAGGTCACCAGTGGGTTTCCATTGCTGAGTTGGGATTTGAACTCTGGTCTGGTAGTCTGATGCTCATACAACTATAACACACTGGCTTGCATTCATTTGGATTATTTGCTTTTTTTAAAAAAAGATGTTAACTTTTAAACAACATATATAATTTATATACTTGTGATTTTTTTTTAACACCCTTCTTCTGAAAACTTGTAGTCTTCTTTGTTGGATGAGGCAGTCACACTTCTATGTGGGGCATTTTAGTTTGTATGTGTGAGGCTCATACACCGGCTAATCCCCCGCTGACTGATGAAGAGGCTGTGTGGGGTCAGGTCCAGAGAAGGAAAAGGCAGTGACCTCTCCCATTCACTCTCACTCTCATCATTCATTGATTTTAAATAATACATATTACTTTCAAGAACTGTAGTAGCCATTAAAGTGGACAAAGAAGTTGCTGCTGAGAGTTGTTGAAATATGGATCATAGGTGTAGCATGTTTGTGAAACCCTCTTGATTTTTCAAGTGCTTTCTTGCAGTCCTTGAAACCTCTTAAAGTAAAAATATCTTGTGTTGTAATACTTGGCTGGCAACTTGAACATACACAGGTAGAAAGCTACATCAGGTGAGGGAAAATACTCTAATAATTGAGGATCTATTCTGAAACCTTTATTTACTATTCTTTGGTATGAAGTTTAGCTGACAACAAAAAACAACATCTTAAGACAACCTGTAGGCTGGTGACTCTAAAATTAAAGGTTATCAGACCAGTGCTTACAGTGGGGTAAGCACAGGTAAACCACCGTTGAGAAAGTATGCATTTGTGAAAGCCTGGCGTGCTTCCTAAACGTCAGAGAATCGTCAGCTCCAGCGTCACTGAATTATTCAGGGAGAGGCAATTTCCTTTGAACACAAAGTTTCATTGTCATTCTTTCTTCTCCTGTATGATTTCTAATGCATTTGCCTGAAGAAGAAGATGCATGATGCCCTTTAATTGGTATCACTGTTTTGTTGCTTATGGAATGTGTTGTGTTTTGTTGTATGGCCAATACAGCTATCCCTGAATATGCTTTCTGGATTTGAGGACACTGAATTTAGCTGCCATAGGGGTATCCTAAAGAAGAGGGAGCCAAGGAACTGGGACTTAACTCTTCAAGATTTCTGTCTCTAAGAAGGATGAAAGTTGGTGAATCTGCCTTTCCATAAAGCTTTGGTAGGGCACAACACAAAATTGTGTTGGATGGGATGTAGGGACTGAGTGACTGCTTGTTACTCATGGACCAGTCTGTCTATACCTCTGCTTTAAATGAAAGTTATCTCTCTCTCTCTAAAACTATAAATCCTTGGTTGGGTAAAGCAGAGCTTGAGGGGTGGTGATGCACCCATTTGCCTCACCTTGGCTACAGGGCTAAACAACTCACAGCCATATCTTTCTTCCGAGATGAATTCCAAAATAAAGATTTTGCTTATCTTCAATGAAACTGTTTCATAGACTTACATTTATAAATCTAATTAATTTTTAAAAATCTAAATGGATACAATTAAAATGAATTAAAATGTTATTTCAAATTAATATGTACCATTGTGCTAACAAACCTATGATCCTGTGTGTGATTTTCTACGGGATAGTGGTTCAGTAACATTTTGAACATAGCCTCTGTCTCATTTATACTTAAAAAAACCCCTGATGCTGATGGTCAACGCACACCAGTCCTGTTTACTCAGACATAAATCCCATTTACTCCTGCATGACTGAGTTGACTCCCTGCAGGTACTTGTATTACACTTGACTTCAGTGATGTATTTTCCTTTGGCTGTTTAATGAAATTTCTGATTGGAAATAAAGGGGGCAATCCATCTCTGGTTGTGGCAATATTCTTACATAACCTTTAAAATCTTAGTTATTTCAGTAATTATGCCTTGGGCCTAGCTCTAGAACATTAATCAGTAGATTACAAACCATTTCTTGATAATAACCTAGATAATATGGCACCTTAAATACTTCTATATTAATAGTATAAATTTTTCTATGGCATTTGTTATAATATAGTATTTCATGGCATAAAATGTATTGTGGTCCATGCAACTTTATGCCACATTAAATTTATCCATTTTTAAGGTTCCACAAACATATTTCTTATGATCAAAAAATAATTTCTGATTTGTTCAGTTGGTGCCTTAGTACCAGCCAGGTTTAATAAGGTTTTCTATGACATTCCTAAATTTTGTATGACATACGTACCTGTTGCAGGGAACTTTAGCCCGTAAAATACTGTGCCACAATAAATTAGTTAGTTTTCAAGGTGCCATAATAATAACAATTGGTGTTGCTAAGAGAATGGGCATATGGAGATGAAAGATAGACCAGTGTTTTTAGTATCATTGAAATCTAAATCAAGTTCTTAAGCAGTGTTTTTTTTGGGGGGGGGGGAACAGAGAATCAGACAGGAAATCCAACAAAGAGTGAAACAAAGAGATGTGAAAAATTATCTGAACAATTTCTACTTAATGCATAGGCCACTTTTTACAAATTGGGGTCATACATTTTTTTCTTGCCTAGCCCTAATAAGCTGTGGGACAGATGGGAGGGAGATCGTTGAATACTGGTAAGACACATTCTCTGTGAGTGGAGTCCATCTGTCAATGGGAAGCAGATTATGAACCTAGGTGAAAAATGCCATGTACAGTGGATCCTTGTTATTTGCTGGGATTTGGTTCCAGGACCCCCTGTGAATAACAAAATTGGTGGATGCTCATGTCCCATTAAATACAATGGCATAGCAAAATGGTGTCCCTTATATAAAATGGAAAATCAAGGTTTTCTATTTGGAATTTATACTTTTGGTGAATATTTTCAAGCCGTGAACTCTTGAATATGTGGATAAAAAAATCTGTGTATAAGGAGGGCTGACTGTATCTCATTTCTATATGTTCAGCAACACTTATATATAAACTAGCACAGTAGCAGGATTCTGCCCCCCCCCTCTACACTTGTATACACCCAGAGTGGGAAGCCACATTGGGTGGGTGGTTGGGAAATTGACTTCATTTGTTCTAATCCTTCCCTAAATAGAGAAGATGGGGCAGTACGTTAGTAAATTAAAGTCTTCAACAGAGAGGCAGGGTAAAAATAAAGCTTTTATTTATTTATTATTACTATGTTCAGGGTTCAGCTGACAGCTGCAAATATCATTTTAAAGAGGTTGACTTGTAGGTAGAATGGTATGCACAAGGACTCTGTGCAGTTGAAGATAACAGTGACATCTGAAGACTACAGGGATTAGAGGGTGGGGTTTAGAGGAGACATATCATAGTGATATAAAAATACTCTAGAAATAATGCTTGTATTTAATTATTTATATATTAAAAACAAAATGAGTAGATTTGCTTGAAAGTCATATGCCTAAATCCTGAACATTAAGAGCAAAACATAATTACAACGACTTAGAAACAGTTGCCATAAAAATCTTTGATGTGAGACCATTGCTTATGGAACATTTGTATAAAGCAATGGCAAAGAACATGCCACCAATAGAAAGAGTTAAAATATATGCTAGAATGCTACCACCCAAGCCATGTTCAAAACTGGCCCATATCTAGAAATGATTCAGAAGGAAGAATTTCCTTCCAACAGTGGAATAGATTGCTTTGGAGGGTGGTGAACTCCTCTTCTTTGGAGGTCTTTAAACAGTGGTTGAATTGCCATCTTTCAACAGTGTTTAATTGTGTATTTCTGCAGGGAAGGTGTTGGACTACACAACATTGTCTCTTCCACCTCTATGATTCTATATATTATGATTTGGAATAGGTAAAGTTCCCTTATCTTATCTTAGGAAGAAGGTAGAATTGAAGTAATCTATGTTATGATTGAAAGAGTAAATTGTATGTGGACTGAGAGATGCAACCTTCAATCATACTTCCTCAATAATGCATATAATTTTATTTTGGATAGAAAGAGATTGATTACATTCACATGACTTATAAAGCAGAGCACGACTGGTTTGCTTCTTTAATATTATCCTGTCTGTCTATAATTACCAAATTACTTCTCTTGACTTCTGGCTTAAATATATTTCCTTTGCTCCTGAGATTATGTAGTGCTTGTTTCTTGCCCCAGGTTAAGTTATGCCAGACATGGGCCTCACATCCATCAGATATCTGGATTTCCTTCACCAGCAGTTCTTTTTTCTTTAAAGAAATAATATAACCAGTCCTAAACAACTGTTGCAGTTCCCTCATAGCCCTAAAAGAGTCATATTTAGGTGCTAGTATAAAATATGAACCCTTTTGCAATATCTGAATCTCTAACTCCAAATTGGCTATCAAATGGTTTGGAGGAATTTTTAAAAATGTCATTCCAGATGTATTGGATCTTCTGTTTTCTGATTTAGAGGAACAGAAACTTGTATCCCTTCTTCCTGCATCCTCCTGATCCTCTTTATTTTGTGTCTGAAGGGAGGTAAAGAAATACTGATTTTCCATGTGTAATAATTGATCACTTGCCCAGCCAATTATGAACTTTCATCATCATTCTTTAAGCATTTCTGGCATTTCTGGAATGTAAGATTTTTAAAATCTTCAGTGTTTTTTTTTAAAGTTCCATTCCCAATGTTCTGTCCTGATATATTTTATCCTTCAATGTTACTTGCAGTTTCTCCTTCATAAGGTGAATTTCTGCATTCAGATATTTTTTTCTACCCATGGAACAAATTACATACCATTTTTATTTAAAAGCCTTGCTATGAAGACTCATTCCCGACTCTTTCAATCTCGAGGTATCCTTTGTGTCTTACAGCTAACATTTAGAGCTCCTTCATCTGTTTCCATTTTCATAGCCTTGGCGAATAAATATCCATATTTAGTCCAGTTAAATTCATTGCTAATTTTATTTTAATTTGTAGGGGAGCATTTGACAATCAGCATAATATTCTCCAATATTTCATAGATGGAAATCAGGACATGGGCTACTGAGCAACAGCAAAGTGTGTCCAAACATGTATGGCTGGGCAGTAAGAGGGCAAAATTCATTAATGAGAAGGAACACACAGAGCTACTATTTTAAACAGAGTTCAAAGACATAGCCATGTTAATCTGGAAAATCAGTATGCAAAGGTATCTTGTAGCACCTTTGAGACTAAGTGAAATAAAGAAGCTGGGAGCATGATCTTTCATAGATTAGAGGCTACTTCTTCAGATACATAGAGTGGAATGACTCTCCATTCCACCCTATGTATCTGAGGAAGTAGGTCTAGTCTACAAGAGCTCATGCTACCACCTTCTTTCTTTCAGTCAGTATCAAATGTGCTACAAGATCCCTATCTTAAATAGAGAAACTCTAAAATGTATGTAGTGAGTTTAGAAAAGCCAGAGATTTCTAGAAGGACAAGATTCTGCCTCCATCTCTCCTATCACACCTACTGAGCTAAATATGTGTAAACTGTATCTGCATGTTGAACTCAGTCTGCCCCAAATGAAGTAAGCTGAGGACAAAGGAGGAATGTGGGAGAATACAAGAGAACCATAAAATTTAAAAAGCAGCTGAGAAAGTGGGACAGCAGAGGATGAACTGGTTGGAGGGTGTTGCAGTAGCATAAGACACTAAATGGAAGAATAAAAGGAAGTGGACCTTCAAAAGTATACAGAAGGTCCACATTTTCCAAGTTATTTTAAACAATATAACTCTTTCTTAAAGGTGACAGAGAATTCCACGCCATAGAAAAGTTACTTTTTAGGATAACAACTCCCAGAATTTTGCAGCCATCTTAGACACTGTTAAGTAGTCCTATATGTTATGCTCACTGTTATTGGCAGAACTGCTTGCTAGGAACACAAGCAGGAGTCCTGTTTGTAGCCATCTGGGTGGCCATTGTGGGAATAGGTTGCTGGGCTGGACAGACTTTTGGTCTGATTCAGCATGTTTCTTTTCACTTGCCTATTTTTACCCATATCTTACCCACTGAAATACATCAATTGGTTAGTTGTTACATTTTACAATTCCCCAGAATCTGTGCAGTGAACAAGAGGTTATTTTGGTGGTTTTAAAAAATCTTTACACTTAATGTTTTCCATCCTATTATGCATCAGTGTTATAGAAGTCTACTGGACTTTTCTGACAAATGTAAATAAAAGCCTAGATAGAAATTACATTATATTTTATTGCACAAGCGACAAAGTGGAACAATAAGGCAGTGATGGACAAGAAACTTTCTGTTTTTATGGCAGCTGGACTGTTATTCTTCAGTATCTTCTCAAATGCTTTGTCCACTTTAGTTTCAAATTACTCAAGTAATGGGATTTTAACCAATTCTATGGGAGGTGATTTCACAGTTTAACAGACCTCTGTCATTAGGAAATGTTCCTTGCAATCCATTACTTGCAACATCACTTTCTCTTTTCTTTTCTTTTCTTTTCTTTTTCATGAGTATATTTTAGATGATTTTAAAAATTTAATCTTGTTTCCTAGCAATTTTGTTATGCATAAAATGGAGTGTGGGATGAAAGTTGGGAGTTGAGGGGAAAAAATTAAATCCGTTCTGAGAGAGATGCCTTGGAGAAACATAAAGAACAAATCCATCACATGTAAAAATTGTAGCATTTATGATGCTGAAGTTCTGGTTGGGTTTGCTTCTCAACTATAACTGTCCCTTTGTTTCACCTTGTAAAATAAAAGAATGAATTGTTAAATTAGTAATGCTAGTGAATGGGCAGACACATTGCTACTTATGAGGAAAATCAAATTTAGTCGATTGAGGGAGATAGGAACTAGCACTATCTGCTGGACATAATCCACTTGTGCACTGCCATCCCCCTTTCCTTGTGTGTTATGCCTTATTTAAATTGTAAACCTGAGGGGAGGGAAATGTCAAATTAACAATTTGTAAGGTGTTCTGAAAACTTTTGTGGTTGGGTATAAATGCTCTGTGGAGTCAGCGTGATGTAGTGGCTTGAATGTTGGGCTATGATGCTGGGAACCAGAGTTCAATTCCCTGCTAAGCCTTGGAATCCCATTGGGTGATCTTGGGCAAGTCACATTTTCTCAGCCTCAGAGGACTGCAATGACAAATCCCCTCTGAAGGACTGTGCCAATAAAACCCCATGATAGGGCCATCTTAGGGTAGTCACAGGTCAGAAACCACTTGAAGGCACACAGCAAAAACTAATAAATACTCAAATAAATAAGACTTTCCCACTAGCTAGGTCTTTAAGTTAAATTACAGTGATCTTCCCAATAACTACAGAACAAGTATGGAATGGGAATAGGCATTCTCCAGTGGTTAGTGGGTTGCTGATTACCAAAACTGAGGAAAGTATGAAAAATCTCAGTGTTACATCATCTATAACTTACATTTGCTATGAACAGGAAAGAATGTGGCCGAAACACTAGTGCCTTTCCCTCGAAATTGCTGTCCTTATTTCTTTCAACTTGACAGAGGTTCAGATGCAATAAAATAACATGTAAAAGCCTCAAGTGTAAAGATGTATAATGAAATATTAATATTAATTGATTTAATTAATATTAATAGACACATTATCTTTAAATCAGATTAATCCAAGCCATAGTCATTTTAATTTTTTAAAATGTATAGTTGTGAAAGATGGACAGTGAAGAAAGCTGTAAAAAAATAAAATAAAATCAGCACCTGAAATGTGGAGCTAAGGGAGAGTTCTATGAATACTATAGACTACTAAAACAACAAATGAATAGGTTTCAATGTTAACCAGGCATGACTTCTCTGGAAGCCAATGTAGTTAAACTGAGGCTGTCACACATATCATGAGATGACATTATTTATTTTATATATCACCTTTTCCCCAAATTGGACCCAGAGCAGCTCACAAAAGATGCTTAAAACAGTCGCAGCAGCAGCAACAACAATAACAACAACACCGTACACATTACAGTTTTAAAACACAATTAATACACATGGCTCATGGGAAAAGATGATAATGCTAGGAAGGCAGTAGGAAGAGAGGAAGACTTAATTCAAAAACCAAAGCCTTAGTTTTGTGGAACCTCAGTTGATTCCTAGGACTCTTGGAAGTCTCTCATTCATAGGATTATCATTAGTCAAAGTTGACTTAACAGTAAATCACAGCAACAACACAATTAATAGAGAAAAGATGTGATGGTGAATACAATCTTTTCCATTTGATTAGATCTGGTCTGACTTAAGGCAGTTTTGTTCAGGAGTAAAGCAAATATTTGGCTTATTATTCCTGTTGCTCTGCTTTATGGATCACCTTTTTTTTAAACAACAGCAACAGCAACAGCAACAATAACAACTGTGCTATCTATCCACTTCCAAAGTTCTTTGTAAAATGATTGCAAATGTGTTGTAAGCTGCCCTTGGGTTAGAACTAAGATGAATAGGATGCAACAATAGAAGTATAGTGTCTAGATCAAGGGCAGTAATAGTGCCACTCTATTCTGCTTTGGTCAGGCCCCACCTGGAATACTGTGTCCAGTTCTGGGCACCACAATTCAAAAAGGATGTGGAGAAACTGGAGCGGGTCCAAAAGAGGTCGACTAAAATGGTGAAAGGTCTGGAAATCATGAAGCTTTATGAGGAGTGACTCAGGGAAATGGGTATATTTAGCCTTGATAAAAGAAGGTTAAGAGCTGATATGATAGCCCTGTTTAAGTATTTGAAGGGGTGTCATATTGAGGATGAAGCAAGCTTGTTTTCTGCTACTCCAGAGAATAGGACATGGAACAATGGATGTAAGCTAGAGAAAAAGAGATGCCAGCACAACATTAATAAAAACTTCTTGACAGTAAGAGCTGTTTGACAGTGGAACACACTCCCTTGGATGGAGGAGTCTGGAGGTTTTTAAATAGGGGGTGGGAGAGGTTATGCTTTGATTGAGATTTCTATAGCCCTTGTGATCTCTTCCCACTCTGTGATTCTATAATTCTATGATTCTAAATCTTTCATCTCAAGTTGAATGATAATGTACATCTAAAATGTTTAGAATTAGGCATGAAATGTTTCACCATGTTTCACCACAACCTGTTATTGACCCATCTAATCCTTCTTCATGCAAGAAATTTCACGTTTGCAGCAGGGGTGATCAGTAGATGGATCTAACATTCTCAGAAATATAACCTCAGAATCAGTAAGCATTTCCTGTGTCAACAAAATTCTTGTGTCATAAAGTGACCCATATCTAGGCAGCATTATCTATGCCAGTTGTAGGTAAACCACTGATTTGGAAATTTTTTTTGATAGCTCATTAATTAATTTTCCCTTGTTTTGTTAGAAAACTGGGGATGTGTTCAGTCAAAGACTGGCATTCAAAGCAATTAGAACTTTGACAGACAAGATGCAAATCTCAGATCTGCCAAAGTTGAACTAGAAGACAATGGTCTGTTTGAAAAAGATCAAAGGCTTTTATGGCTTGTCTTGAAGCATAATTAATTTTTGTAGAGATTGGTAATTATTCTGATTTAAAAATGTTTGACCAGGAGAGATGGTGTCTTGAATTCAAATATTCCCACTCATTTAAAGAAACACATATGTCTTCCATTTTTTGTAATGTTCTTAAAACAAACATGTTGACAGCTGAAATGGGACCAGTAAATTTCTTTTCTGCAAAGTAAGAAATTCTACAACAGTATGCAAAAGTAATTACACTGTACGTCTGCTGGCTATGAAGTCTGAGATTTAGCATTTATTACCTAGGAAACAATTTAGATAGAAAGTGTATAAAAATGTATATGTTTATGAACAACTTGATCCAATAATGTTTTGTGAGCACAGAAGGGAAAGTTCATGAATTTGAGATTACCAAACCCTTAGAGGAAAAAAGATGTAGTTTCTAGTAAAGTGGATGCAGTTGATGACACGAGCAGAAACTCTGGATATAACATCAGTTTGCATATGTCATCATATAACATTTCTAAAGATTATTCCCCAACTTTAGTTTTTCTTTTTATGAGTCACTCTCTAACTGACCACTGTCAGAAGTTTTCACAGATAGTAGCAGGTAGTTGCTTCCTTAAACTGGTATTATGGTTTGTGAGTGAGTGGCTGCAGTACAGGGATTTAATGACTGCATCACCAGGGCTCATAAATATTATAGTGCTGTAAAGAGTAGTGTAATTTAAACAAAAATTAAAATAAAATATAGGTCCCAGCTCCAAAGAATGTACAGGCTAGATTTCATATGAAAAAGAGAACAGTGAGAACAGACAGGGGAGAAGAAAAATAGATATCCTGAAAGAGAGAGAATATACATGCATATGAAATTACATATAGTACAGAGGGTAGGTTTAATTGGTAAAGGCACTGCACAAATCATAGAATCATAGGGTTAGAAAAAATGACTCTGTCTAATAAATAATATTTATGGTATGTAGGTGAACACTTTCATAATAGAATTGTTAGCCCATGAGATGGATAGGAACTGAATAGCAGTGAAATTTTGTTCTTCATTTGTCTGCAAGTTGACTCTGACATGTACTGACCTTATTCTAAAGTTTTTCTGGGTAGATTTATTCAGAGGGGATTTCCCTTTATCTTCCTTTGTTGCTGAGAGTGTGACTTATCTGAGCTCACCCAGTGGATTTTCATGGCTGAGGGGGGATTTGAACACCAGGGGCGAAGCAGATGGCCTGCCAGGGGTGGCCAGAAGCCTCTCCAGCCACGATTGCACTGTAAATGCACTGGGACCACTGGGACTGCACAGCTCACTTCCAAAGCAGACTGCCACTGTAGTCCCAAGCCTGCCACTGCCAAGAGCTGGAATATTCTGGCTCCTTTTTGATCTGATCCAAAGGACTGGATTGCAGTTTAGAACAGCCTCCAGCTGCTTTGGGGCTATGTCTCACCTGAACACCATGCCCCCAAAGGGTCTGGAAGCCACTTCTTTTGGATCTGTGCATTTTGGGCCCTAGTTTCCTAGAGCTCTAATCTAAACCTTAAAGCTACACCACACTGATTCTTTTTCTGCACTATAACACAGTCAGCCAAATTAGTCCCCTTGCTCTTAACATTTCTAAGTCTTCCTGGGCCTGATGATAAAGATCCATCCTAGTCTGTTTACCTAAATCCAATGGGAGCCACTGTGTTATATTTAGTGCTGGATTGGGACTTGGGAAATCCAGATTCAAATTGCTGTTGAACCCTATTATTCTGTCTCAGCTTCACTAACCTCATAGAACTGTTGGGTGAGTAAAGTGAGGAAGTGGAAGAAGCCAAACCATTGAAGTTATTGAGGAAAGGAGGAATATATATGAAAAATAAATAAATAAATAAATACACCCTCTCCCAGATGATTGAGCAGAACATGAGGTGGAGGGAAGACTGGAAGTTGTAGTCACAAAAGAAGGACCAGGTAGCCCCAAGTCATTTCTTGCTTTCCTACTTATTCATCCTTTGCCATAATCTTGAACCTAGGTTCTCATTTGGGAGCAGCTCAACCTTCTATGTGCCCCAGAGATGACAATGTACCCACAAATGAGATGGAGATGGATGATGGATATGGGACCAAGTTTTTCCCCAAACAAACAAACAAAAAAAGCTAACTCTTTAGCATGTAGCTGTACATCACAACTGTAGCACCAGTTACCAAGCCATAACCAACAATTTGACTGAAATGGAAAGCAGAGTTAGATTGTTCTATACAAGTCAACCAATGGAAAACTGATCTCACATCATTATCTAAAATTTCTTTTGATTTTAAAATTTCTTTGGTTTAGCAAAAGTTAATGTTATACTGGACAACATTACTTTTATTTAGAAATAAACTTGTCTACTTGAGCTAAATGCTAATGATGCAGTACTGATAATGCTTCCCTGTATGCATATTATGTGGACATACTCAGTAATTACCCTTTTTTGTTGGATGTCTTACAGATCATCAGTTTTGTATTGGAAAAATCTTTGACATTTATACACACACTTTTTAAAAATTATATCTCTGTGGCATAGAATTTGATTCATGGTCAGTGGGGTTGGGTCCTGCATGCTTTTACTGTTGCCAAAAGACTTCTGTTCCAAGGCTGGGGAAATAAACATTCACCATCTATTGTTCAATGGTCAGAGCAAAAGAAGAAGAAGAAGAAATCCAACTCCTGGCATCACTGGTTTGGGACTGCAGTGGCAGCCCACTTTGGGAGCAGGCCATGTGGTCACCACAGTCCCAGCCCATTGATGGCCAGAGCAGCTGGAGCCTGCTCCTTCTGGGCTGTATGTTTTGGGTTCCAGTTCCAAATGACTGGGACCAAATAAAATGAAGTCCCAGGGAGACCTCAGCAATCATCTCATATTGGTAGATGGAGAGAGAAAGTAACTTTCTAAGCTTTACTTAAAGTCTACTTAGAAAGATCAGAAACTGAACACAAAACTGGAAAAGGAAAGAGAATTTCCATTTATTTTTTTTACATGTGATGTATATTTTTCTTCCTATTTATCAGTATATTTCAGTTTCTGATTCAATTTTTTTACAGTTTTTTAGGAGTGATGTAATTTGGGAGATAAGCCAAATAAATAAATAAACTCATTGCAATCAGCATATGGATAATTGGAAGGAACAGACTTTGCAGATGCAAATGTTGCTCTCTTTGTAACTGGTTGAACAATTAAGAAATGTAATTAATGAGCCTGATGATAAATTAATGAAATTGAATCCATTCTCTGTGCTCCAGTACCAGATAGCCTGAGAATCAATAAAACATTTAGTAAGCGTGTTTGCAGTACTTTTTTTCATATCAGTGCCATTTCACACCACACAATCACAGTACTGTGATTCCACTGCTGTGATTCCATCATCCTGTGAACTCTTGGCATTTGCCATGTAGGAAGGGCTATTTTGAATTCTCACCCTAAGAGTTCTAGTGGGATTCCTTAGGATGCTGGCATGGCAAATAAAGTGAAATCAATAATTATACAGTGTGAATGGACACTTAATAAGAGTTTACTGAGTGGAGGCTTCATCCAACCTTCCCTCAATCCGAATCCAGAGCATGCATATACAGCTTATGATTAAGTATATATATCCCTATCTATATTACAGTGCTTTATTTGGAATCCCACCGGCTTTTCAAAACATACCCTAAAACTAATTAGGACACACACATCATTCAGTGACATGAAGAAGAGACACTTACATGCCAGACAGGCAAGTGAAAATATAAACATTGTTAAGGAGCACTTTAGTTTTTGCAACACCACAAGTGGTACTTCATTCCACAATGATTGTAAGACAGGGAACTGGGAACTGGAGTACATCCAGATGTTTTTGGATTGTAATTCTTACACAGTGCTGTACATACAATCTTATATTTAGACAGTTCCTCAGGCTTACAGTCTAAAAGAGACAACACAAAAGGAGAAGGGAAAGGTGGTGGGAAAGGGGTTGAGGTCCAGTGGTTCTTCTCTCCCTCTGGGGCCTGGACCAAGGCAGATGGACTGGAAAGAGGGCTTGGCTTCTTAATACATAGTTAAAAGGAGGCATCTTGGGGCAAATGGCACAATCCTGGGAACGCTTCCCTAAACAATATAGTCTTTAACTTAATTTTAAATCTGGTTAGAGAAGTGATGAGGCGTGCATGTGGGGGAAGAAGGTTCCAGGAGTGAGGGGCAGCAAGTGAGAAGGGATGAATCAGGGATATGGCAATGGAAATCCTCAGCTGGGATGGGAGACCTTGACTGTCAGAACGGAGGGTATGAGAACGTGTGTGAGGAGAAAGAAGTTCAAACAAGTAAGGAGGGGCCAGTCTGTGGAGGGCTTTGAAAGTCAATAACAAAAGCTTGTACTGGATGAGTAAGGGGAGCCAACGAAGGCGAGCAGATGTGATAATGCATCTTCCCTGCAACTTTGGAAGGTTCACTTCCCTGCTTGACTATGCAAACCTACTGGGTGACTTTGGGTGAGTCACAAACTCCTAGCTCCAGAAAACCCTGTGATAGGCTCACCATAGGCTCACCATAAGTTGGAAATGAATCAAAGGCATACAACAACAGAAAGAACAAGGAGAAAGAAGAGCAACTCATGGAATTAAAAAAATATGTATATATATATAATGTAGGAAGAAGGAACAAATAGAGAGCTATAAAAGATTATTTTGCTTATATGTTGATATAAGTTGTTGCAAGTTGAAATAATTAATATATGAGGCATGGGGGGGGGGGAACAAGAGACAAGATTAGCATATATAATCTATAGACAATTAGTAATACATAACATATAGGCAATGATCGATGTTGTATGGTTAAATATGCTATATATGTTTTAAAGTTTCAATAATAAAACAAACAAACAAACAAACAAACAAACCTAAAATAGTGGTCTATTTCTTATCCAGGCTTGATGAATTCCCCACATGTGAATTCATACCCTCCTTCCCTCAACCTACTACAGTACTCTTTTCTGTTCATAAATCCTTTTTCTTGAAAGGAGGACATAACCTTCTTACATTAATATTAAATTAATCTTCAGTAGCAAACATATGAAAACAAACTATTCTGAAAAGTTATCAAGCAGATAAAATGAGTCCTTATAGAAAGCAGGGGGAAATACTGGTAAGTGTTGTGTAGTGGTTTGTGTGTTGGGTAATGTTTTTTCTGGAGCCCAGGGTTCAAATCTCACTCAGACATGGAAACCCATTGGTTGACGATTGGCAAGTCACACTCAGACTCAGAGGAAGGCAATGGCAACCCCCCCCCCCTCAACATTTCTAGCTAAGAAAACCCTGTGATAGGTTTACCTTAGAGTTGCCATGAGTTGCAAAATTACTTAAACACATGTGTCAGCTTCACAGTGTTTTGATGGTGCAGCGTTTACATTGCTGTGCCACAGAAACATTGAAAAGCTGCATCAGCGGCAGAAAGGACAGCTTTTTTATGTCCCAAATAGGAGTGGACTTTTCCCACTCCTATTTGGGGCAGAAGCTGGCCAGAGCCCCTATCTGGGTCTCTCAGAATGCTCTCTCAGAATGCTTGGTGGTCCTCAGTCCATGTTTAAAAAAGACTGGACTATCTGACTGAAATCAGCAATCATTTTTTTTTTTTAAAAAAAAGGATATTCAGACTCGTGATTCCAATTCCCCAAGTGTGTAATGGTACCTACTGAATATTAACTAACCTCATGAAACAATCACAGAGCCTGGTTTGCAGAGGCCGCTGTTTCACGGAGGCACCGAATCCACTCTGGGCTTTAGTCTGAAATTTAAAGTCACTGCCCAAGCTATTGAGTGTATTTCAGAGATATGTTTCAGAACTTTGGATAGCTCCTTTCACTGAAAGCTGACTGATGTGAAAGCCACCTGCCATAACAGCCAATTGGGTGATGTGCACACATACAGGTGGGAGATTGGAATGATTGTAGCTAGGGCTTGAGCTACAGTGGCCTCTTAGCCATCACTCAAAAAGAAGAAAATAGAGGGCATAGTTTTTCATACAGTGATTTATGTGTTTGTTTATTTCGGCCAAAATATTCCTCCACATAGGCACATAGGACAACGACTCTGCCCTTGTTATTGTTGGGAACTCTTGTAATTTTATTTAACTATTTTTAAATTGTTTATGTAAATTTTAATCGTAATTTGTTTAATTCTTTTTTAAGGGAGTATTTATATATATTGTTGTATGGTTTTAAATATTGTAAGCCACTTTGATTGCTACAGCAAAATGCAGGGTATAAATAGAAGTTTTATTATTTTATTATTATTTATTATAAAGCAATAATAAAATATGTGTTGTCATATTGCTAGCTGGCTTATGTTAATCCCATGAGTTTCATAGGGTTTTCTTAGGCAAGGAATATTTGGAGATGGTTTGCCATTGCCTTTCTCTGACTCTAGCCTACAGCATCTGGGATTCCTTGAAGATCTCCCTTCCCAATAGTAACCAGGCCTGATCCTGCTTAGCCTCCATAGGATCTGGGGCTTTAAAGTGATCACATGAGTTGCAGATGAAATTTTGAAGGCTGACCATTTTTAAAAACAAAATCACCAGCAGAAATGTTAAGGAAGGCGTTTCCTCCTTATACCGAGGCTTATAAGATTTATGCCTGGCCACACAGGTTCTAAGGTCTTGCTTCTGGTACTCAGTGTTCTCAGTAATGAGCTACGTGAGCCAGTGCTTTGATCTGGTGTAATTGACTTGCTGTGTTCTTTCTCCTATATTCAGCAGGTCTTCTTCATAAAATCTCTGTGTAAATGTTGTACACATTCAGTTCTTTGTACAGAATAAGTGATGAACCTGCCAATGCAATCTCTCTTCCCTATCCTTCATCTGCCTCTTGTTCTAAGTATAACTTGAGTGGCAAGAGCTTGTGGCATGTGTGGATGAAGGTAGTTCCACAGTCAGCCCAAATGAAATATGTGGCATCCTGTACTGAGAGACATACTGAAAAGTTCTGCCATGGTGGATGCACAAAACATCTCATCCCCTTCAGGTATCACTGTCCTCCTAACCCCCTCCATAGCAGTATGTTGGCTGGGGGGACATCTGAGAAGAATCTGGCCATGTGACTGCAGTCGGATGCACAATGATGGAAGACATCCTGGATTCCTCCAGAGACCAGGGAAGATAACACTATTGTACATCCACCTATAGTCACATCCCCTGCTCTCCAATGGCTAACTGGTGTGTTTGTGTGTGTAGGAGAAAGGTGTGATCTCAGCATAGGTTTGGTTACTACATGGGGGAGGAAAATGATTCCAAGATCTTGGGGGGGGGGAGGGAAATGTATTTAGCCGTAGCTTGGGCTTATGCCTCCATAGGTCATTAACAGGATGCCAGATCTATCTATCTATCTATCATCTATCTATCTATCTATCTATCTATCATCTATCTATTTATCCATCCATCCATCCATCCATCCATATCAATCTATTTATCTCTGTCCACAGACAGCTAGTAATATATTCTGTTGGCTGAGCTTCATGGAAAAACATAATAAAACAAAATAGAAGACAAACAAAGAAACCAAAACAAAATTCCATGACAAATTCAAATGCCAAAATAGCATGTATATATATAAAAAAATCCTGACAGAGATGTGATAAAAAGATTTTTCCCGGGGGGGGGGGGGAATGGAGAAGGAATACAGATTAATTTATTTCCGTCATCTTTTCTTTCTGTCTTTTTTTGTTTTGTTGTTGTTGTCAATCTAAGCAACTCTGTAAGGGTATGTGTGTGTGAGATTGTGTGTGTGTCTAGTCCCAGGCTAGTGGCTGAAAAAACAACAACAGTGTCCTCTCAAATAGCATTATTTCTTTGCTGAGGAAGAAAAGGATGGAAAGATGCAGTTTTTTAAACTGAAAATCAGCTACATTAAAAAAATTCAAGGCTACACTTAAATTACTGTGTATGCAATTGGAAACTTTTGTTACTTTTCTAGGCCAGCTGAAAGGATAACAAGAAATGTTTCTTTGGAGGGTCACCTAATTACCAGCATTAGAGTCCACTCTGTCCTGGAAAAGGGGGCACATAGATCATTTGGTAAAGTACAGATATGTGCATTTGCAGATATGGAAATTAGTACTGTCCAATAAAGACACAACTGGCTTCAAACAAGGCATTCCAGAGTACTGATGGAGGTACAGTATTCTGCCTGGGTTTGTAGAAGGGGTGGACTGTTGTGGAAGGGGTGGACTATTACAAAGATACTGGAGATTTGCCCAAATCACCCCACAAATATTGCCTTAACACCCTTATATATTGTCTTGGTTATATGTGAAGGTGTGGCTGGGGAAACTGCCAAAATGCAGTGGTGATTTCTCAGTCCACATAGTGCCTTGGCACCATATATTGTCTATTATAGCAAGTTATCTTAATGTTTTACTTGGTTCCCCAGAGACTGACCATACAGTCTTATCTATGGGTCTTATCAAATAGCTAAAGGGAGTAGGATTTCAAATGTTGGCCTAACATATTACCTTCTACTTGTTTATCAGTATCAGAACATACCCTACACATTTTAAAGGATTTTCAGATGCATGTTCTTCTTCTGAATTTCTAACAAAGGAGGGAAGATCAGGTATCATGGCCAAGGGGAACAACTCTTATTTTCTTCTCCATGCATGCATTATGACATTAGCATGATAGAAGAAAATCTGCCTATGTTGCTGTGTAAAGAAGCTCTTTGTTCACAGACCTATCTTTCAGAACAAGACACAATATTATACTCATTGAGTCAGCAGGTCACCAAAAACCAACATTAGACTTAGATGAACAATTTCAAAATGCTAGCTTTTAGAAGCACTTGGCAACACAAAGAAGGGAATGAACAAAACTGAACATTTTTGTTAAACCATAAACTTAATGAGAGAGATGAATCTAATATGTTTTAGTTGACAGGATCACATATTCACTAATGTTCTTTTAAAAGGATGGTCATATTTGACACATGATATGCTTTTATTTCTGGAAGCAAAATATAGGCAGAAATACCCAAAGAACTTCCCACCTTGGCATGTCCACTGCCTTTCACTGGTTTGCCAGTATAAAATGTGGCCTTCATGTCCTTCTAAGGGGCTGTACAGATGGACAGCAGGATGCTGCCCCTTTTCGCTCTGGATTGGGGCCACAGCAACCACATGCCACGGCCTCCACAGGGAGAAAAAATAAGCTGCGAAAAAGCTGCGCATCCACAAGGAGACACGCCACCATGAGGCTCGCTCTTTCATCTGTGAGCAGTGTGGGAAGGCCTTTAAGACCCGCTTCCTCCTCAAGACACACCTGAAGAAGCACAGTGAGTATAGCCCCTTAGTTCCTGAATGCTTGGGAGTGATCTGCTAGGATAGAGAAGGACTAGTGATTTAGCCTCTAATGCCTTTTCCCTTCCTTTCTTGTTCCTCTCTCCTGCATAATTCTTTACACCATATGACAGGAACACCTTGTTCTTTTGAGACGCCTCCAGATCTAACAACTTCAAAGCTGGTGCCGAATTTATGTTCAGCTTCTAAGCACTGAATGGAGGAGTCAGATAGTGGCAGATCTTTTCAGGCTTCCTCTGTAAGACATGAAAGGTACAAATGGAGTACAGCACCTTGGCATTTCCCTATCTTTTAAACATACATGTATAGATGAAATGGTCTTGTGAAATTCTGTTATTCTGAAAGCTTAATTAAGATACTGATATTTTTGGAGGGTGGGGTTTGCTAAATTTCTTTTAGTGTATCATTTTTGGGTGGCCATGGTATTCTCTGGCCTGTCCCCATGTCCACATTTCTCTTCACTTATTCTTTTTAACTCATTTCATTGGGGAGAACATTGATTAGGTAGATACATCATTTTATTTTTCTGGAAGCACACCCCTAGTGTGTTAATTTTTGCCTTTTTATAGCAACAGCTTTCCTCAACCATTGCTGTTCCTGAGCAGCAAAAGTACATTTTTCAAGGAACCATTAGGATTATTTAATGATAAGGCCAGCCTAGGATCGATACCTTATCCACACATGATTTAATGCATTTAATCTTGGATTAAATGCAAACTTCCCATTACCAAGTCTTCCATAAACGAATCTGCTACATCGATCTTGGCAAAGATGCTGACATTCCCATGTGGTAGCTGTTACAGTAGTTTATTCATACTGCCTCCTCTCACTTAGCTTTGGGCTCTCTGTTACTTTTTTCATCAAAGAAAGAAGATTGCAGTACACTTGTGGGGATAAAAATATAATTTGTGAAGGTTTTTTTTTTAAATTACTCAGTGGCATATTCTTATATGTTTAGATGGTATATTCACCTTCTTCCATTTAATCTACAGTATTAAATATTTTGGCTGTCTTAGAAGTCCAGAGTAGCTTTGTATATTTCTCTTTATGAGCATTGCCTCCCCACCTCCCTGATAACTAGGTTGTAAGCTGTGACTCACCAGAGAGTTACTTATGTGCTAATACCAGTGTGGTAGCATTCAAAGATATAGCCATGTTAGTCTGTAGAATAATATGTAGAGAGATCTTGTAGTGTCTTTGAGACTAACTGAAAGACTTCTTTCTTTTTCTTAGGAGCTTATCACACACAGTTTTGTATCCATTCTGGGCATGGGCAGGGAATGCATGTGGCAGAGTGAGAATGTAGTTTATTGCACGCTGAACTGTCCTCAAGGTGTCCCCATGCCACTACCGACCCTAGCCTGTCCCTGAGGTGGAAATAATTTTGCTCAGCCAGAAAGATTTCTTGCTCAGCCGGAATCTTTTTGGCTGAGCAAAATTCATGCACCTCCACCCAGGGATGGCTTAGGGTCGGCAATGGCATGGGGACACCTTGAGGACAATTTAGCATGCGATAAACTCTGTCTTGACTCAGCCATGTGCATTCCCTGCCCATGCTCAGAATGGATACAAAAGTGTGTGCGATAAGCTCCTTAGTCTCAAAGATTCTACAAGATCTCTCTACATGTTTATAGCAGTGACACAGAAAACTGAAATCTCTAAAATGTAATAAAGAAGTCCTGAAGATCTGGTCAGACTGATGCCATAGGCCTTAGCTATTTTATTGGTTGTGTCTTTGTACCATACCCCCGAGCTGAGAAGAGTATGTGTCTTTTCTTGAAATGTGATAAGCATACATAGAATTTTTGCCCGCTTAACTGGGGTGAATGAGTAACATGTTCCTTTCCCAGTGACTGATTTATCAATGACTTGAATGCCAAATCTGAAACAGATTAAAGACCAAAGATAAAATCTTCCTGTCACTTCAGCTCAAATCAGTCAGCCCATCTAGCCTGCTGCCACTCACTGAGTAATAAGATATCGTATTATGTACACACAAGCAAGAAATACTTATAAACACCTTATGACTGGCACTAACATTAGGCAAGATAATGAAGCTGGTTCAGGGAACAACAGAGAGAGGCAGTTGGAAGTGACACCGAAGTGGTGGAGGACAGGACAGTGTCCTCCAACATTTCAACATCTCCCAATTCTGGGATACATTTCAAATAAACAAATAAGAATCAGGCAGTCTGCCTTATAGCCCCTTAAAAAAAGGATAATGCTCATAAAGAGAAATAAACAAAGCCCCTCATTGAACTTAATGAAATTCTTCTGTACATTGTATAGAGAGATACTATCTTGCCCTTTGCCTCACCCTGTAAAATGTCTTGGGACAGCCCTGCACATTGCACGTTGTAGTTTACCTAGCCATTTCATAGAATGGGGAGCTAATCCTTGTATTTAAGTGTAGTGATTCACATCATAAATAAGTATGTGGTGCAAGGCATTCAGATTGCTCTTTGGGAGGTACGTTAGGTGTGATAGCTAGGTGCACTGTAGTGTAGTGTTTAGTGGAGGGCTAACAGGGCAGAAAGGGGGCTCTATTAAAGTCCATTGAACTTTTCATACTTAATCTTCTGCAGCTGAGAAGATGAAGAAAGAAGGGAACTCCCTCTTCTCCGATTAATCCTGCATCATACTACAGTTGGTCCTCTGTATCCATAGATTCTTCATCCATGGATTCAATCATCTACAGCTTGAAAATATTTTTTCTATATAAAAATCCCATTAAAAGCAAACCTTGATTTTGCCATTTTATATAAGTGACACCATTTACTACACCATTGTATCTAATGGGAATTGGGTATCCATGGATTTACTTATCCAGGAGGAGTCCTTGAACCAAACCCCAGTGGACACCAAGGGCTCATTGTACTTGTTTCACGTCGCTCATGTAGCCCCCTCTTTTGCTGTCTTTTTAATATTTATTTTTCTTTCTTTTTTTCCCTGACAGCTAGATTATCCTAAGACTTTGTTTTTAATCTTCTGTGTTCCTCTCTGATGTAGTTTGCTTTCTATTTTTTTAAAAATTATGCTATAGTAATTTTAAATGTTGTAAGCCACTCTGATTAATGCATACACATAATAATATATAAAAGTTCCTAAATCTATGATAAATAAAAACAAAACTGTGCTAAGTGAGGAGAAAATCACTCCTTCAGTAGAAATGAGTGCTCCTTCTGGAGAAAAAAAACCCCATGGGGAAATTGATGCAAAAAATGTTATGCTTGAAATCTCAGCATATATGTCTCCCTCTGCTCCCCTTTCAAGGGCATTCTTTGAACAATATATGCCGGCCCTTTCCTGTTTGTAGATAATTGCTGCAAAATCTGTGAGGAATTTTGCATCAGATTTTCCATGCAGATTTGCTTCTGTTGGAACAGAATTGCTGAAGATGGACCAGAGCTTTTGCAGCCGATTAAAGAAATAAAATCACAAAGCCCTGTGGTGTAAAAGCCCTGTGTGTTACACTGCTTCTGGAAAGTACAGTCCATGAGTAATGGGTATTTGAAAAATGTATGAAATGCAAAGCACTTTATATGTGTGAAATATTATTAAAGCCTTGAGAAGCACACTAGAAATCCAAATGTGGAAGATATTCAACCCTCAGGCCATCATATTAGCAATGAATGCTATTTGACCAGAGTAGAGTACTATCAACAACAGACATATGGAAATATATTTTCAGTTTCAGGCTCATTTAAAATGATGACAATCAAGATGTTCTGAAAGATTTTTCAAAAATAAACTTCATAAGGAAGATCTTGCTTCTTGATTAGACTGCCCAAAGGCATGCACATATATTATTTTCTTTTCATGTATAATTTTCAGTGTTAAATTGAATGTGTGTTGGGAAACAGCTTTGAAAAGTTATTATTATTATTATTATTATTATTATTAAATACTATGCTCAGAATCCTTGGCCAATATGGCTGATAGCCATTCTGGCTTGGCGTTCTCGTAGGCTGGCATTCTGTGAGCTAGTAACAATGCCACAAGCTTACTTACAACCTTGCAACTGTTTTGTATTCACATTTATGATTATGGCACCATTGTGAAGGAGTTCTTCAGCTCTTGTGAGTGGTGAGTGGAAGGATGAAGTATCCAGGCTGTTCCATGAGCATCTTGCAGTTTGATAAGGACTTATGAGAAGACATCACAGAAGTCCCTCCTTCTATCCATCACACTGAGGCTCTCTAGTAGGAGGGTGCCAAGTGTGTCATTCTTCAGCAACCCTGGTCACCAGCACCTCAAAAATCCTTTACTTGTTAAGACTGTTAGGCTTTTGAGGTGAGTTTTAGGAGGTCAGATCAGGGTAGTACAGTTACAATGTTACAGGGTAGTACAGTTACAAGATCTATCTATTATCTATCTATCTATCTGTCTATCTCACATGCAGGATCTTAGCCATAGTCCAAGAAAATTAATGATGCCAAATTCTGGAAAAAAGACAACCCAATAACATGAAGCCCTGCTTTATCACACTAATTGTTCTTTGGTAACGCAATTGACTTTTAGCAGTGGTCAGCTGGATATTTCTGGCAATTCCAAAACTGCACAAGAATGCAAGAACCTTTCCTTTCCTTTTTTTTGTGTCCAGAAACTGGCATTCACGGTTAGATTGACTTTGTACATGGAGGTTTTAGTTTATTAATATCCAAAGCTTGGGACGTTAAGTTTAAATATTGATTCTTTAATGGTGAACAATTAAAAAGGAAGAGTAATTCATTGCTATTAATGTTAATAACAAAAATAAACCAATTTATTAATTAATTACTGAAATTGTTGTTTTTAAGGGAACACTATGGGTTTTACATAAAATGTATGTGCTGTACTTAAGAAATGGAAGGGTGATGGTGTGAAAAGCAGAACAGAAAGGTGTTCTGAGATACAAGTAAGAAGGAAATGTAGAAGGGGAAGAAATCTTTTCAGATAAATTACCCAAGTGTGAAAGCAATAAACACACAAATAAACAATAAAAAGAGGTTCATTGCAGTGCAGCTCAAGTAATAATATATGGTAGAATCCAGAATAAAATCAGTAAAGATTAGACAATGAGAACTGAACAGAGTCACGGAACCTTTCTTACCACAACTTCTAGGAAAGTCAATATAGGCATGTGTAAAATCTTTATTAATCATTGATAAGATTGAATATTGTAGTCAAGAAATAACAAAAAGATTAGGACTGGGAAGGGAAGCTTTGAAAGAACTAGACAAATGATAAAATGCAAAGATATAAAAGTGAAGAGTAAAGTAAAGTGAACAGAAATGTTAATCCAAGCTATTATGTTTCCCTTCACCACGTATGGATGTGAGAGCTGGGCTGTGAAGAAAGCTGATAGAAAGAAAATCAATTCATTTGAAACGTGCTGCTTGAGAACAGTTTTGCAGATATAGTGGACAAACAAATGGGTCCCAAAACAAATTAAATCTAGACTCTCTCTAGAAACCAAGAAAACTAGCTTGAAGCTGTCTTACTTTAACCACATCATGCGAAGGGAAATGTACAGATTTGCAGAAGCTCAAATTGATGTGTGTGTGTAGATATCTGTGCAAAACAAACCAAAGAAGACTCAACATGCTCTGCAAAGTGCTGTATGATTGTCAAGATAGAAATTTGAAATTCAGAGAGCAGTAAAGAGGAAATTACAATGAAGTGGCTGGAATCTTGAACAAAGAACAGCACACACTGCAACATTTTAGGTAGGTCCTGCTAGTTTTTTTTTTTTTTTAAATCTACTTTAAGGCTATTTAAGATCGTGTTCTCACTGTATTTTGTGGCAGTCATAACCATAGACAAATAATGCACTCTACAAAGATGTGCTTGCTTTTGTTTGTCCAGAATTGATAGTGAATGTGTTCTCCTACTTGGTAGTGAGGCGCACCACCAATAAATGTGAGCACACCTTGAACTACCACATACGTTTTGGAAATGGCAGTTTGTATTTGCACACTGGAATGTTAGAAAATGAAGCATACCATATGTTTGAAAGTGCATGCATCTTGGAACTGAAATATCTAAAGGTCTTGGGTGTGAGAGCTGGACTGTGTTTTTAGATATTTGTCTTCCTTTTATATGTCACAGTGTTCACTGAAGAAAGAGTGACATGGCTGACAAATGGAAGCTTATAATTTTGTACTTGTGTGAATTACACTCATACATTTTTTTCTTGGCTGTTTAGATTTCTTTATAGATAATGTAATGAAATCAGACTGCAACCACATTGATAATCACACCCTGGGTAGCCAACTCAGCTGGAGAATGCTGACAAGATCTTCGACAAAATAGTACTTCTGAGAAGCTAGAAGGAGGCATCAAGATACTTGGAAGAATCCCAAGATTTAAGGAATGCCAAAATTATTTAAAGGGAAAAGAACTTAAGAAGAAAATCCCTAAATAAGCCTAGTGAAGAAGTCTGAGCATGCATAAGTAGGATAACAACAGAAAATGGAATGAAGTGTTTATGAAAAGGGCATCATTGTCTAGATAGTAGTTCCTGGAACAGGAGTCCAGAACACAGCAAGAACTGGTTGCAGGTCCCATCTGTCTATTGAAATTCTTGGCTGCTGAGTGAGCTGTTCTAGAATCACCTTTGACTTTGTAAAAATAGCAATGATGATGATGTAAGCCAGACTACTTGTTCTTCTGGTGTAGGTGCGGGAAAACAAGAAAACTACAGACAATGTATCACATAAATGTCTGAGTTCCTTCTTGGTAAAGATAAGGCTATTACCTGTGAGTGCAGATTATTGGGTGTCTGTAACACCTTGTTATGAATCAGAATAAACTGATCATAGAGAAAAAAGTTATGATGACACAGAAAAAAATTGGCAGAGAGGATGGGAAGATGATGCCTGTTAGTTAGCAGATTACATCAGATGTACAAATAGTTATTTTAAAAAGACGAACCATGGGATTTAGGCCCCATTTTTATACAATGCTATTGGTGTGATTGTTTCTTCAGAGTCTGACATTGCATGGATAATCACTAAAGGTAGTAATCATACTTGTGCCCTGACTGACAGCTGAAAATATTTCTTTCATCCAATAAGACTGCTGAGATGTTACCTAGGGGCTGTCTACACTGGCTAAAAGGCCTGGATCCCCTCCCCCCTTTTATGCTGTCCAGATGATGCAGGCCAAGATGTGTTTGGGCCCTATCCTGACATATCAGATACATATCTGGAGGATCTGGCCTGATGTTGGGGAAACAGCTGATACCTTGGGTAATTTAACCCTGGGTTTCCATGGAGATTCCTGTAAACACCATGGCAAACCTAGTGCTCCTTAACGTGCTGTGCCATCACTGATGTAGAAATGGGATGCCTTGGCCATGTTGGTGCAGCTGGACACTCTGTCTCCGTATCAGATGTGGTGACGGGGGATCCTGAGTAAGAGCGATGGTGTTGCAAGTTAAGGCACATGCACCGGTAGTGGGTCCTAGGTCAGTGAAGGGAAGGGCATGTAAACACCCACCTGTCCCTGCACCAAGCTGAGGACTAACCTGGGCCTGTGCTACCCTGGACCATCTGCTTAGCCTCTTAGTGACACATGAATAAATGAATTCGTTGAGCTAGAAGAAGTTACTTTTTGGACTAAAGTGTCCTGAATCCCCCAGTTACCATATCCTGTGGTCATTCTAGTGGGTATAGGCATTCAAAGGTTGCTATCTAATAGTGAGATTTGTGGACATGACTATTTTCTTAATCTCTTAAACTCTTACATAAAATAATTACAAATTATGTTTTTATAGCATTCTGTTTATGAATTGTTATCTTTTTTAAAATTAGAGCTGGCTTTGTGAAATCATAAGTGGGAGTTCCATTGTCAATACAGGTTTAATCCACTTACTCCTTTTCATGTTCCAAGTACTGACGCAGTAGTGGGTTACTTTGAGCATATCATGAAAAAAAAAATGACTTACTAGACACCGTTCTGGAAAATGTTGATGGTATTAGGGAAAGTACAAGGCAACATTATAGGTGGATTGACTCGGTCATGGGAACCATGACCCAGAGTTTCCAAAACCAAGCAGGAAGGTTAATAACAAGATCCTTTGGCAATCCCTCATTCATAGAGTTACCTTAAGTCAGTGATTCTCAAAGGGTGGAGTAAGACTCTTAGGAGAATTGCTTAAGGGGAGTCCCTGATCCATCCTCCTTCTCCTCTTTCCAGATTTTTATGTGTAAAATTTAGATATGCATTGAGATAAATATTGAATTTATTTAAATAAAATTGTTCTAATTTGAGCTATGCTATTTTTAAAATAAAATGTTAACATATTAATATACATGAATGTGCAAATGAAAATATGCACAGTAAATCAACAAAATATTTTTATTCATACACTACATTAAGTGGGGTGTGTGTGATGTCCTCATGTAGATGTAAAGGAAGTCCCAAGGGTAAAGGGTATCATTGTCATAAGTCAAACCCAGCTTGATAGAACATGACAACAAAATGGACAACAGAGGATTATAAAAAAGACTGTTTTCATTGAAAAAATTATCTTCTAGAGAAAATGTAGTGAAAATGTAGTTTCCCATCAAGGCTGCACAATTGGATCTCTTCTAGATTCTGGAACGTTTAAAATAAAAAAAATATATGTGGCATTAGGGTCCTTGGATTTTTTTTAAAAAAGTGTTGTCCAATGCAATCTAAAACAATACCCTTTGCATATATTGTTGTGCGCTTTAAAGTCATTTCTGATTTATGGCAACCCTAAGATGACTTTATCATGGGAGCTTCATGGCAAGATTTGTTCAGAGGGGGTTTGCTTTTGCCTGTCTTTGCGGCTGGGTTAGTGTGAGGTCACCCAGTGGATTTCCATGGCTGAGCAGGGATATTCTACCCTGGTCCCCTAGAGTCCTAGTCCAACACTCAAATCACTAGACCAAACTGGCATTTAGCAGCATAGTAAAAAGACCTGAATTCTTGTTGTTATTCTCAACTACAGTAGACCCATTGAATCAATGACATTTAGGTATGGTTGAGTTACTGTTCAGCATTTTGATATGCCAATAGGATTTGGGCCATTAATCTTTGTTTTTATAGGTGCTTCAGCAGAGAGTACAGAGGCATCTGTCATCTGCAGATGTTAGGAGAAATGACTGTTATTCCTATACAAAAATGAAACATACACAAACGCACACCAACACAGAGGCAGTGAGGGAGGAGAGAGAGAGAGAGAGATAGATAGATGCTGGACTGCTACTTCCTAAACATTTGCTATTTTCTGACTCTCCCACTCAGCAATGATCCAAATATTAATAAAGAGTAATACATGAGAAAAGGCTACAGGGTAACAGATTTCATTTCTTCTTTGAGGAAAAATGGAAATTGTGCCTCTTGAGGGCAATGAAAACATGTTGTTTTGAAGAAAACAAAGTAAAGGCATTAGCGTGACTGAAATTCTCATTCTGTAGGTCAAAGTGAGAGCAGTCACAAAGCCCTTTTGTGCTGTCCTTTGATTCAAATACTGGAAAATTATGTGGAGAATCACGTAGGAGTATTTTTATACTTTAACAAGAGGTTATTGCTGTAAAGTTATGCCATGTGTTTTCTTATCGGGCTGATACTTGGAGGATTTCTTCCTAAAAGTAAATCATATGGCCAGCTGTGGCTCTATAGGGTTAGAGGATCTTGCTTACTCAAGTCCAACCTAACCAAAAATACAGTGGAGTAAATCCAATGAGGAAGGCTCATAACAATATGTTATTTCTGGAAAAATTCATTTCCCCTCCTGTTACTATAAGAAATTGGAACCAAACTCAGAGGGAGTAGAGGTGATGGATGACCCCATAGTCCTTGGTCATCTAAAAGTCTTGAGGCTTTCACCTTGTAATCCCTGGCTCTACTATAGCAGAACTGAGGTTGGCCTGGAAGAACAAAAATGGAAAGTGCAGTGCCTCAGAGCCCCATAACAGCACTCCTTAGGCTATCTGATGTGAAGGACCAGTGGGGGATTTTCTCCTAATATTAAATGGCATTTGGCACCATATATTTGCCCATTGACTACAGTAATACAGTTGCACAGGGTATGACTTCCAAATACCCCCCCCCCCCCAATCAAGTCTAACAAATGAGGAAAATGCATGCTTTTCAAGGGAGCGTTCTCACCCTGAGATTCCTCATCCTTACCTTGAGGACTGGGGGAGAGAAACCAGCCCCTGAAATCTGGCAATACTACTTTGAGTATTTCTCATAGTTATATTTTACATGCACATTTCTCCCTGCTGAGTGATCCCTACAGAATCCTGTAAAATCATCCCTTCCACATACAAAAGGAAACTGCCTACTTCGAAAGCTTATAGTGCATGTGTGGAATTTTATCCCTGATATTAATTAATAACTGATATGCTTTCCAGTGAAGCATTTAGTATCTTATCTAGTTTAGCCAGAAAGATAAAAAGATATGAAAGCAGTGGAACTTGGTCCTTGAATTTGGAGGAACTAGAGGAATAAAAGGAGGGGAAAAAGCCTTCCAGAAATAGCTACATTGGCCATAATTAAAATGTGATAATCTATATTCAGTTAACTACTCTTATTAGACCAATAGATAGTGCACAAAGGTGTTTTTGTGTGCAAGGTTTTGAGATCTAATACATCAGCTAGCATGTTACAGAAACAAAAACAGGGTAAGACTTGATGTTACTGTTATCTGCATAGTGTCTTGAGATGTGACAGATGAAAGAAGGTCTGCAGGTGTTCACACTAGACTGTTTCTAACTGTTGACATGTTGCCTAAAGGAGGCCCTTGGCATGCTAGGAGGAAGGCAGGCAGAAAACTCTGAACCTCCATTTTTGAAAATATAAAGTCCTACTGTTAATTCAGAACTCTTTGCAATACTCCTTCACTGGTAGAAAACAGAGAACAACTGGGGAGTCTTTACAGTGTAAAGTTTGCATTGACAAATTTGTAGATTGGATGTCATGGTCATCATGAGCCTGTGCCTGAAGCAGGGGTGGGGAACATGTGTCACTGTGGATGTTGTTGGACTGTAACTCTCAGCCAGGAGAACTAGTAGTAAGAAACTCTGGGAACTGCCATTCAACTGCATCTGGACAGTTTCATGATTCCCACTGATGACTAAAGCTCAAATTTCTCAGTGTGAAGCAGCTTTAAGAAACCAAATAAATCAAAGGAGGAGGCAAAAATTTTAAATAATATATAGAGAAATGTATAGAAATATATATTTGGAATAAATTACAGGTAAAACTAAGTTTTAAATGTGTACATACCTCAGATGAGAGTCAATTTAATCAAATTTAAGTGTCAGTTTAATCAAACAAGTCACTTTTCTGGAACAAAAAATACTTCCAAATGTGAATATACTCTCTTTAGATCAAAACAATAGGTACAATGACAATCTGGTATATTTCCTCTATGGAACAGTATGTGGTATACTGAAATACAGAAAATCCTTTTGATTTTATGATGTTTGGCAGAAGCAAAATCTTTTGAAGTAAGAGACATCCAGCTAATTAGCTGGAAAGAAGCCTGAGGCCTAAGCTGAATTACAACACTTGCTTTGTAGGTACAAGAGGTCCGATTAAAGTTCTCTAAGTTGTCTGAGGCATAATGTCAATAACTTTCTGATTTTCCTGCAGTACTAAGTGTATCATTTATCATGAAATGCGTTACTGTTAGAAAGGTTAATGGTGTATTTGTCACTGTGTTGATTTTGGTTTCATAGGCTTAACATATATTTTTGCAAAATGGTCTTATTTTGAGACGGAGAATATTATTGATGGAAAATCTTATCAGATTTGCACTCATGGAGATGACATGGCCCAAACTGTTTATGGAAGGGCTGGCATTCATTGGTAGCCCTGCCATGTTGCAGAATGAAGTCAGCGTGTGGGGATGGGGAGCAGGGAAGATTTTTTAAAAAAAACACAGGTGGTGAAGTTCTGGCTCATGGACTGATTTTGGGCAGTTCCCAGAGCCTAATTCTGACTTCTGTTCTTTTCCTTCCCTATTGCAGAGTTCTTCACAGTCTTCATATCATTAGACTCAGTTTTCATGATCTAGCCCTATGTGTGCGCATGCATGTGAATGTGGAGGTGGATTAATGGGTAGATATTGATGCTACTGCTTTTTCTTAATGACACCAAGACAGCTTGAAACATGTAGAGAAAAAAAAAAGAATTTCATTTTTTTAAATTATTCACAATTTATTCTCCTGTTCCACTTAGCTAGTTGGTCAGAGATCATGGGAGATGTTTTCTGTGAAAACCTGGCTTTATAGAAGGGTGCTTCAAATAATTTTCTAATATGGAAACCTGTTGGTTGTCAGACTTAGCAGTTGTTTCATATTATATATATATATATATATATATATATATATAGTAGAAAAGTAATTATTTTAGTTTATGTTACATGAAAATGGATTGAATAATTTTAGCTACATAAAATACAGCAAAATTATGAAGCGTCTAGAGACCATGTTCTGTGAGGAGAGACTTAGGGAAGAGGTTGTGTTTAGCCTGGAGAAGAGAGGGCTAAGAGGTGATATGATAGCATTGTTTAAATAATTGAAGGGATGTCATATTGAGGATGGAGCAAGTTTGTTTTCTGCTGCTCCAGAGAACAGGGCCAGAACAATAGATGTAAGCTACAGGAAAAGAGATTCCACCTCAACATTAGGAGGAACTTCCTGAGAGTGAGAGTTGTCGACAGTGGAACACTCTCCCTCCATTGGAGAGTGGTGGAGTCTCCTTCTTTGGAGGACTTTAAACAGAGGCTGGGTGGCCATCTGTCGGGGGTACTTTGATTGTGAGTTCCTGCACAGCAGGGGATTGGACTGGATGGCCCTTGTGGTCTCTTCCAACTTTATGATTCTATATTTTTACATCTGTGTTATGCAACAGAAATTTTTCATCATTTCCCCCTAATTTTCTTCTCAAAGGAATCAATGAGTAATTTTAGCAATATTTTTCTAACTGCAAGAAAGTCTTCAAAAACTGCAAGAAACTTTTAAAAAACTATTCACAGTTTTGAAACTTATTTGATGCAAAATTCATACATGGTTGTTTTGCACAAAAAATGGCAATTTATGACCAGAATATAACATTCCTGCACAGAATATTATTTTATTTTCTGCACAAAACATCTATTTTGTGTATAAGAAGTTTCAAACCAACCAACATTACAGTATGTTTCTCCCCGCTTTGCAAATTGGCTGGGCGAACTCGGATTCTATCCAGAAATTACATGGGCTGCACCGGCCCAGCAGCATCGGCATCAAAAATCCATGTGATGGTATCTGGATGCAGTCCAAATTAGAATTCAATTGGGACTGGTAAATTGATTTTTAAAGCTGTGCCATAAGCTCCTAAATTAGAGGCAAGATGTTAATTCCCTTAGAGGACCTGTAAGCAACTCTGTCGTGTGCTTCCCTCTATAGAACCCCTAAACTTTTGAGGCAGTTAAAAGAGAAACTGAAAGAAAAAGAGACCAAAAGTAAGGTGAAGGGGTAGAGAGAGTGAGCAGAGGGAAAGGTGGAGTAGAAAACTGTGAGAAGGATTAGCAAAATATAAAACAATAGCATTGATGTGAAGGATTAAGGATTTCTAATCTTTGCAAAGATGGAAACTCTGTTGGCTTCCACAGGTTTTAACCCTTTTCTTCCTGTACGTCACACATAGTGGGATATAGCTTTAGTAGCAGTAGGGCATTTTCATCTGGGATGCTCCAGTTTATTACCACTATGGGAAATACATGGAGTAGCACCTAGCCTTCTTTTTTCATTCATAGAGTCCACAAACCTAGGTAAAGAAGTGAATTTTCTTATTGCTGTTGTTACAATCTCTGATATTCAGATACAACAACAAATCATTCATCCCTTAGCCCCATCCATACAAATGATTTAGAAACATATGGCAAAGTTGGTTGAAAGTCTGAGCTGTCAGGACATGCCTGGTTAATCTTGTTTCTGCCATAAACTCATTAAATTGCCCCTTTTCTCAGCCATTTCCCCCACTCCACCCCACCCACCCCACCTCACGAACCTGCAATATAGTGATAAATTAACAATACTGACATTTTACAGGAGTGTTATAAGAAGCTCTACTAAAATCATTTGAGAGCATTTGCAATATATGAATACTCCCTGCATTACTCTTCCTCCTTTGACAAAATGCATAATAAATCAGTGATCCTAGAACTTACTGTTAAGTGCTGAATAAACCTTCCATCTGCTTGTAACACACAATTGAATCTGAATGAGGGGCTGCCTAATTTGAGAAATAATCTACCCAAACATAAAGTCAATATGCTTTTATTAAATAATTCCCACTAGAACCAGGTACATGAATATTGAATACACAGAAAAAGTATGTCACGTATTTCCTTCAGTGGATGTACATTAAAGTATGGCTGTTGATTACTGTTAGCAACAGTTGAAACTCCTCTGTGATATTCTGCATGTTAAGGAATCACTGGGGGTTAGAGCAGAAGAAATTAAAATATTATGCTTGGAACAGGAACACTAGGATCACCTCTGGAAGAATTAAAAGTTTACATTTGGAATAATGAAAGTGTTGATATTGCCCATCTAATTATTTTAGATACAATTCTTAAAACAGTCAGCACATTGATTTATGGACATGGATATGTAATGTAAACAGCTAGATCTCTTTGGTTCCCCCGCCCCCCAAATAGTATTACAACAACATGAAAACTACTAAAACATTTCAAATAAAATGTACAACATCATTGTATTAAAAACAAAGGCATTTTGAACACCATCATCTAATTTTCCTATGTCTTACATATCATTTGTTGAGGGCATAAGTAAATAATATTAAAATGGACATTACCAGAACATCAGACTCTCTGATTGCTATGTGAAGACAATTCTTTTTCAGGAAACACAACAAAACAGTATCTAAAAAATAAGAAAAATCAATAATCCAGTTATAGACATGTAAGATTCAAAATTATATGTGACAAATAGTCTGCAATCCTGCATTGCTCAGCCTAGTTCATATACACGGCTCATAAGCTGATCCACTTACCACATCCTTGGACCTACCATGGAACCTCTATAGCTTCCTGCTCCATGGTCTTCTGTCTCTGTTGATGAACATAGGAGATCACAGAACTCTCTAACTATGTCCCTGTATCCACGCATAAAGTGATTACATCTGAGGTCTGCTGTGGACTCTGTGGTTCTTGGGAGGTTTCAACGGCTGCTATAATCATTTCATGGCTGGCTTTAAGGAGATAGCCCAATGTGTCTCCATTCCCATTTCTTTCCACCAGGCACAGAATGGTGGATGGGAGGCTTCAGTAGCTGCATAGTAGGTTAAGGTGGTGCTTTTGCCACTGCAGATGAAGGAAAGAAATATCATCCTCCTCAGTAATCAAAAATAGGGATACACAGTTGCAAGATTAATTTACACTTGCATGTGGCACTAATGAAAGCCAGTATGATGTAGTGGTTTGAGTGTTGAACTATGACTTTGAAAATGAGGGTTCAATTCCTCCCTCGGCAATGGAAACCACACTGATTAAATTTGGGTGCATCATACACTCTCAGCCCTAGAAAACCATGTGGTAGGTTTGCCTTAGGGTCACCATAAGTCAGAAATGACTTGAAGGCACACAACAACAACAATGGCACTAACATAATGACAACCATATTTCTTCAAATTTTGTAATCAGTCTAAGACATCTCAGCTTTTCAAAAATCATGTTTTGAGGCCACCATACGTAACTTACAACCATATATATATATATATATATATATATATGGTGAACCTCTCTGAAACAAATCAATAATAGTGTGGATTTTTATCAACTTGTCATTCTCAAATTGTTCTCCCTTGTCCACAAAAAACAACTCTGGATGATTAATAAAGAGGCATATGGGAGAAGGATGTGGTGACAGTTTTTCAGCTCAGCACTTCTATACCTCCAGAGTAGCTTTTCAGAATTGATAATGAATTATCAATTGTTTACTTGTGCAGTGAACAGAAGGGCATTGAATCACTATAATCTGTCTCACTGCAAATGTCCATATTTACCCATTAGAGCAAGTCATGTGTACTCAAAAGCATCAGCATATAATTTTAAATTTGAAATTGACAGCCATCCGCTGTCCTTTTTACTGTGTTGGGACAGTAGGGAGGAGGAAATCTACCTTTTCCCCAACAAAAACAAAATCACTGACCATTTTTGCCACCCAATAAATTTGGCCTGGTATTAATGGAATTGTCTGGGAAAATAAAGGCTGAACAGAAGCTGCATCTTGATAGTTGCAATTTCTCTTACCAATGGCAGTTTTGTATTTCACTATTTAGATGTTCTACATCTAATTCCTTTAATTATTGGTAAATAATTATAGGGGAGATACTGGCCAATATCTTTGGTCCAAATGACCTGCAAATAGCTAGTACTCATGTAGGATACCTGTCTCTAAGGGTGATAAATGCTGAAAGTGAATAAACATAAGGACTAACTAATGGCCTCTTTATTTCCCCATGTTAGATTCTCTCTTACTTTCCATTGATCTACAAGTGCTGCACCAGTCCACTACTAAATAATGTTTAACCCTGTATCATCCTGGCTTCTGTGTCTGATTTTTGGTTTACTACTTTCATGCTAGTGGTACTTGAGCAATTCAATCTAATGTCCATAGCATTAAAATTAGATGAATCAGATATCAAGGCATCCTCTTCAATCTGTATAACATTGCTCTTCTAGATAGGTACATAATTTTGGCTCTAGGTATTCTAAACCTCTCTTAAGCACCACAATTCAAATGTTTAGGTGGATCAACCTCCCTGATGGAATCCCATTGTCACATAACCTGACCAGCCATTGTCACATGTTTCATAGTGCAGGTATTCAAGCAGATATTTCTATATATGTAGTCATTTTTTCACATTGTGATTGTGTGTACATGGCCCTCTGGAGAGTCTACAGTAGGAATGGAAAGAATATTTGAAGATTCAGTGGGAAAAATGCAAAAGGGTTTCCTCAAGTTTCAGGAAACGTCAATAAAGAAAATCCTAGCCAAAGCCCTAACTCAATAAGAAGCCCACATCTTGAGATTTGGCATTGAGAAGATATAGTATCACATTCCCTCTCTTGCATTCCACAGAGATGCACCATTTTTCTGCACTCCTCAACATGGCCATGTAGTGGCTGAGGTAGGGATAGCTGATGATCATCTGTTTAGGTTCTGATATTTGGATATACAACACCACCAATGTCATAATCATCCATGACATCAAGAGGATCCCTGGGAGTTCAAAGTGGATGCCTGAAGTCTTGTGAGCCCAGTTCTCTGAACACAGCTGGATGAACCGTGGCTGCACCCATGGATGGCATGATCACACTCTTTAAATACTTCAAAGGCTGTCACAAAGAGGAGGATGCCAGCTTCTGAGAATAGAACAAGATCTAATGTTTTTAAGTTACAGGAGGATAGATTTCAATTGAATATTAGAAGGAACATCTTGACAGTGAGAACAGTTTGGGAATGGAAGCAATTGCTTACAGAAGTGGTGAAGTTTCCTTTTCTGGGTGTCTTCAAAATAGACTGGACAGCTGCCCATCAGCTGGAGATCCTGCACTGAGCAGCAGACTCAGTGGTTCTGTGATTCAATGATTCTCCCCTCCCCCAGCCACTATATGGCCATGTTGAGAGATGGAGAGAAGCACAGGAAATCAATTTGCCAACCAATTTTATTTCTGCTATGAGAACCATTAAATCATTACAGATTTGTAAGGGGCTCCATAACCCATCCAGTCCACCATCACACTCAATTAAGGAACTCTAGCTAAAGCATCTCCAGCAGGTAACTGCACAGTTTTCAAAGGGAGAGCAAGATGAATAAATGATATTTTTTCTCTCCAGTGTGAACAAAATTATTGAAGAATTGCATCCCCAGTCTATATTAACTGCTCCAAAACAGCCTGCAGCAGTGGGGGACAACAAGGCATAGCAAGATACCTGTGTGTACATGCACACATATGCTCACTTGCAGTGTCACAGTGCTCACACTGTCTTTTTCAAGGCACTGGTCTCACCTTGACATTTCTCCAGCTTGCCATGAGGAATGGAGAAAGGGGTTCAGGCAGTCAGGTTTGGGAACCAACTTATCTTGCAACCTTGTGAAGTCTGGTTTAATGGTAGTGTACTGTTCCATGAAGATGGACTTTCCCAAGACAATTATGGAATATAAAAGATCCCTGAATGCTCTGGGACATTTTCTGGCTGACATAGCTGGCATGTTGGTCAAGGGTTTGGTCTCACTATGGAATTGTGAAATGGAATCAGTCATTGATACAATTGATCCTAAGCACTTAATCCATTGGGTGAAGATAATTCACCTTGGTTTATAGAATATCCAATGGCAATGAAACAGACTGGACAAAGACTAAAGTGCAGGTGGCATAGGTCATTGTCTGAAGTCAACAGAAAATTAATACCTTTTCTTTGCAGCCGTGAAGTTGGCAAAAAGATATCTGCTATTTTACCCTCAAAATGCTCTCCACCATAGCTATTCTTAGGGTGAAAAGTCTACCAGGATCAGGTCAGAGAAGCCACAATTAGAACCCTCAGTTTTCTACTGTGATCAATTTGCTGGGTATTTTGAGGATAAAATTGTTTCTATTCCCTTAGAATTTGATGCCACAGTTGTCACAGAATCTAGGGAATGATCCTGTGTGCCATCAGGTCAGTTTTCTTGGGCTTCATTTAAATTGTTGCAGCTTGATGATGTAGATAAGATGCTTGAACTGAACTGTCCCACCCAATATAAGTTTGATCTTTGCCCATTGTGCTTGTTAAGACCTGACACAGATGGAATTTTGTCACTGCACATTTGAGGTTAGACAAGGGAAAATTTGCTGTACTGAAACTATACTGAAACTCTTTAGAAAGGTATACTTTTTGACCTTTCTTATCAAACGTTCTCATATTTGAATGGTCTTTGGTGTAAAATAAACAAGTTGAACTACTTCAGGAAACTGTTAATTGGATGTATAGTCACTATTAATTGAGTTCTTTTATTCTCTTTCAATCACTTTTTTCCAGTGCTTGGCCCTGCAGTCATGTATTTAAGTAGCTTCCAAGATTATAGGATTCAGATAAAGATGACCAAATTATTGATGAGAAACTATACTGAAACTCTTTAGAAAGACCTTTTAGCACCTTTGAGACTAACTGAAAGAAAGAAATTGGCAGTATGAGCTTTTGTAGATTTCAGTCTACTTCCTCAGATGCATTTGAGGAAGTAGACTGAAGTCTACGAAAGCTCATGCTGTCAATTTCTTTCTTCCAGTTAGTCTCAAAGGTGCTACAAGATGTATGTACTGTATGTACTGATTCTATAGACTAACACAGCTATATCTTCAAATTCTACTTCTTTAGAAAGGCATACCTTTTAATAAAAAAAAAAAATGACCGAAGCTGATGTTTGTAAAAATACTGTATTTTTCTAAAAAAACAAAGTTATGTGGTCACTTAGTGTGATCAAAGGAAAGAACAAGAAAAATGAAAGCTCTCAAATTTCAGATATACAACAGCATCACATTTTGTTTGTGTATTGAAGCATAGAAACACAGATATCACAAAAATACTATGTCAGATGGCATGTAGGAGATAGTATAGTGATTCCAGAATTGGATGGGAAAACCAAGCTGATCTATCAAGTCATCCATGGAATATCTTGGGTAATCTTGGGCCAGACATTCTCACTCTGATTGACTTACTACACAGGAGCCTAAATCCAAATGCTAGTTCCTAGCACAACAGCCCATCGACACAATGGGATTAACAGATGTATTGACTTATCATTTAGCAGTGCTATTCTGAGGATAAAGTGGGAAAGAGAAAAGCAATGTATACCAGACTGAGCTCATTGGAGGAAATATGGAACACAAATATAACAAATGAACAAAAGCAACAACAGCCACACCTGGAAGTAATGTTGAGGAAGATGTGTATGTAATTTAGTTTGTCATGTTTGTCAGGTACTTAAATGACTTCTGGCGTAATGGCCAAAATCAATGTTCATGAAGTATTAAGACCAGTCCTGGTTTATTGCAGTGGATAGACTGTAACATCCTTAGTTCAATGCCAACTATAAAATTCAGATAATATTTCTCCTGGGAGAAGGAAGCAAATGAATAAGAGATCTCATTTCCTTTATGAAAAAGGAGCAGCTGGACAGTCCTTGATTTCTGCTATATAAATGTTCCAAGTAGTTTATATATACAGCAGTACACATATTGGAATTATTATAAAGTGTTGAGTCTATTAATTGCCATTAGATGAACTGACCAGATACTTTTTATGATGATAATATTTCTGTACATTGATTTAATCCTTGGGGTCCTATCCATCTCCTGAATTACTGACATTTCACATATATTTGCTCCATGCTTTACTGCTACAGTTATAAAGCTGTTGGTGGATAATGGTTGCCTTACAAAACAGTATCAAAACAAACAATATTTAAGAAACAGAACTACTGCTATAAAAAAATGGAACATAAGCAGAGTCCATTCTATTCTATTTTAGAGAGACTTTTCACCTTCTTCCAACTTCATTCATCTCACAGTTTTTATGCCAAAAAGTACCCAAAATGTGGCAGAAGCTATCTATTGCATTATTTATGTGTTCTGAAGGACACATGAGGACTCAAAGTAGGGATGTGGCCCAGAAAAAAACAACAGACCCCCCCCCCCGCCAGGAAAACATGATGGGGCATTGAAAAATGGGGTGGGGGTGGGGGAGGGAGTTGTGGAATATTTTCTTTAGGAATGAGAAAATGTTTAAGACAAGGTGTTCATATATTTACTCCTGCAATTTTTTTCCTAAAAACTGTTAGAGAAAGATTTTAAGTGAAATTGTGTATAATATCATGTCATTGCATTTCTTAGACTTGGTTTCCTTTTTATCGGTTTATGTAAACAAGTATTTTATGTCTCCCTGATGTTATGGAGAACTATGGAAGACAAAATAGTTTTCTTTGTTTTACAAATGTTGATAGTTATTTCAGATTCATTGGGGTTTTGTACTTGCACCTTATAAATTGTAAATATAAAAGAGGTTCCTTACAACTCAGGTGTTCCTTACAGTTCCATACTTTATAACTCTATTTATAACAAAATAATTAATTATTATTATTATTATTATTATTATTATTATTTTGACAATTTTATATTTCTAGATAGGGCTCTTCCCCAAAGGTTTCTATGTGCATTACACCCTACTTCATCATCTTCAGACCTCCCCAAACTGATCAAAGAGGTCTGAAGTGGATTTTTCTTTGTGTTCAAATTCCTTGTGACTGGTGAAAATAACAAACCAGATTCTTTGAAAGCAATTGTTAACTTGTCTCAATTTCATGTGCAAAATAAAAATGTGCTAAAAAATCTTATTGCTACATTTTTTTTCCTTTTTAAGAGATGGCAGTGAATTGCTTGGTCCATCTGGAAGACTATTGCCCTCGTACATGATGGATTTTTGCACATTTCTTTAAGTCCACAGAATAGAAAATGACCATGACCACTGCCTTGTGTATGGAATATTAAAAAGTTGAAGTATTGGATGGATTGTTTCCATCTTAGTGGATGAACAACCTATTTGTCCTGTTATTTGGCTGGATGAAGTTTTCAGTAAATGAAGACTTTTAGAAAACAATTCAACACTCATTTCCCTAGTGACACAGCTCCTTGATGAGATGTTCAGTAAATGCAGACATGTATAAAACAGTGCTTGATGCATCCCCCTTTTATTCTGCTCTGACCTCTGCTTCTGTTCTACTTGTGCATACGTAGTTATAAGAGTTGGATGAGCAATGCATACAAAATCTCTTTTGGCTCTCTTGAGAAATCTTTCACTTTTTAAAATCATGAGGATTGAAATGTGTTTCTTCATTGGATATACTTGACAGGATGTAGCAAAATTATCTTAGGGGAAACAAAACATTCCAGTTAGGGGGAACCAATAGCACAAATTACTGTTAAAGCATTGCTGTATGGGATAGTGGGAGAGATGTGGTTGTGTACTTCCTAGGTCTCTGGGATACTCTTGAAAAACAGTCAGCCCTCCACATTTGTGGTCTTGATTTTTGCAGATTTGATTATTCATGGATTTGATTAATATGTTCTCTCTAGGAATCTCTATGTCCTCTATGCCACAATGTCTTTTAACAGGGTGCCTGGAAATCCTCCATCACTTTCTCTGTTCATGACATTATTTCATGCAAATCCCCTATAATAACAAAGAAATATAAAAGTAAAAAAAGAAAAGGAAAGGAAAGATCTAAGCCATCACCCAAACCTGGCAGAAGTGAAAACAGAATTCTAAAACATGATAAAATGATGAAAATCTGTATGGATAGAGGGAAAGATGCCTCAGAATGTGCTGAGGCAGAAAAGCCACCAAATAGAAAACTCAAATGTGTAACATGAATTTTTAAATAAATGAAATATGATGGCCTATTCTAGATTGGCAAAAAGAAGTGTGTTCATGGCTGCATGAAACTCTAGTCTTTAGATGAGAAAAAGGGAAAGTGTGCCATGAAAACGCTTTTTTTGCATTTTAGGGGAGAAGAAGCGCCTTTTAAAAGGTACTGGTTTTTCCAGCTTCTTTTTTAAAAACTGCGGAACAGAGCAGCTCCATCTAAAGGTCTGGTGCAGCTGCTAAGCATTAAGGAAAAGGCAACTTCATGTCACACTTTCCTGCCAATCTAGAAAGCCCCAATGTGAAATGAAAAATGTGCACACTAAAATCTCAGGGCTGTTCTTGACATGTCATGTCACCTCTTGCAACTTCCCCTGCCAAGTGCTCTTCTGACTTTTCCAAAAACCTAAATAAAAAGATGGCACATATTGGTTCATTTGTGGATGCTTGTGATATCTGTTGTGACATTAGTTATAGGTATGAACAATTCCCCTGCTGCCCACCCCATTTTGCCTCCAGATGTATTTCTGCTTTGCATTCCACGTGTGGTCCTTTCATTCCCTTCCAATGCCAATTCACACTTTAAAAATGATTTTTAATCTCTCTAGAATGTAATCTCTCAGTGTGTGCATGGGAGAGGTCAGTGGGGTGATTTTGCTTTGATGAATAATTGCAAAGATGCTACTGTAGCAGCTGGAAGAATTATCCCTAGTCTTTCATTGATTTGCTTTTGAAAAAAAATGAGTTCAAAAAAAGAATAAAAAGTAGAGCAATGCATGGCAGCAGATGGCTACTCTTCCTGCAAGGGCAAGTTGTGCTGGGTTGATGTAGTTTGGTTCATTTTGTTTCCACCATTGTGAGTACAACCATTGAACTGGGAGGGCTGAGTGCAGAGAACTCATAAATTGACTTGTTTTGGGAGGCACGTCCTATGGTCCCAATTTACATACACCCCAGATTTTTTTTTAAAAAAACCCCATGGGATGGACTCCTCTGCGCACTGCATTGTTGTGCAACCATTATAGTTACATAGCTATGAAATTAATCCCAGACCATCCCCTGTGTCCGCTACAGCAGAGCCTGTGGCATCTCTAGAGGCTCAGCAGCCCAGTTTCCCTGTGACAGAGTCACTGGACATGGAAGAGGGTCAAGGGAGTGTGCCTACCTTCAGTCAGTGTAGAGCTGAATGGGAGTGGCTTTGTAGATCATGGAGGCTTTATCACAAATGTGCTGGTAATCTGAATGCCTGAATGCCTGCAGCATGCCATATAAGCAGCTGTAGGATATTTGGTTAGTTGCCAGTGACTATCTGATCTTCTTGGAGAAAGTCCTCTGTCTCTGGCTCCTGTTGCTCTTTGGACCAAAACCTTGCTTCTTGGACTGCCGACCCATCTTGATTTTCTGGAACTTTGACCTTTGGATTGCCTTATCAACCTGCCTATCTGATACCCTAGACCTCAGACTTCTTGGGGCTTTCCAGACCACCCAAAAGGGGCGGTCTGTACGTACTCGCCCCAAGAAGCAGCGAGATGGGGCCAAGGATGCTGCACCAGCAGCCTCCGCAGCCCCATCCCGCCGCTTCTGGAGGCCATGAGGAAGTGGCAAACTGCCGCTTCCCTGCAACCTCAAAGCGGGGTGCAGCAGGCGCCCTGGATGCCTGCTGCTCCCCGCTTCCATTTTTGATGTAGCAGTCCTAAAATACAGGTTAAAAATTGTATAATAGAATAAATCATGCAATCTCATTCTTGCATTCTGAAATAACAGGGGCAGATAACTTCTCCCGCTGAAAGTGAGCCCAATTGTACGTCCCACTTTCCATATGTAGTATAGTTTGTAGTACAGTTCTTCTCCTTTGTATTTGTTTATTGATTTTCCATGAAAAGTAATCCTGAAGGCTGGGATTAGAAATGGAAGAGCAGAAACAGAAAAGAACTGAATTACCCCCCCCCCCCAATCCCGTTGCTTCCTCATTAAAGAGACCTAATTGTTAGTATCAGTTACGGTAGAATGATTGAATTTATTGCTAAATGATAAGTAAATACCACTGTATCAATGTATTTACTCTGATTTGTACTAGCAATTGGGCTTAGGTTTTTCTTCCTCTGCTGGGGGAAAATAACTTGAGGTAAGAGTGCTTTTAAGCAGTCATACAACAGGAGGAAAAGATAAATATCCTTACCTTCCCTGCTATTTTCCTATCAGACTGGAAGTCCCTTGTTGCTGCTGTTCAGTTAAGAGAAAACAAAACACAAAACAATACAGCGGGAGAATGTTATCTCCTGTGTATTGTCTAGTAATGGAACCTGTGATCATGCAAAAATTTAAATGAGATTTAATTTCTTAAAGCTTTTCTCAAATGTATACCTTCCCCCTTTCTTACACATAGATATTCTACATTAGTGGGATCCTTTTTAAAAAGGATGCTGTTAATGCTAAATCCAGATGAGAAAGGCTTTAATTTTCTTTTGATGGGAGAGTATTCATTATGCAAATAGGATAGCCTATAGGCAACTGGTCTGTTTTGTTGAGCGTTGTTCTTTCTTTTTCTCTTTTAGTTGTTGTAGAAGTGAATAATGGAAACTTTCATACTGAAGTTAGTAATTCATTTAACCAAAGCTTTCAGGGTATATTAAAAAGAGAAACAATCCCAACTGCCAGAGAACAAAAAGATATTAATCTGATAGATATATCTAAATGAAGCATGGATGGGTCACTGGGAAAGTGGAGGAAAATAAACCTAATTAATTTCAGTTGTTTGCCTTTAAAGCGGTAGTGGTAATATAAGTCATATAATTTGTCATATGCTCAATGGCCTCTATTCTCTTTCAAGATGAGGTGCTAGAGAAAAATCTATTCCAGAGGTAACATGTTACCAATGAAGGTCCATGATCATTGATAGTGGTTTTAGAGACAGATTCTATGCACATATATCACATTGCCAGATTCTATCTGATAGAAGCTCTTCTAAGAATTTGTTTACCCAAAGTGATAACTGTTGTACAGTTTCAGTTAATATGAAAAAGGATCTATAGTGCCTTCAGCATATATGCCATGACTTCTCTTACTATGAACCATATGTCTCCCTGAAGCTACTTTCACATTCCATGAAGTGCAATCTGATGTCAGAGATTTAATGAAAAAGGGAGGTCAGCAGATTGTTAACACAAGGAAAAGGGACACGCCAAATGTCCTCTTATTATATATTGGTGTGGGGAGGAAGAGAGGGAGGGAGACAGAGGGTCAGGAAACTTTATCTGTCCCATTTATATGTTGACCAATGCCTCCCATCAGTCTAGAAAGATGATGGATGGACGTATGAGTTTGATATTTCAAAAATATAGTGAAGTGAGTTATCCAAAGTAACTAGATATTTGCGGGCTTCAGATCTGTGGTTTTTACTATTCATAACTTTGTAGCTACTGCTTAACAAGGTCAACCTCTTTTCTCCTCACCCTTCTTCTCAGCCAGCCAAAACCAACACCGTACATTCCCCTGCTTTGCCAAACTTTGCATCCCCCTTATTTTCAAAGACTTTCCCTTTGAATCCGATGTTTGCAGCCGCCACCAGGAGAATCCAGCTTCTCTCTCCCCCTCCTCCCCACCTCTCCCAGCCAGACAAAAGCAACACCGTACCTTCTCTTTGAGGTGATGGCTGAAAACATCGAATTCAGAGTGAAAAGACTTTGAAATGAGGAGAGTGAAAAGTTTGTCAAAGTGAGGAAGACATGATGTTTCTTTTGTCTGGCCAGGAGAAAGGAGGAGGAGGAGGAGGAGGGAAGGTGGATCCTTCACAGCTGTGGCTGCTAACATCAGATTGAAAATTGAAGCACTTTGGAAATGTGGGAGAGGTGATGTGTTTCAAGGTTGCAAAGAAAGTTACAGGTAGTGCTCTTGGTGAGAGAGGACTCCATCATTCATATTGGGGAACATAATATATTCATGCTTTTTCCTGGCAGTCCTTGGTCCTTAACCCCTGCAAATGTGGAGGGGTGACTGTATCGTCATGATCATATATGCCTTCTTATAACTACTGGCCTTTTCTTAGGATGCATAATGAAAAAAAACTCTTTACTTCTGCTTCCACCTGCTACATCAGGTCTTGACAGCTTTAAGCCCTCCAGATATTTTTAGAGGACAAATCCCATAATGCTTTTCCTCTGGCTATATTAAAAGGATGGGAGAATTATGGATGTTGAAGGACAAACTATCCATAGTGTTGAATATTCTGAACTCTGGTGACACATTATAGCATGCCAATCCAAGAGAAGCAGTTCCTCTTCTATGACTCAATAACTTTTGTAAAGTTGTTGAAGTGTTTCAGGGGACATCTGGGATAAAAGTGATCACAAACATTGCTGCACCACAGAAACACATTTGAGAAAAGTAAAATTGTTCCATAAGGGAGGCATATTATAAAAGGCAGGCAGCTTGATGATGGGAGAGCAGGTGGCTCTCATCCGCTGTGTGTGAGACTCACTGTCATTTTGCTTCCCTGGGGAGGTTGCCAATAGCACAAAATAGTACAGTTGTGGAAGAAAAGTCAGTGTAAATTCTGTTGGATTGGTTGAGAAAGAAGCCCACCAGCTGTGGTAAGACACTTCTTTATCTCTGAAAAATGTTTTCTTATGAAGAGCAAAAGAATGGGCTTGTTGAAGCAAACTGTAACTATCTGAGCATGTCAGAATGTTAATAGTTGTAGTACTTGTGGGCAAGCAGTTTGATTAGAAATATATAAATCACCAGCCAGAATCTGTGGAACTAAAGTAACTCACATGTTAAGACTGGACACCTATTGTCTATTATTATTATTATTATTATTATTATTATTAATATAGCGCTGTAAATTGACACAGTGCTGTACATACAATCTTATAATTAGACGGATCCCTGCCCTCAGGCTTACAATCCGTAAATGCTATTATGGATCAAGAAATGTTCTGTGAATTCATAAAACATACTAAACAAACAAACAAACAAACAAAAAACAAACAAACAAACAAACAGCTTCATTTATATACCGCTTCATACCCTTAAGGAGTGTCTAAGCGGTTTACAATTGTAAGCTATTTGCCCCCAACAATCTGGGTACTCATTTTAGCGACCTCGGAAGGATGCAAGCCTGAGTCGAGCTTCAGCCCTTTGCTGGTCTTGAACTCGCCACCTTACGGTTTTGAGTGAGTGGCTGCAGTACAGGCATTTAACCACTGTGCCACCAGGGCTGTTTTACTAAAAGATGTGACTGTGTAATAATCAAAACTATTTATACAGCATCAAAAATGACCGATTGTTCATGCTTGAACATACAACACACAATATGGTATACAATTACAAAATTAGAAAAAAAGATTTTAATACTGAATGTACTAGTACATAGCATTGGGGTCTCCATGCTGAGTGTCACATGGTGCATGAGTGGTGATGGCCAAAAGGGCATGTTCTTCCATCCCTGAGTTTTCTCCCCCGGAGGAAGCCTGGGGCCAGAGCAGCTGTCAGGAGTGCACACTTGGACCTCCTGTTTCTCTGGCCCTGGGCTTTGAATGGATTTTCTTCCTGTTAGCTTTCTTCACTGTCCAACGGTACCATTGCTACTAATAGGATCTCTCACATCAGACAGGATTTTGCTGGAGAACCAAACTAAATATGTCAAACAGCTCTTGGATAGCAGCAGTAATAGGGATGTGTGACACTGGAAAAGGATCTCTGAGACAACAGCAGTAGCAATTTAGCTAATTCTTGTACAATGATAAGACAATCTGAAATGAAGCAACATCACAATGTAGTGGATCACAATACATGTTTCTCTGATTGGCTGTGAGATGTGCACATGAGCCTTAAAAAAAAAAAAAAGGTTTTACTTCTGATGCCCAAAGGAAATGTCATCCAGTTTTGGGCCTGGTTCAAATATAAGTAGATGGCCAATTTATCCTCCAGTGAAGATTCACATGAAAAATACATATGTAAATTTCTATTAGAAATGGAAAACACTATGTCAGATATAAGAGTTTAAGCTTTACCTTATTCTGACTGGTTTGTTTTCTATGTGCTAAAAGTGTATTTTGGTGGAGCTGAGCTTAAAAGGTTATTTTAAAAGTTAAATAATTATGCAGCTTATTGGAAAAACCTAAGAGTAGTTCATTACTGCTACACTATAGAATTAATTTTTGTAAACTCCATTGCATTATTTACTACTTTTCTGATAATTTTATATTTTTAAAGTCATTATTCAACATATGGCAGTTAAATGGCAAACTGTAAAATATTTTTCATTGTAAATGAAATAATTCTTTAATAAAAAGAAATTCTGTGGCTTTCTTTGAAACCATGGATGGATGAAACCATGGATGGATGAAAGACAATATTCCAAGGGTAGATGTGTTAGTCCATTGAAGCTATAACACCCAAGAGCTCTGTGGCATCTTAAATATTAGCAAATTCATTTTAGCATGGACTTTTGTCCATGACAGCTCATGCTATAATTAAAATAATGTCAAAAAGTCTTTTTCCCCTACAAAATAGTATAGGATCAAGTCCAGTACCAACTGAAAAATAATAAATAAATATTTGACAGGGAGCTATGATATCTATAGGAAATGAGGGTTAGGAGGTGATGGAAGCAGAAAAAACACAAAACCTTTTTGAACCTCAAATGCTAGATATGTGTGCTTTTGTTCCTGGTCAGGAGTAGGGGCTGTGCTAGCAAGGCTTTATTTATTTATAGTTGAGTGAGAGTGAAGAAATTTTTTATGTAATAATATATCATTTATGAGAGCTTTAATAGAAACCAGGACACGCTTCTGACATTTTAAAATATAAAGATGTGTTCCTTCTTTGCACACCAATATTCTGTTGGTTCAAAACAGCTGTCTTTTACTGGAATTGCACCTAGCTTACATAGGAGAGGAATCAAGGAGTCGAGTCTGTTTTCCCATGAATGAAACCAACTCATTTGGAAGAATCATGTAAAATCATATTGAGCATATACTATTTACTGAGTGAGTAGAGGTGTTCTGGAGGCAGGGTTTGCTTTGATGGATGTAAAATGAATTAAAGAGAATATTAAAAGTATGCCACAGTGTAGTAGTATAGCTGGAACTGAATATCAAGGTATGATAAATTACTATTCTTTGTATGAGCTAATCTCTCATTCCTGGACTGATAATATGACAGGTGCCTTACTCACATGTTTATTTGAATCAAGGTATATTTAAGCCATCAGTGAAGCCCACAACACGGTTCTGATATGTGGATGAAACTTTCACCATCTACAACCATGGAGAAGAAGATCTGACTGTGTTTTTGAACCATCTGAACAACATCCACCCAAACATCCAATTCATGATGGAAAAGAAAAAGGAAGGAACATTGCCATTCTTGGATGTCCTGGTTACCTGTAAACCTAACCAACGGTTGGACCACACAGTATACAGAAAACCTACACACATGGACAGATACCTACACAAGAACTCCAACCATCACTGAAGACAAAAAAAAACCCACAATAAAAACACTGTTAGGCTGGGCAAAAAGGATCTGTGAACCCCAACTTCCTGGAAGGAGAATTACAGCACCTAGACTGGGCTCTACAGGTACTGGTTACTCCAGCCCAGACATCAGAATGGAATGAAGTAGAAAAATTTGGGGATTTCAGATCCTGTCTGATTTTGGAAGTAAAGTAAGTTTTGGAAGTTAATACTTGGATGGGAAATTGCCAATAGATACCAGGTGCAGCAGGTTGTATTTCAGAGGAAGGAACTGGCAAAACCAACTCTAAGTATTCCTTATCTAAAAAACAAAACAAAAACAAACAAACAAAAAAACTATGACATTCATGGGGTCACCATATGTTGACAGGCAACTTGAATGTTCATACTCATACACACACACTTTAGATATTTAAAACGAATGTTCTGTCACCACTACTGTATGTTACTTCAACCATCTCACTGTATATCCTGCAAATTCCAGAAACTCCTGCTATATGTAGGAAGTTTATATGAGAGCTTTCACTAGCCTGTTTTCACTTAAAAATGCCCTTCCAAAGAATAGATTTAATTTTCTGCAGCCAAGATGACCTGACGTGATTTCTCATCAATTAAAATTTTACTTATATGTTCATGCCAAACTAAGGGGTTCAAGAGATCTTCTCTGATGTGTGGATGGCATGGGGGTGTGGTGTACATACACTAGCTGCCCCCACACTGCCCCACACTAGCATCACACCATGCACCCAACTGTATGGTGGGGCATCACAGTGCTCCATTGATGTGCTGCATCAAAAGAGCACTGAAAAGCCATGGCAACGGCAGCAAGGGCACCCTTTCCCTGGTGCAAAAAGGAGCCACTTTTTGTGGCTCCTTTTTGTACCATGGAAAGGCCAGACTGGGGCCATGGCAGGTATTTGTCATGGTCCCGATCCAGCAAGGAAATGGGTGGCTGCAGGCTGCTCCAAAGGGGTGGTCCATTGAGCCCCTCACTCTGTGGAATTATCCCAATGTGAAAACTGAGTCACAATTTAGTGGAAGAATCTTCCCCAATTATGGAAGAATTGTTTGATTGTAGAATTTAAATATTAAATAAATTGATAGGGACATTTTCACTGTTGCAGTCTAATACAGTTTTCAATGGTGGAATATTTTCAATATCTGCAATTATACCGTATATGAGCCACCAGCTTTGAGTATCTCATCCACTCCTGCTGTGTTCAAAGCACTAATTGTATCCTCAGAGAAATTGAATCCAGTAATTGTAGTTTACAAATGATTGCTGGAAAGCACAACACTTAATGTCAGTGAGGTTATATGTTCCCTGAGTAAGCAAATAATCTGCAAATATGTAACACAATGCAGGGTGTATGAGAGAAAATAGTCTTTCTTCAAGTCATGTGGACACAGAAAGGCAGGTAGATTTAGTTATTTATTTGTAACCTGAATAACTGGAAATGGAGACTTTTTGAGAGTTCAGATGGTATGGGTGCATAAGATCTCATGGGATCTGCTGCCTCCTAGAGAGACTTGCCTTCATTTAGGACCTACATCAGTGCTGTAATTATTGGTGTGGCAAGGCTTAATGGAACCACAAACTGAGTTCAAATCATGAGACCCCACCTCAGCCTACAAGTAGCCAACTAAAAACAAGTAGCCACAAAAGGTAAGGGAACCAACCCTATACTGGGTTTTACATAATTTTGGCACTTCTCTGTATATTGCAGTACTTTTAAGTAAAGCAAATATTACATTGATTCCATCAGAGATCAGAAATAATTAATTACATCTAGTGATGTGCTAATTAGTTACTTCAACCAACCTTACCAAAATAACTTGGAGTTCATTATTGGAATGCAGATAAAACTAGAAAAATTTAATAAGTTATTTGCTAACTCATTTCCTCCCTCCCATAACATGGTTTAACTTAAACATTTTTGATTTAATTATAGTCACATTGGTGCCTGTAGAAGGGGAAAAAGCGGGGACGTAAATAAAAAAAATCAACTAAAAATTATAGTTAAGATCAGTTTCCTATTTAGTGTAATGAAGAGGAAGGCAAAGGCAAGCTGCTGCTGAACAAATCTTGCCAAGACCACCCCATGATATGGCCTTGGGGTGTCCATAAGTCGAAAATGACGTAAAGGCACACAACAACAACAACGCTTATTATTCATGTGTTGTGAAATAACATTTCACCTTGTCGTTGCTGACATTGATCACAGAAGTAGGATGATAGGAAACCATTGGGCTTTTTAAAAACTAGAGATGGTAGGGATTAAATATGAGACTCTTAATGCTTGTATGGAAGACATGTGCTGTAACACTGGGTTTCTGAAGCCACACATCTTGATTATAGGTGAGTGAGACAGAGATTGCCATTATTCTGCAGTGCAGGAAAAAATGTTCTAAGTATGCTCAGAGGCACTGAAAAGATTTCTGATTAAGAATTTTCCATTCTTGATTCAGCAAATAATCATTCACTTAGTCCTGCACTTTAATATTGCAATAGTTAAGTATCCCTTCACTAGATTCAAAACTTTCACTAGAATCAAAAATTATCAGGCTTTCCCACTATACATAAGCAATCCACAGTCTAAAGGATTAGTGAACAACATATATGTTGGTGAGGATGGAAAAAAATGATATGCAGATCAACCATAAAACAAAATTTAACAGGTTGTTAGACTCCATGCTTTAGGACAGTATTTCTTAACCTGGCAGCTTTCAGGTACTTTGCAACAGGAATCTCAGCGCCTCCAGCCATTTGTAGTGAAACAGATCTGGAAAATGCCAGATTTGGCAAGACAACTCTAAAAAGACAGAAAGGTCCCTGCTCAAAATGCTTTTCTTATTGGCAATTTAAAATGTGCCACTAGGGGTCAATGATGATAACCCTTTCTCTGAAAATCCTGGGTCTGTTTAGAAAGATAGCAAATTATATAACAAAGAAGAAGCCAACAATATATATTTTGGTAATCAAGCCCTCTTTACAGGAGGACCAGCATTTTATGCAGAGCTTGCAACTTGTATCCCTTCGGACTATAACTCTCTAAGTCCCTATTCATTGCAGCATGGTGGCTTGGAGATTGTGAGAATAATAATTCCCCCCCCCCCCCAAAAAAAGAAAGAAAGACAGAAAGAAAGAAAGAAAAGCACAATTTGAAGCACTGATATTATTTCTCACCTGAGGCTTTCAAAACATCTCCAGGTAAAGCACACTACAGGTAGCAAAGTATCTGCATGCATGACGAAAATTATGCAAATATGGATAAATTATACAAATATGACAAATATGTAAATATTTAAATATATAGATTCAGCCAACTGTGTACCTGATGCTGTGTTTCTTTTATCTAGGCTGAGCTGTTATTTATTTCCTTTCTTGCCACTACCATTAAAAAATGTTAAAAATGATTCATTCGGAGCAGGAGTTGAAAATTTAGGCACTGTCAGATCTTCCTCGCTTTGCTTGACTTCCATGTAATTTACAATACTTGATGTACCAATGTTAGTGTGGATGCATATTTGAAAAAAGAATTTGAATAGAAACACACGTTCAGCTCAGCTACTTAAAAACAGACAGTTATCCAAGTTTGCAAATTTGTGTTACATTGTACATGATGCTCCCAGATGTGTGTGGATAAATGAAAAGTGATGATAAAGGAAAAACAAGTTATTAATGTGGAGAGGAAGCTGTCTCCTGGCAAGTGTCAATTGGTGCTTGATCAGTTCATCTCAACTTCAGAGTAACAAATGCATAAGGTGAATAAATTCTAGGAGAATGTGAACATTTAAAATGTAATGATGAGGTACTTTAGAAACAATGCTTATTCTCTTTCTTTCTAACACTAATGTTGCTTTGTATAAAAATAGAAACAGAGATGTGTTCAGGCTCTTACTTGCTAAAACAGTTGGTTGAGGTTATTTTTAAATCCATTTTGAGTTGAAATGATACATTTTGATTTCAAGAACAACCATGTAAGTCAAATATCATTCAGCTGAAATCTAAGCATTTTAATTTGATTTCTTTTAAACTGCCTATATATATATTTTCAAAACCAAGTGTTGGCTTGAATCTTTTTTGATGTGTTCTTTTCAGAGGCTGTTTTGTATTTCTTGCTAAACTGAAAGAACACGAGGCAGACAAGCATTCAGGTTTGTAACTAATTTCATAATCTCGTCAATTTATCTAACAATAGATCAAGGTTTTTTAGAGTCAGTTAAAAAAAAAATCCAGAGGCTCCATGGCTATAACTGTGGTTTCCTCCTATCCCAGGCCCTATATTACTTGTGGTGCATCACCATGTTAACTCAAGAACAGACTACCTTTGAGCTCTGGGGTTGACCTTGGAGTAGGTGGAGGTATCTATTTTGTTACAGTTTGGAGACATTTGGTTCTTATTATATTTGACACCTGACAATTCTTGTATTTCTTTAATAAAACGCTGCCAAAACATATGCAATGTTTGGGTCAACATCTGCCTCAGTACAGCTTTATGTATTGATAATATTGATTAATGATTTTCCACAATTGAACTGATATAAAATATTTTTTTTACATTTGCTTCTTGTAGCTTATTCATCTCAGTCTTTAATTTTGGAATTCATTTGTTTTTCACTCGGTTCTTGCTTGCAATTTTTAGCACTGTTCAAATCTTTATTGTCAATTTTTCTTCAGCTAGTTCATTATCTCTAATTTTACCTTCTTATGGCAGTGTTTGAGCTTGCTTGGGGCAGGATTAAATGATTAATTTATTTAATTTGTATGCCACCTTTCTCCTAGAGTGAAACCCAAAGCACCTCCCAAAGACAGTTGTTAAAAAAAGCATTAATTTTTTTAAAAAATCTAATGCATTAATAATAGAAAATCATTTTAAAATATACAAAATTAAGCAACAACAACAACAACAACAACACATGTCCCAGTCAAAACTCCCTCCCATGGAAGGGAGTCCCAAAGGGTTGATTGATTCCAATGCAAGAAATTTATAGTTAGGACTGCAGTATTCTGGCTATTTATTTTTTACTGTAAATGGAAAACTCTGGCCCTAGTTTACCTCTGAGTGTAGCCAAGGAAGGCTGTGCATATGTTCAGTAGGATCCACTCTATACCTCTGTATTGCCCATCAGGAACAGTCAATAAGGTCACTACATATGCATTCATCTAGATGATTGCTTCGAGCAGTCCTTCCTGGAATATCATTGTTTTGTTCCTTGAAGTTATACAATCATGTTCTAAAGAGCTCTGCTTTTCCCCCTTTGCTATTTAACACCTGAAAAGTTGCTTTGAGACATGCTGATGATAGTTCATATTCTCTTTTTCATCAAATTCAGATGAACCTGTTGAAGTGTCTAATCATTTGCAATATTGTCATTATTGGGTAGTGGCCAATAAACTGATGAAGGGTGTCTGGGCTGGGCGGGAGTGATGTTATTCAGCAGTATTATATTTGTCCTGAATGATCAGTTTGGGGATGCCACTGGATCCAGTGCTACTACTGGAAGATTTCTCCTCAATTATCCTACATGGCAAGGAAGACACACCAGCACATTAGAGTGGTGCACCAATTACAATATCTCCTGGACAGCAATAGCCTAGGATTGTAACATTATGATCCATTTATTGCGCTCTACTATACGCAGGACTGCATTTTAGAAGCATTCATAAATGACTCCACAAAATATAGCAGCATAAATGGATGTCCAGAACATATCTTGACCATTCCTAAAATTATTTTGCTTTTGGTCCATTTCTGGATACAGCTGAACATGTTGCCTTTAATGAACACCCCCCCCCCCGGCATAAAAGTAATTTCATTTATTCATTATAAGCTGCTTTGAATCTGGGAAAAAGGTATGATGCAAACTACAACAACAACAACAACATAATAATAATAATAACAAAATGAAATTCAATACGGAGAAATGTAAGGTTCTGCACTTAGGGCGGAAAAATGAAATGCACAGATATAGGATGGGGGACACCTGGCTGAACGAGACCACATGTGAAAGGGATCTAGGAGTCCAAGTAGACCATAAGCTGAACATGAGTCAACAGTGTGATGCGGCAGCTAAAAAAGCCAATGCAATTTTAGGCTGCATCAATAGAAGTATTGTTTCTAGATCAAGGGAAGTTATAGTGCCACTCTATTCTGCTTTGGTCAGGCCCCACCTGGAATACTGTGTCCAGTTCTGGGCACCACAATTCAAAAAGGATGTGGAGAAACTGGAGCATGTCCAAAGGAGGGCAACTAAGATGGTGAAGGGTCTGGAAACCTTGCCCTATGAAGAACGCCTTAGGGAGCTGGGGATGTTTAGCCTGGAGAAGAGAAGGTTAAGAGGTGATATGATAGCCCTGTTTAAATATTTGAAGGGATGTCATATTGAGGAGGGAGCAAGCTTGTTTTCTGCTGCTGCAGAGACTAGAACGCGGAACAATGGATGCAAACTGCAGGAAAAGAGATTCCACCTCAACATTAGGAGGAACTTCCTGACAGTAAGGGCTGTTCGACAGTGGAACACACTCCCTCGGAGTGTGGTGGAGTCTCCTTCCTTAGGGGTCTTTAAGCAGAGGCTGGATGGCCATCTGTCAGGGATGCTTTGACTTGGAGTTCCTGCATGGCAGGGGGTTGGACTGGATGGCCCTTGTGGTCTCTTCCAACTCTATGATTCTATGATTCTATGATTCTATGATTCTAGTAGTAGTAGTAGTAGTAGGGTGGCAATTTGCCAATCTGACAATTATGGGAAGCTATAGTTAGTAAAATGAGGAGCAGGGAAAGGGAGAGTAGGGGGGGGAGGTCTTTTGAGCACCCCTGGTTGCAACCCACAGTTTCAGGTTATATCTGAATTAACTGCATGCCTATACAGGTTTGAAATGCATTTGTAATAATGAATACATCAGAGGCGTTACAAAAATATCTAGCTTTTGGTTAATGAGCCTTTGAAAAATGAATGTGCATGCTCACTTTTACTTTTTATTTTGCACAAGCAGATCTTTAGCCATGATGACAGAAGAAAATTAAAAATGTTCAGGCGGTATGTGTGAATAATGGGATGGCCACATGAATAGGCAGTTTGTGCTAAATCTTGCTTGAGAACTCATGCATAGGTTTGGTGGACATGCAATGCATCTATTTAGGGTTTTTTTTTTCTGGGAAGGGTGTGCCCATTAGCACAACTGAAACCATCCATGTGGATTGCTACACTCTGTTCTTAGTGTCTGAACCATTTTTAGGTATGCCCCAGAATGCCTCATTTTAATTATGTATTAAGGAGCTTTCTAGATTGGCAAAAAGAAGTGTGTTCATGGCTGCATGAAACTCTAGCCTTTAGATGAGAAAAAGGGAAAGTGTGCCATGAACACACTTTTCTTGCATTTTAGGGGAGAAGAAGAGCCTTTAAAAAGGTGCTGGTTTTCCCAGCTTCTTTTTTAAAAACTGCGCAACAGCGCAGCTCCATCTAAAGGCTGTGGTGCAGCTGCTAAGCATTAAGGAAAAGGCAACTTCATGTCACACTTTCCTGCCAATCTAGAAAGCCCCTAAGAAGCTGTGCCCTCCCTCCAGTCCATCTGCCTCAGTCCAGGCCCCAGAGGGAGAGAAGAACCACTGGACCTCATCCCCTTTCCCACCACATTTCCCTTCTCTTTTTGTGTTGTGTCTTTTAGATTGTAAGCCTGAGGGCAGGGAACCGTCTAATTATAAGATTATATGTACAGCACTGTGTAAATTTACAGCGCTATATAAAAAAAGGTTAATAATAATAAATAATAATAATAAAGGTGACCAGGATGTTCACAAAGTTACATGGTTCAGTCTTCTAATAGTCTTATTCTGTACCGAAAGACACATTTTCTTTACCATATCAGTTTTCCACACACATAGAACTTACTATTCATAATTGCATTCAAGTGAGCAATTCCATGTATGCATCCACAAAAATCTGTGCATCTACCTACTTCTTTCTCAGTACCTACACATAGTTACGTCTTCTGGGTTGCATCCACACTACCCAATTATATCATTTTGTTAGTGCTTTAAAACTGTGGGTCCATCCAATTTGAATTCTGTTGAAGGATATTTAGAATTCCTCTTCCAGAGAGTTCTAGTATTGCAGTTCATGAGACTGGACTAAAACTCTCTGACAAGGAATTCAAAGCACCTCTTCAGACTGCAGATCCAAAGATTCCATTGGATACAGCAGTCAAAATGGCATGAAATTGTTATAAGCTTGCATTATGGATATTAACTTCCTGCCAGGGGAAAAAAAAACTAATGCATTTTACCAAGAAAAAAAATGCTAAAGGTACATTGCAATATTGGATTTTCAGAATTCACTGAAATATTGATCTAAATTGTGACATGACAGTATACTAATTTAGGTTGTATCAAATATGCTGTGGCCAAATCCATGACTCTCTTTGGCTCAGAGAATGAATATCATTTGAATTTGATTTGGGCAGAGCTTGGAAAAATTACTTTTTTGAACTACTGGATGGAGGATTCTGGGAGCTATTGTAAAAAAAAAAATCTGAATTCTGGGTTTGGGTTGATGCCTTTTCCCCAGAACTGGGACTTTAGGTGGCTTTCAGCATTAAAACAGCAGTGAAGTCTGACCTCTGTATCTGTGGGATTGATAACCGTGGTTTCACTTACCCATGTTTGGAAAAAAAGGTCTTCTAGGCATCTGGGCATTTTCCATGTCTGGAAAAAAGGTCTTCAGTGCAACTGTATGGTCAACTTCTGCCAGAGCTTGAGCATAGAGTCAGGCTGGAGGACCTCCAGATGCCTAGAAAGGTCCTCCAGCCTGACTCTCTAGGCATCTGAAGGACCCCATGGCAACTCTATGGTCAGCTTCTGGCAGAAATAAAGCATCCACTATTATCCATGGTTCTTGCTATCCATAGTAAGTCTGGGAACGTCTGTCCCATGACTACAAAGGGTTAGACTGTATAGATAAAGACATACAAAATCTATAATTAAAATGTAATTAAATTATCAGTAACATTAAAAGCAATTTAAAACATGCATAACATTGATATTTTTGTTTACATTATAAGAAAGGGCATGCTACTCAAAGGATGAGCCAAATTCCTTACTGCACTAGGTCACCTACTGTGATGGAAATTAAGATTTTAAATGCAATAAAAACTTTGTTTGGATTCAATATCTCTTGTCGGAAAAATTAACAAGACAACTGAATGCACAGTGGCTCAGAATTAAGTCCTACTGATTGCAGTGGAGCTTACTTTCAGGTAAGCCTGTACAGGATTGTGGCCTTAGTTGCAAAATACCCATTTGATAATATAATCTTGGCAGCCCTAACGGATAATATTCTGGGAACAGCATATCTAGCAAAGCCAGCTCACAAACTGAAATGCTGTAAGGAACACAGTATTCTAGTACTTACATAAAAATAAATACTGAACACTTCAGCTGCAGCTCAATAGGTGGGAAGTTGAGATAATGGCATAATGTTAGGCCTTCAGTTCCTGCAGGGAGATTAAGCAAATGCCTTGCGTAGAATGCACTTTGCTCGTGTTGTAGTCATTGACTCAGAACTTTGCTTTCGTAGGTGATGTTCCTATAAATGTGATGTTTCTATAAAGAATGTTTTTGAACAGGATGTTTTAACAAAGGGTCATGGTCAAGGAAATGTTGGGCAAAATAAGATGATACACTTGTATAATTTCCCATTGTTGGGATTATCTGATTTATGCTTGGTTAATGGCACTGGTTTTATTTTATTTATTTATTTCACATAGAAAATATCTGCCAACAGTAGTCTTTTTGGAACCAGTGGAATCTAAAAGAAGAAATCACTCAAAAGGTGTTTACTCTGCTTCACTCTGTTTTTCATGAAAGATGTATAATTGAGCTTGAATTTGTATCATCAGCTTTTGTGTGGGGTGAATGAATTGAGTGGACATAGGATCTGTTAGAATATCTACTTTATTAAAATTTTGGTGTTCCCTCCATGACCTGAGCAGGTCTGCCATTATGGCTAGGCAGGAAGGTCAGGTAGCTAGCCTGGCCACTATGACATCAGCCTCACAGGACCCTTAGAAATAATACACTTGAGATTCCCCACAGGAAGTATTCCCCAATACTTAGACAATGTTGGATGTTTGTTTTTGATCTCACACCTAATGGGTCAGTGATCAGTTTAACAACCCATCCATTGTTCTGTTTGTTCTCCTCAATAGAAGCTTCCTCACCTTGGCTTAACAAAGCTCAGATAATCGAATACCTTTGTCTTGACCATTTAGCTCAGTGCTAGAGGCTAGATTTTTCCTATAAAAACTCCAAGATTTAACCACTCAGGGTGCTATTAACAGAATACAGCCCCATCCATGCTGAACTGAACTCTGATCCTAGCTCCCCCAGCCATTCCTTTCCCTACATTTCAGCGAGCATGTCTCTTCCATCATCCAAGCCTGCGTTGGACTCCTAGAGAAGCCTTCGAAGGTACGTATTTGCCGCAGTGGTACCTCTCTCAACCTATCTCCCTATTTCCCTCCTTTACTTTCCACAAGTATTGGCTGTGTGAGTGTATGTGTGCCCTCTTTTGCTGTGTGTTTTCCCCTTGAATAAACTTTAGATATTAATTGGAAATAGTCCATTTCTGCATCATCTCTCAAGAGATTCTTTGCCCCTTTGGCATACACGACAGGACATGCTCTCGAGGGGTGTTGTTAGGGCCCCACTCTCACAATATTGAACCATTTAAAATTCCCCTAATTAGATCCTTCCTAACAGACTTTATCCCACGGAGGCACTGACGTGGATGAAACGTAGCTGAACTATTTCAAAAGTGAGAAGGTGGGATCGTCCATCGTGCTTCTAAAATGTAATCGAGGCTTTCCACTTTCCTTCCATCAATGAAGCATTCACAGAAAAACCATTTTTTTGAATAACGGGATATCTCGTTATTAAAAAAATGGCTTCTCCTGGCTTTTCTGTGAACGCTTCATTGATGGAAGGAAAGCATGAAACCTCAATTACATTTTAGAAGCATGACAGACGATCCCAACTTCACGCTTCTGAAATGGTTTTAAAATGTTTCGCCCACATAAGTGCCTCTGTGTGATAATTCCCATAGAACTGGCCCTGCCATTAGGCAGGGTTAGGTGATTGTTTGCATCAACAGATGTTTGTGAAAGGAGGAGTGTGGAGAAACTCTGGCAAATTGAATGTTGGGAGTATCCAATCAGGGAAAGGTTGGAAAAAAGGGGGGATATGCCTGATGAGTGGATATAAAAAGGAGGAGGAGCCACTAAAAGGGGAGAGCTGAGTGTGACAAATCTGGTGAGTCAGGAGGGTATTTTAGAACTGCCAGGAGTTGCAGTTAGGAATAGGGGTTCAGCCTAAATGGAATTTAGCCTCCCAGATCAGAGAAAAGGACATTAAAAGGACAAGAGAAGTTCAGTGTTATTAAAGGAGTGTGTTCCAAGTCAGTGATGGAACTTAAACAGTAAATTTGTAACAACTGAAGTAATATACTGTAACAACAAGCCTGAGAACCAATATCTAGGAAAGATACTATCAGAAGTTCTGCATGTAAATAAAAGTTATTTTCTTTGTGTTCACTAAGGAGTGTCCTGCAGTAATTTTTAGGTACAGTAACATCAAACATACCACCAAGAGTAATCAGAACAATTAATAATAAAGACACTTATATTAGTGAGAGGTCCAAGGATTAGGAAGATAGATCTGCAGGGGAATAAACCTGTAGAATCTCATGGTCGTCACATAATTTGGACCCATTGCGGTGGGATCTGAGAGGCACAATGTGAGGGGAATCTAAGAGATCTAGGAGCTTATCACTTTACACTCTTAAAATGGGGCTAGGTTGTTTTAAATGAGGTCCCTGCCTCCTGTTGCATTTTGGGGTTTGTAGTTCAGTGAGACTTAAGAGCTCTCTGGCGGAATATTCTAAATGCCCCTTCCTAAACTACAAACCCCAAAATGCAACAGGAGGCAGGGACTGCATTTTTTGCTGGGGATCGGCGGCACCGCGTTCAGTGGTTCTGGTCCTTTTTCTCCAGCAGATCCCAAAGGGTGAGGCTCGGGGACAGTTGCTCTTCAAAGATTGAGCTTAATTGTGGCGTCCCTCAGGGCGCCCTCCTGTCCCTGATGCTGTTTAATATCTATATGAAGCTGCTTTGAGAGATCATTCGGAGGCATGGAGCTCAGTGTCTTCAGTATGCTGATGACACTCAGATATACCTCTCCATGGCATGATTGTCTCCTCAGACCTCAGATGGCGCCTCTCCTCTCAACCGCTGCCTTGCAGCGGTAATGGATTGGATGAGGGAAAACAAATTGAAACTCAATCCAGACAAAACAGAGGTACTCACTGTTACAGGCCCGAAATTGGGTTTGGGAATACAATCCCCAGTCCTTGATGAAGTCACACTCTCCTTGAAGGACTCTGTTCACAGTCTGGGGGTGCTCCTTGACCCGTCGCTTCATATGACTAGTCAGGTGAATGCGATGGTCAGGAGTACCTGTTATCAGCTTTGGCTGATCTGCCAGCTGCACCCTTTCCTGGATTTGAGGGATCTGGAAACTGTGATACATGCACTGGTAACCTCACGATTGGACTACTGTAATGCTCTCTACATGGGGCTACCCTTGTGCCTAACCCGGAAACTACAACTGGTTCAGAACCTGGCAGCCAGATTTATTACAGGTACATCTAGGAGAGAACATATGGCACCTGTGCTTTAATCTCTCCACTGGCTGCCAGTCAGTTTCCGGGCACAGTACAAGGTGTTGGTCTTAATCTATAAAGCCCTACATGACTCGGGTCCATCCTATCTAAGGGACCGCCTCTTCCCGTATGAACCCCCCTGCACATTATTATCCTCTGAGAGGAATCTATTAAGACACATCTCTTCCGGCAGGCCTTCCTGGAAAATGCCTAACCTCTACCTGCTCCAAATCTTGTTCAGTTTCTGGTCTTATCCTTTTATACAGCTCAAGGAATTTTAGTTCGTTATTGGTTATTGTTGATTGTCTGTCTATTTGCACTTTGTTTTAACTTGTTGGTTTAATCTCCTTTTAAGGGGGGGAGGTGGGGATAGGATTGGATTTTAACTGTTGATGTTTTAACTTTCTTCTGTACCCCGCCCCAATTACTTGTTCAGAGGAGCAGGCTAGAAATAAAATTAATTATTATTATTATTATTATTATTATTATTATTATTATTACCTAGCCCATTTTAAGAGTGTAAAGTGATAAACTCACTAGTGTGAGAGATCTAAGAAATCCGGAAGTGTCACAAAGAGCATGGGCAATACACAGGAGTACAGATCAGTGCATATCATGTGGGTGCAACTTATCTTGCACCCACAAATTATCCTGGTACCTCGCACACAGTGGAGAGCATTGCCAGTTGGCATACAATTCAATCATGTAGTTGCTTTCTTTGACTATTTCTGCATGGGTCAAATAAAATGTCCTCCCCCCTGTCCTCTTTGTGAGGAGTAAGGATGACGAAGGGTCCAATGCCCAAGTCAGGTGTAAACAGTCAAAGGCATCCATAGTTTTTTTTTTTGTGGGTTTTTCAGGCTATTCCTCATGTTTCACCTGCATCTGTGGTTGGCATCTTCAGAGAATGGTGGCATGGAGATGTGTGTGGTATATATACCATGTGACCCTTGGTTGAATTAAAGTGATTTACATGTTAATCTGTGCATTGGTCTGTTGTTAAATGGCAAGGCTTCAGGGTGGAAGGATATGTGAAGATGATATCTGTCTATTTAATTAGCTACTGCTGATTTTTCTGTCTACTGGTAAACCCCTGATCCTGGGTGATGTTCATTTGCATGCCGAGTCTTGATTTTGGTGTTTTTCAGGACTGGTAGCCAAACTTTGTTTACTTTCAGGGTTTCTTCTTTCCTGATGAAATGTCCAGGTTCCCTGTCCATTATGACATGATAGTTATTGTCATGGTCCAAAATTTCAGTATTGTCGAATAGCATTTTACGCCCAGGTTGGTTTATAACATATTTTGCTACTGCTGATTTTTCTGGCTGGCCCAGTCTACAGTGTTTCTTGTGTTCCTTGATTTGTGTTTGAACACTGCATTAGGTGGTCCCTATGTAGACTTGTCCACAGCTGCATGGTATGCGGTAAATGCCTGCGGCTGTGAGAGGTCTCTCTTGTTCTTCACTGAGCACAGCATTTGCTGGATTTTTTTTGGTCAGTCTGTAGACCATTTGGAGGTTGTGTTTCCTCATCAGTTTCCCTATTTTGTCTGTGATTTCTTTGATTTAGGATAAAAATACCTTCCCTTTGGATGGTTGTTTGTCTTCACTCCTGTGGTTTTTTCTGGGCCTGGCAGCTCTTCTGATGTCTCAGCTGGAGTAACCATTAGAGCCCAGTTAAGGTGATTTAGTTCATCTTCCAGGAAGTGGGATTCACATATCTTTTTTTTTTTTTTGTGGTCTACCAGAATTTTTATTGTGCTTCTTTTTTGTCCTGGTTGATGGTTGGAGTTCTTGTGTAGGTATCTGTTCCTGTGTGTAGGTTTTCTGTATACTGTGTAGGCCAATTGTTGCTCCAGTTTGCGAATGAACAGGACATCCAAGAATGGCAGTGTCCTTCCTTTCCTTTTTCCATTTTGAATTGGGTGTTTCGTTGAATGTTGTTTAAATGGTTCAAAAACATGCTCAGATCTTCTCCATGGCTCCAAATGGGGATGGTGTCATCCACATATTGGAACCATGTTGTAGGCCCAGAAAAAAACACAGGAGTGAAGGAAAACTCCTAAAGGGAAGGTATTTTTACATACATCAACCTCTGTTTTGATTATCACTTTCTAATCAAGCCTTTGCTTCAACAATGCATACAGACAGAGAAACAGTTTAATAGATCTAAGTACAAATTTCAAAATACATTGAGTCAACCATTCCTCTGCCACATCATATGTAAGCCATGGCAACTGGATTTTCTTGGGGTTTAATTGTCACAGTATGTTTCCCCTAATGATGTAAAACTTACTTTGGTGTGAAATCCCTTCCATAGTTTGAGACAGTAGGACTCCAGGGAAGTTTCCAGATGGAGGGATCCCCATGCTAACAGTTAGAAAGCACAGCGCAGTTCTGCCTTCATTTTCTTCTTAATGGATTTTCCACAGTAAGTGAAAAGACAAAACTGAACAGAGAAAAAAGAAAGTTTACATGTGGAGGATGATGACATCTGGAGTCTCCATAAAATTTAGTGAGGCAGGGCAATGGTGTGAAAACAGCTTCATCTGGAACCACACTAGCATTTCAGAAAAGTTGATTACCATTTTGAACATGCTTCTATAAGTGCACAGCATGGATAATAAATAACAAAATGAAATAAAGCAGTTAAATTCAGTTGTCAGATGAACAAGGAAGTAAAACAGAGACTGGCAACCCAGTGAACCACTGAAATCTATCAGAACACAAATGGGAGAAAATCAATTCTAGTCCTGGCCACCAAGTTGAAGGTGTGCTAAAGATAGCCAGCACTGTCCTTTGCCAGACAGGAAACATGACATGAATAAGAAAGTGAAATGACATTTAGTGATTCTCACATGGAAGATCAATTGTTTCATACAATCAAAATATCTATATAAACATTTTGTTCTTTCCAGTGTTTAACTGTAGTCTCCTTTGTTGTCATTTGAATCCATTTTTGAGGGGAGACTTATTCTTGGGAGCATCAACAAACTTGCTCTGTCTTTCATGTGAAATCCTTCAGATATTTCAAGGAAATTCGCATAACACTTTCCAGTAGTCTCTTCCCTAGGCTATACATATGCAGCTACTTCAAGCTTTCAGTGGGCTTGGTTTCCAAACTTTCACCACCCCTCCTGGGCATTTTCCAGCCTACTGATATACTTCCTGAAATGAAGTGTCCTGGGCTGGACACTGTGGGAGATTCTAGACCGCCCAAAAGGGGCGGTTGCAATCGCCCCAGGAAGCAGCAGGAAGGGGCCGAGGCTTCCAGACCAGCAGCCTCCGCGGCCCCATCCCACCACTTCCAGAGGCCGCAGGGAAGCGGCAAACTGCCAGTTCCCCGCGACCTCTAAGTGGGGTGCAGCAGGCGCCCTGGGTGCCCTCTGCACCCCGCTTGTGGAAGCAGGGCGGAAGGGAGGAAGGGGCCTCTGCGGCCCCTTTCTCCCTGGGTCTTTGCCGTGGCTGTGTAAAAGCCGCTGCAAAGACCTGACGCTAAAAAGGAGCTCCATTTGGAGCTCCTTTTTTGCGCTGCGGAAAGGGCGTGATTTGTGCCCTCCCACAGTGCAAAGGCATAATGGCGTGCACAGCACGTCTAGCAGCTGCGCACGCCATGATGCCATCATGGCTCGCCCATGTGGACGCCACCATTTAAAAATGGCGGCGCCAATATGTGCTAGGGTTAGGGAGGGTGTAGAAGCTGTGCTCTCTCTAACCCTAGTCGTGCCTTTTTTGGCCCTAGACACGCCTCTTTTGGCGCATCTAGAACGGGCCTGTGTTCCAAATGAGATCTGACTAAAGCAGAAAAAAGTAGTAGTATTACTTCCCTTTATTGGGAACTATACTTCACTTGAAGTAGTGAAGAATTATACCTACTTTTTGTTTTGACTCAAGGCTTGTGATCTGCTAAGACCTCTAGATCTTTTTCACACATTATTCTTTCAAGGCAGATTTCATCTTATATTTGTGCATCTTGTTTTCTTGTCTAAATGTAGAAACTTCCATTCATCTTCGCTGAAATTCACTTTATTAGTTTTGGTGCAGTTTTCAGTCTGTTGTAGTCATCCTAAATCTTGATTGTGTCATCTGAGATATTGGGTCCCCTTCTAGTTTAATGTTACCTGCCAATTTGATGAGCATGTCCTCTATTTCATAATCCAAACAATTCATAAATATGCTGAACAACATCAGGCCTGGGAAAAAAAAAAAACTCTGAGGTATTCTATTTGTCACTTCCTCCCAAGAGGAGAATTAAAGTGGTGTAATGGTTTGAACATTGGGCTAGGACTCTGGAGACCAGGGTTCAAATGCCTGCTTGGCCATGGAAACCCACAGTGCAAGTCATATTCTCTCAGCCTCAGAGAAAGGCAAAGGCAATCCCCCTTTGAATAAAAATCGTGCTAAGAATACCACATGATAGGTTTGCTTTAGGGTCACCATAAGTTAGAAATGACTTGAGACTGTAACAGCCCAGGATGATGATCAACCACTGGTGAGAACACTTTGGCTTTAGTCCATCCAGTGTGTTGAAGTCTACCTATCGTAGTATCATCAGCTAGATTTGGAAGTGACCATAAAGGCCATCCAGTCCAACCCCCTGCCATGCAGGAAATCTTAACCAAAGCATCCCAATAGATGACCATCCAGCATCTGCTTAAAGACCTCCAAGGAAGGAGACTCCACCATTCTCTGAGAGAATGTCTTCCACTGATGAGCAGCCCTTACTCTCAGGAAGTTCCTCCTAATGTTTAGGTGGAATCTCTTTTCCTGTAGCTTGCATCCATTGTTTCGGGTCCTGTTCTCTTGAGCAGCAGAAAACAAGCTTGCTCCTTCAACAATATGACACCCTTTCAAATATTTAAACAGGGCTATCATATCACCTCTTAACCTTCTCTTCTCCAGAATAAACATTCCCCAGCTCCCTAAGGTGTTCCTCATAGGGCATGGTTTCCAGACCCTTCACCATTTTAGTCACCCTCTTTTGGAAATGCTCCAGTTTCTCAATGTCCTTTTTTAGTTGTGGTGGCCAGAACTGGACACAGTATTCCAGGTGGGGCCTGACCAAAGCAGAATAGAGTGGCACTATTACTTCTCTTGATCTAGACATTAAACTTCAATTGATGGAGCCTAAAATCGCATTGGCCTTTTTAGCTGTCGAATCGCACTGTTGATTCATGTTCAACTTGTGGTCTACTTGGACTCCTCGATCCCTTTCACACATAGTCTCATTAAGCCAGGTGTCCCCCATCCTATATCTATGCATTTCATTTTTCTAAGTGCAGTACTTTACATTTTTCTATGTTGAATGTCATTTTGTTAGTTTTGGCCCAGCTTTCTAGTCTATTCAGGCCATTTTGAATTTTGATCCTGTTCTCTGAGGTATTAGCTCCCCCTCCTAATTTATAGTAATTAGCTAGTCCTCCTAATTTGATCATTTCACCAAATCTTAAAAAAGTTTTTTAGCTCTCAGAATCCCCCAGCATAAACAGTCACCAGCCCAAAGCACCTTTCCTACAAGCTCTGTGTTTTTAGTTAATAAAATTAACTCTGGAAAACCATGGGTTGGGGTTTTTTTTGGTTAATTGATTCTAATGGGAAAGTTAAGAAAGGAAAGGAGCTTTTTCTTCTGAGCATACTTTCAGTAAGTACCCTCTCCAGAGATTATTAATGAGAATAAAGGTTGTTAAAGTAGAAAATTAACCTGACTCAGAAAAAAAACCCAACAACATAGTGCCTGCATCCAAAATGTGTAGCTGAGTGAAAAGAAACCCATCACTGTATTTTAAAATTAATTACCTTATTAGGTGGAAAATTACACATATAGAATTATTTCCCCAATAATTGAGACAATCTTTTCATAATAGTCTATCCTCAGTCTCCCTGCTGCACACAGTATGAAGTAAAATCTGTCTGTGAAACAAAGCATAGTCACAGCACTGTAATTACTACTGCAATGGCATATAAGCAGAGCAGGTAATAATCTTAACACTCTAGGATGGTTACAAATGTCTTCTAAACTAACTTTTGACCAAAAAGGAAAACTGGCCTGGTCCACATGTTCTGGTTCCTCATTCTCTGTGGGTCTGTGGGCATGAAAGGGAAAAGAGGGGTTAAAGTCTTCTATGTAGACTCTATTGTAGCTGATGGGTGCCAGGAGTGAAGCAAGCATAACCAGACAGTCAGTGGCAATGCCTGACTTTTATGGGTGAATCTTCAACAGAAGGATGGGAGCATATGGTGTTTCTGCCTGGCCTGCCTCCAGGATCTTTAGTGCAGCTACACCGACCACTTAATCTGAGCACAGTCCGGAGCATAATGCCCTGGACTGGTCCTGGACCAACCATGATGTCCCTATGAACCAGGCAGAATTTGGTGTGATGCCATGTCTTTGTGCACATGGGCAAGCTGCACTGACACCTGCCCCCTCAGAACTGCCACAACCACCACTGCCATCTTGCTGGCCAAGCATCTCCGTGCAAGAGCCTGGCCATTGCTGTTGTTTCTGCTGAGGTCAGAATGGCACACCCTGCCATGTGATCAAAGAGTGGCAGCTCCCAAGAAAATCCACCCCTTTACCTCCATTGCTCAGCACAGTGCATTTGCTGCCTGGACAAATGGATTGGGCTGAATCTGAACTGATCCAGCTGTCCAGGAAGTCAAAAGAACTGGAGGTACTCTGGAATTTCCTGGAAACATCAAAGTAAACTGTGAATTCTCTTAAACCAGATTTATAACTTAAAACAGTGGTTTTGCTGCCAGTGTGGCCATATGTCATCCAAACAGATTGAACTGGGATCGGGTGAGTCCAGTTTATATCCTTAATATAAACAAGCCCTTTAATGTTAGGCTGGGCTATCACTGAGCCTCCTTTGCTCAGGCTTTCCATGCCTATCCTTTCTGTATTATTGGAGTTAAAGCATACAAGCCAAAGTTGGCCAGTAATTAATTGGGCTGGAAGGAATTTTAGAAGCATCATGGCTGTGTGGTTTTCACAACTGCATGGCAACTTGAATGTGTGTGTGTGTGTGTGTGTGTGTGGTTATATTAATACATGGTGCCTCATTATCACAACTTTAACTGTGGGGTTTTGTTGGCACTGAGCAGTTTTAATTCATTATGACGTTTGGAGTTCTGCAGAAGATAACCATCCCAGCTTCAACAGAGGTCACCATAAGGGCTCCTGGGAGCTGGAGCTGATGAGGTGCATTGCCAGCCCAGGGACAATTGTTTCTGCTTTGGTAGTGAAAGGTAAGCATGTGTTTGTTCACGTTGCTGCAGAACACCAAACATCATCATTTCTGTGATATCTTGGCTATCATGTGGGCTAAGCTGTTTATTGGGCAGAAGGCAGCATCTGAGATGCTTGGATCTTTGCCCTGTGACATCCAACAAAGTGATGGGCAGTTTCAATCCATTCCCAGTTCTGTCAGCACATTTTGTTCAGGCTTCTTTCCCTTCTCCCCTTAGCACCCATCACTGCTGACCTTATGTTCATTCAGAGGCAAGTGACATCATAATTAATGGTGTGCATAATTTTGCAGCCTTGTGTTGAATGGATAGTGTTCATATGTTTGCAGTCTTAGTGTTCCCTTGAATACAAAAGACATGGTCAATGAATTTGGGCTGATTTTGTCTCTGTTTGGGGATTCGGTGGAGTGGGTAGGGGATGGACTTGACATCCTTATAAATAATAATAATAATAATAATAATAATAATACTTTAATTTATACCCCGCTTTTTGTGGAAACAATCAAAGCAGCTTACAAGATAAAATACAAATACAAGTCTCAGCTATGATTAAATTTTCTTTCTCCATTGAGGTTTATGGGTAGCTGATATTTCTGGGCATGGTAACATTTTGAAATAGCCTCACTGAGAACCAGGAAATGACCTCTTCAGACAATGAAACAATTCATTCTACCTGTTTTAGAACAGCGCTGTCTTCTTCCCTGTCCCCTCACTTTTAGGATTGTCTCTGGTTACTAATGACAGAAAGTGACCTTCCCAGCTACTTTTTCATCCAGAAAGTTCCCTAGCCAAAGGATTTCCACAGTGAAATATATTGAAATAGTAGGAAATGAGATCTGCAGTACTCTCCCAGTCAAGGAGCATGTTGAGAGAACTCGGTTGCTGCAAGACCCTGAAGGTCTCTCCAGCTATCTGTTCTTAATGCACTCATGACTGGAACAATATTCCAGACATCTTTTCACTGCATCCCAAACTGCAGCACCTTGGAAGCTTTTTGGATGGTGTGCTGTTTGACTGAAAAGGGAGGTTTTGGGGATGACATTGGAGATTATCATATGGGAGAGAAAAACATCCTTCTCCCGTGCTTAAATCATGTTAATTGTGTGATTTGGGGGGGGGGGGAGATTATCACACTCACATATGCTTATCCCATCCCTCTACCACTTGTAAACAGTAATGGGCCCATCATTGGGTATTAATCAGAGAGTTAGCTACAGTGAGGGATCTTGATCATCATAGCTACATCTGATGATTTACCAATTAAATAAACACAAATCCCCCTTATGTATCTCCCACACAACACACCTCCAGGTTTCACCATTCAACACAGTACAACACACAACACACCTCCAGGCTGAATCATTCAACACAGTACAACACACAAACTAACTCCACCGTTAACATGTAAAACCACTTTCTCCCAAAGCAAGGGTCCCACAGGTACATATACTCCACACATTTCCAATCCACCACCCTCTGAAGATGCCAGCCACAGCTTCAGGCAAAACATCAGGAAAAAATTATTCTGGACAGAAAATTATGGATGCTGGCATGATTTCACATGTTTGAGATGGTTCACTGATGAATAATCCTTTATGTCTGATTGCAAAGAAGACGCGCACACCTGACCTGGAGTTTCAGGTGCATATGACACTAACAAGGATTCCAGCCATTATCATCTTTTGATGTCTAGTTATCTCAAAACATAGCACTAGAATTTTGAACTAATCTTACCACATGCAATAACCTTTGCATGCTTGTTAAAAAGAAAAACAATGTAGCATAACATTGGCATTTGTTTGATGGTCACCAGATGGCTACCTTCCTTACTTGGAGGCTTGTTGCTCCATAAACAATTTAAAATGTCAGTGATCCCCAGCTGATTCTGAATTCCTCCTTCATGGGTTCTTTTGTGGCATTAGTAGAGTGTTCTCAGGTCGCCAGATCTTCATGATAAAGGTGCATCCTCCACATTCTTTAAAAAATACAAAACTGCTGTGGAGCTATTTACATTTGATATATTCTGCAATTCTAAGCACAATAACTAGGAATTACATTTGATGGAACCTAGACTCATTGAATTTAGGTTCATGAATAAATCATGATAAACATGATTAGGATAATGTTTTGTGAGTTGTGATGCCTGCTGGATACCATGTAAATCAGAAGACATGGCTGGCTGAGCCAAACTTGCAATCCAAACTTGAAAGGATTTATTAGGGGTGCTAAACCCTAAGTAGCTTAGATAGCTCCTTTGAACTCGACACAAAATCACAGAGCAGATTTATCACCCTATTGGCATGGATATCAAAGACCAACACTCTTGGGAAGCATCTTATTTCACTGGGCTTATTAGCATGATTAGTTATTTGTTTATTTTGCCCAGGTGTGGTCCAAAATACACTGCAGAAATAATCCAGTTTGAGACTGCTTTAACTGCCCTGGCTCAGTGCTAGGGAATCTTGGGAATTGTAGTTTATTATGGCACCAGAGCTGGATTTTTTTCTGCAATGTGTATTGGACCTTTGAAAGGATGTCATACTGAGTATGGAGCAAGTTTGTTTTCTGTTGCTCCAGACACTAAGACACAGAGCAAGAGATTCAAAGTACAGGAAAAGAGATTTCACCTACACATTAGAAAGACAGTAAGAGCTGTTTGGGCAGTGGAATACAGAGTGGTGGAGTCTTCTTCTTTGGAGTTTTTTTTTTAAACAGGCTGGATGAACATTTGTCAGGAGTGCTTTGATTGTGTCTTCTTGCATGGTAGGATGTTGTATTGGATGGTCCTTGGGGTCTCTTCAAACTCTAGGATTTGGTAATTCTATGACAGTTAAACATCCTGAGACAGAGGTCTGTCAATATAACTTGCTGTCTGTACCAGGTCAGCAATGCACTTCCCTGCACACTGAAACCAGGGAGTAAAACCAACAAAAGTTATTTCATAGATTTTTGTGGGTTTTTTGTGCTATTTGGCCATGTTCTAGAAGAGTTTATTCCTGATATTTTGCTGCATCTGTGGCAGGCATCTTCAGAGAATGCTGGCATGGAAGCTGGGTATGTATAGTAGGGTAGGGAGGAGTGATTTCCATGTTAATCTGTGTATTGTTCTATTGTTGATGTCAAGGCCTCAGGGTGAGAGGATATGCAAAGAGTATTAAGAGTATTAGTGTCTGCTTATTTAGTGATCATTGTCTGCTGGAAAAACCCCTGATCATGGGTGGTTTTCCATTTGCATTTGCTGAGTCCTGTTTTTGCTGTTTTTCAGGACTGGTAGTCAAATTTTGTTCACTTTAAGGATTTCTTCTTTCCTGTTGAAGTTGGCCAGGTGTTTGTAGATTTCAATGGCTTCCCTGTGCATACTGACCTGATAGTTGTTGATATGGTCCAGAATTTCAGTGTTTTCAAACAGCATGTTCTGCCCAGGATGGTTTATTACATGTTCTGATACTGCTGATTTTTCTGGCTGACTCAGTCTGCAGTGTCTCTCATGTTCCTTGATTCGTGTTTGAACACTGCATTTGGTGGTCCCATGTTATTTTAGCTCATGAGACAGAAAACCTCACACTGCCTTCTCCCATCCTTGGCAATAAAAACAGAACAGTACGAAACCATTACCAATTTATTGTCCTTTAATAAAAAACCTCAGATCTACTGTGTGAGGCAGCAGCCTCATTCTCCTTGATGCTAGAAATAGATTTGCCCTGCGCTTTGGAGGTTCTGACTTAAGATATCTAAATATCAATTGTTTTGATTTTACAAGTACACTGTTTTTCTGCCCTGCAATTGGTACCAAAATTGTCCAAAAATATATTGCATTTTGCTGTTGGGATACTGTTTTGTCCATACCATGGCATCGATGGGAATAAACAAACAACCAAAAAGTTATATGAATGCTTGAATGAGAAACACCTTCTGTTTTTGCTTAAAATGTAGGACAAGGCAGGAGGCATTTTTCTCAGCAGAGATTATTTAGTTATTGGGATAGAAAGTTACCCCATGATACCATTAATTCTAGGCCTTCCTGCAAATAAATAAAAATGGCTGCTTACCTTAACACTTTATATCCATTCCCTAATTTTCTAGTTTTACAGCAACCTCAGCATGGCTCAATATGGGTTTCTCAAAAATAAGTCACACCAGACTAATCTTATCTGTTTATTTGATAGAGTAACAAGCTTGTCAGATGAAGGAAGTGCAGCATATCTTGATTTCAGTAAGGCCTTTGACAAGGTTACCCATGATATTCTTATAAACAAGCTAGTAAAATGTGGGCTGCACAATGCTACTGTTGTGGATTTGTAATTGGTTGACTAACCAAATCTAAAGGTACTCACACATGGCTCCTCTTCATCCAGTGAGACATGACTAGCATGGTGTCACAGGGTTCTGTCTGGGCACAGTGCTATTCAACATATTTATAATGACTTAGATGATGGAATAGAGAAAATGGTTATCAAATTTGCAGATGACACCAAATTAGAACATTAGCTAATACCGCAGGGGACAGGATCAAATTTCAAAAAGACCCTAACAGATTTGAAAGCTGGGCCAAACTAAAAAACTGAATTTCAAAAGGAGAAATGAAAAGTACTAAACATAGGCAGAAAAAGTGAAATGTACAGATGTAGAATGGGCAAAATCTGGTTTGACAAGACTACTTGTGAAAAGAATCTAGGAATCTTAGACCACAAGCTGAATATAAGTCAACAGTTTGGCGAGACAGCTAAAAAAGCCAATGTGATTTTAGACTGCGTCAATAGGAGTATAGTGTCTAGATCAAGGGAAGTAATAGTGCCACTCTATTCTGCATTGGTCAGCCCTCACCTGGAATATTGTGTTCATTTCTGGGCAACAGAATTCAAGAAGCATAATGACAAGCTGGAAATATTAAGAGGAGGGTGACCAAAATGGTAAAAGGTGTGGAAATCATGTCCTATGAGCAATGGCTTAGGGAGCTGGGCATGTTTAGCCTGGAGAAGTGAAGGTTAAGAGGTGATGTGACAGCCATGTTCAAATATTTGAACATATTCACATATTGAAGATGGAGCAAGTTTGCTTTCTGCTGCTCCAGAAACTAGGACACAGAGCAATGGATTCAAATTACAGGCAAAGATATTCCACCTAAACCTTAGGAAGAATGTCCTGACAGTAAGAGCTGTTTGACAGAGGAACACACTCCCTTGGAGTGTGAAGGAGACTCCTTCTTTGAAGGTTTTTCAAGAGAGGCCATCTGTCGGGAGTGCTTTGATTGGGATTGGGCTAGATGCCCCTTGTGCTCTCTTCCAACTCTATGATTCTATGATTGTATGACCCCCCCCCCCCCCACAGTCTGAAACAATAGTGGTAATATTTTTGGGGCAGAGAAATTATGTTGGTTCAATTTATGCAGAACAGAAACTTTTTCTTCTACTCATAATAAACATGTAAAACTGTTTTGATTCTGAGTGTTTGAGTAGTGTGGATTTTTATTCATTTTACAGCAACACTTCTTTGGGCACAAATCATTTTTATTCTCTAGACACATTGGAATTCTAAGGGTCAGAAAATAGCCAAGAGATAATTCGATATGGCTTTTTAGAAAATCAATCTCTATGAGGGTTAAAATAATGTGCAATATAGCCCTTAAATAGAATCTTAGGAAGAACAATACACATCAGTTCTTAATTGTATGTATGTAACATTAAGGATAATTCCAATAATAATAGAGAACTATTGTATTTTATTAATACAAAATGTACATCATAATTATACTGCACCATAACTAAAGTTATACTGCACCATAACTAAAATAGTTAAAGCTATAGTGCAATTTGTGGCATGACAATAATTGATTTTTATCCATCTTTATGTTTCTAAGAAGTAGAACAAACTGGGCAGGACTTAATTTTCAGTGGTTCAATTGGTGCAATTGCCAAGGCCCTTCACTGGTTGGGGAAGGGACAAGGGCTGAAGGGATAAAGGCGTTTTCCCTCTTCCTCCCCAATTGCTTCCTAGATTATCTGCATATACATTGTTGGTTTAATTTTTTTACACAAACCTCTGTTAATATGGCTCACCCTTGTGGGGCAAAAGAGGAGTCCCATGCTACTCCAGCCTTTGGGTATGGGTTTGCCACTTTTTGATTTTTTTTTTCTCTAGAAGCAAAGTGAACTTTCAAATAGTCTTATTTTTGCCTCTCAGGTATTTTGTAGCTGGCAGAGGAAGAAATAGGCACAATGCCAATTAAACAATATACTAGCATAAAATAATGAGAAAATATTTTCTTTTGGTATATTTATACAAGACAGGAGCTCATGTCTTTAGGATATGTTAGAGAAGCATCCAAAGAGAATTCAGGATATATATACTTAAAAACACTAATGGAACAGTTTATTTTTTAAAAAGGTAATCTGAAATTTAGTTAAGTCTATGCTTTTCAAATGTACACATATCACTTATCCTCTCATGATGAACCACTATAATCAACAGAGTAAGCTCCTATTACACTGTTGTGCCAATCTATATCTCTTTATTCAGGGTGTTTCTAGGAAATCTTAAACCTCTGATAAATATTAATGACAAATATTTGTTCTTTTACTACATTTGAAACAATTTCTTAAGATAAAGGAACAAGAGCAAATTTCCTTCATTCTGTAGGGAGCTCGTTGAACAGGTAGAGCATCTCAGCATATCAGGTTGGGGGAGGTACCCTATTACACCATCCATGAGGAACCTGAGTTATTTAGATGTTGGGGAATTTGGAACACACACTTACTTAATTCAGTCCTTTCCAAATATTTTCCCAAATATTTCCCCAGAGACATACCAGCTATTTGATCACTATTTCTCTGTCCTACTCTAACTAGAAAGTTTCTAAATGTGTGAAAGACATTGTAGCATGAACATGGCCTACTTCCTCAGATCTTCAAGTCTATGAAAGCTCATGCTACAACTCCTTTCACATAGATAATCTGAAAGGTGATATCCCATGGCATACTGATATTCCAGGTTAACATGAATTCTACCTCCATAGAAAGTTTCTGTTTTAATGGTTACTGTTATTGGCTTAAATACAATTGTGAATTTCAAATAAAGTAGATCCTTTGAATCAACTGAATGTACATCAATGTTGACCTAAGTTCTTATTGATTTAATGGGTCTACTTTAGTCTGGACCAACAATGGGAATTAGGCCATTTTCTCTAGTAATCAATAGGAGCAAGTTATGAATCATTTAACAGATTTTTTTATCATCATTTTAACTGAACCTATGGATTTGAAGTGATGTCTCGAATGAGTGATCTATTTTAATTGCTATGGATATCTTGTATGTAGCAAGTACATAAGAATATTAGGCTGACCAAAATATTGAGATAATTTTGTGGTCTGAGACACAATGGAGGTCCTGTAAATTTTAAACAAAATTATAATAGCAAGACCAGGTGGGGGTTATTTTTAAACAATTTTGAGCAATTCTAAGATTAGTTTCATAGCTGTGATACACAACATGAGACAATTATGTCTTTTCTTATTTGAGATGTTTTGGTTCACCACAGCAAATTTGGCCATCTAGCAGGATGACTTACATGTTGGATGGCTTATTATTAGTTCCATCTATGGACCCAAGCAACCTGGATTATTGTTGACTTACTAAATAACTATTAATTCAGTAGGCCTACCTGTAGTTATCTGAAGGTATAAAAAGCAGTGGAGAGAAATGCCCCATTGCATACAACTGTTTGCTCAGAATGTTAAAGAGCTACATACATACACACAAATCACACAGGTCAGAAAAGAACCATAATGCTGAGAGTTCACTACCTTTACAACTCATGCATTCCTTTCATTCCACAATAAAATGAAAGGAAGGTTGCGGGGGGGGGGGGGGCAAAGTCTGCCCTATACACTATACTATACACAGGCAAACTTTTAAGATTTTATCTCTTGCATCTGCTAATCAGTAGTAATCACAATGTTGTTGAGCAATAATGGGAAAATAAAAAGCTGAAGAAGGACCATACTAGTTACAAAAGAAGGAAAGAGACTAATCCTTTCCTATTCCAATTAACAGAATTTCAGTCCATTCTCCAATTTGTAGTATGGTAAATTGAGCTGAGAGCCAAGGGACTCTTTCAGATGTGGGAAATTGGAAGCATAATCCAAGGGCAATCCAAACGCAATCATGGAGTTTCATGTTATTGCGAATTAATTCTTCTCACGCAAATTCGGGCAAAAGGGAAGTCACTCCGAATGCAATCATGGGTTTAATGTTATTGCGAATTTAAGCATCTCATGCGATTTTGGGCAAGGGGGGTTATTTTCGGGTAATGGGAAGTAATTCCGAATGCCTTCCAAACGGAGCAGGGGTTCAGGTAAATTCGCTAAACAAGAGAATTTACATGAATCCGCATTGGCTGCATTTGGAATTGGGAGAAATTCCTCCCGTTTGAAAGAGTCCAAGGTTTGAATCCCCTCTTTGTGATGGAAACTCATTGGGTAACCCTGGACTAGTCACACACTCTTGACCTCAGTGGAAGGTGGTGGCAAAATCCCTCTGACCAAATCTTGCCCAGAAAACCCTAGATAGGGTTGCCTTAAATTGGAAACTATTTGAAGATACACAACAACAATAAAAACAAATTGATTTGTGGAAAGATGCTCCCACAACCTGCCACATTCCAGTGCTATTTTTAGGATGGAAGAATAATGCTGAGTATACTGGTTCCCAAACATTTTTTTTTCCAGTCCAATCAGCCCAATTAGATATGCTTCCAAGGAACCTCAAATTGGCTTTCATCCATATTAAACAAAAAGATTCAGACAAGCACATAATTCATTAATTTTTTGGCATCTGTCAGCTACAACAACAACTTAAAGAGCAGTTACTGGATTATAAATCAAGGTTGTTTTACTGAGACATTGTTAGCTTTCCTGGAAATGAAAAATGTTTTCATTTGGAAACACTTGCTTGTTAGGCAGGTTAAAAACTATACTAGGAAGAAATATGTCTATGATTAGCAAGGGCAATAGAGATACAGACAGAGTTTTGATTCAGAGGGTTATGTGGGCCCATAGCTGAATATTTTATCATTAGCCATCCTTAGCAAAAAGCTTTATGCTGTAGGTGATTGTCATTATGGCACGTATTGCATGAAAGCTGGATCAAAAAGCACAGTGGCTTGCTTGCTTGCTTAGGTTAGAGGCAGCTGAGGAAATTAGATGAAAATGAATGGATTGGCATATGTTTAGTTCTGCCTTGTCAAGTTCTGTATCTGTTGCCAGATGGCCTATCTATTGCAACTCTTACCAAAAAAATAAAAAATAAAAAAATAAAACCATTATTGTTATACTCCTTACTTCCTTCTAAAGACATGTCAGCCTATGCAGAATTTATATTCAAAAATGCATTTTCTTTTTCCTCAACTCACTTGAAAGCTAGGTTCACACCATTATAGTCCTAGTACCTCTTCATTGCACTGCATAGAAGCTGGAATATGACAAGAATAGGCTGTGTATACCGACCTAGGATGCTCTGCTTGAGTTATTAGAAGAGCAAAATAAGTGGGTTTATTTCTGTCCTAGAGATCTAAACATATTATGGAATCCATAGTAGAACAGTAAGGGTTACAGGTGCACACAAAAAAGCAAAGGGGACTAAGAGGGGGAGTGGATGCTCCACTCTTTTATTGTTATGTGCTTGGCTAGAGAAAAGTAAATAAAGTACAGCAGACAATGGATGGGTCTACACTGGCCAAAATACAATGGGCTATTCCTCGTGTATTCTGGCCCCTAAATTGCCCTACCCCCCCTTCCTATTTCCTGAGCTTTCCAGAGTGATGCTGGCTAGCTTTTTACACAGCAACTTGCTGTGAGCCTGGCACCACCACCACTTGCACTGGTTGCTCCCTCATGTCTTTTTTTTTTTTTTTTTAGCCAGCCCTAAACTCTGGAACGACCTGCTGGAAAATATTTGACAGCTGAATACACTGTCTGAATTTAAAATAGCATTGAAGGCCAGTTTCAGCAGGCTCATCCACATAATTTTAAATTGTGAAGATGCTGGATTTTAAATGTAGATTGTTTTAAAATATGAGTATAAATATGTCTTATTTGCCCTTTTAAACTATTGCATGTTTTAATTAATGTGTTTTAATTGATGTTAATTGTTCATTTGTTGTTGTTCCCTGCCTTGATCCATGGAGAGAAGTGAGTAAGAAGATGATGATGATGATGATGATGATGATGATGATGATGTCAGGGCAATGTGAGGGCTAGGGGAAAGCCATTTTTAATGGACAATATCTGTTGCAGATTGTGGAGAATCACAATGTCCTAACAGCAGCAAAATTCTGATAAATGCAAGACTGGAAAGTGAAGGGAGGTCCCACAGGCCATTGTTGTTGTTTGCTGTCAAGTCACCTCCAACTTCTTGTGCCCCTATAAATGAGAGTCCTCCAGGATCCTTGCCCATCAATTGCTCACATTTTGCAAAGTTATTTTCTTATTTCCTTGATTGAATCAATACACCTATAATGTGGTCTTCCTGGTCTCCCCCCTGCTTTCTACTTTTTAAAAATTATTTTCATCTTTTCCGTGAAATCCCATGATGTGGCCAAAGTATGATACCCTAAGTTTCCAGTTTTGTTGTGCTCCTATAGGAACCCTTCCGGCACAGTGGTTAAATGCCTGTACTGCAGCCATTCACAGCCACAAGATTGTGAGTTCAATCCCAGGGCTCCCAGGATTGACTCAGCCTGACATCCTTCCATAGGTTGCTAAAATGAGTACCTAGCTTGTTGGGGGCAATTAGCTTACATATTGTAAACCGCTTAGGGAGTGCTTAAGTACACTGATATGTACTTGCTATTGCTGTTGCTATGCATGGAGAAAATTATTTGCAAGAGGGTTCCATCTGACATAAAGTGTCATGTGCATGGTGTGTCTCTTTTTCTCTTACTATTGTTGTCTTCCATACACAAGACAGTGAGAAGGGAGTGAGTTAGAATCATAGAGTCATAGAGTTGGAAGAGACCACAAGGCCCATCCAGTCCAACCCCTGCCATGCAGGAGCTCTCAATCAAAGCATAACCGACAGATGGCGATCCAGCCTCTCTTTAAAGACCTCCAAGGAAGGAGACTCCACCACTCTCTGAGGGAGTGTGTTCCATTGCTGAACAGCCCTTATTGTCGGGAAATTCCTCCTAATGTTGAGGTGGAATCTCTTTTCATGTAGCTTGCATCCATTGTTCCGGGTCCTGTTCTCTGGAGCAGCAGAAAACAAGTTTGCTCCCTCCTCAATGTGACAATATTTAAACAGAGCTATCATGTCACCTCTTAACCTTCTCTTCTCCAGGCTAAACATCCCCAGCTCACTAAGTCGTTCCTCATAGGGCATTGTTTCCAGACCCTTCACCATTTTAGTTGCCCTCCTTTGGACACTCTCCAGTTTCTCCACATCCTTTTTGAATTGTGGTGCCCAGAACTGGACACAGTATTCCAAGTGGGGCCTGACCAAAGCAGAATAGAGTGGCACTATTACTTCCCTTTATCTAGACATTATACTTTTGTTGATGCAGCTTAAAATTGCATTGTCCTTTTTAGCTGCTGCATCGCACTGTTGGATCATGTTCAACTTGTGGTCAACTTGGACTCCTAGATCCCTTTCACATGTGGTCTCGTTCAGCCAAGTGTCTCCCATCCTATATCTGTGAATTTCATTTTTTCACTCTAAGTGCAGTACGTTACATTTCTCTGTGTTGAATTTCATTTTATTAGCTTTGGCCCAAAAAAACATAGCAGAAATAATCCAATTTGAGATCACTTTAACTGCCCTGTCCCAATGCTAGGGAATCCTCAAATAATAGTTTATAGTGGCACCAGAGCTCTCTGACAGAGAAGGGTTAATATCTCACAAACCTAGCCAGGATTCATCAGCACTGAGTTAGAAAAACCTATGAAGATAGTTAAAAAGAAAAGGTGAATAAAAGAGGAGGAAGAAGGAAGAGAATCTAGAGTTGAGAACTTCAAAAATCCAGAAGGGACAATAGTGAAAGCAAACAGTGACTGTCCAGGTGAAGATGAGAAAGCAGAAAGTAGACAATGATGAGCTGTAATCATAGTAGACAAAAGCTGATAAAAAGGAGCTCTAAGAGAAAGGAAGATCTCTGAAACAAATCTTCAAAAGAGCTATATCTCTGTCTTGTCAACTAGAAACATTTGGGCTGAACAAGCAGTGATGTCTTCTGGGAACAATAACCAGAGATGCCTTCTCTGCTATTTCTTCACGGATGAAACTGCAACCAGAAAGGAGACTTTTGAACTCATCCGTAAATGCTAACTGGGGAGGAATTAGCAAAAAGGCAGTTGTTTTCATTGGGGAGGTTTTGCCTGAAATAGAAGATGGAAGGAAAGAGACATGAATGATATCATCTTCAACTATTTGAAGGACAATTACATAAAAAAGGATAAGCACAAGGAAGGAAGGAAGGAGATTGATAAGAATATATCTAACGGGCCTAAGCTAAAGGGTGGTAAATTTATGTGGAACATTAGGACAAATTCTTGGTGGTGAGAGCAATTTGACAGTGGGTGAAATCACCACATTACTAGAGCTGACTTCTGCTTGTGCAGTGAGGCTTTCTCTTCTTTTGTCATTGCTGACCATGAATCAGTAGGATTAGAGAGGTAGAAGCTGAAATACATTTTGGCCTTTTAAGTTATTGGAGTCATATTTATGTGGCATGAAATCAGACTGAAAGGTATGATGAAATCACACCGGATAGATTCCTTGACCTAATTACCTATGACAGTACCTGAAGTCCTTTCATTCTATTTTGCTATTGCATTCTGCAGACCCTAGGAAATTAATACCAGTAGGCTGACACACGCCTAGAAATTTATCAATGTCTAGAATTTGAACATGAACACTGTCTGAATATTTTAATTCAAGGTTATGAATGTTCATTCTAAGGCATCAGCATGAGTACTTGGGTAATTTTCAATCCTGATTGCTTTTGCCAAATGACTTAGAGGTTCACTTCTTTAATGTCCAGCAGAGATGAACACATTCCCATTGACATATAAACTTGAAAGCATGCTGAAAATGCACACATTTCTGATGGAAAGATAATTGTCCTTGTAGAATCTTGTTCAGAAAGCATTGAAAAAACTATATAAAAGGGGAAGGAAAAAGTTTTCATATGGTACCTATAAAACTAATCAATTTATTTTAGCATAAGTTTTGCAAAAACTCAATTATGAAGTAATAATAAAAATAACTCAGCTGTCATTAGTACATGAATATTTAGTAAATGGAGCCAGAGCTTGGAAAAGTTACTTTTGGATTTCAACTCTCACAACCACTTGACCAGCTAGGAATTTCTGAGAATTGCATTCCAAACAGTGTTTTCCCCCAAGCTCTTATCTTAGCTACAATTGTGCTTAGTTGCAAAAGTTCTGTTATGTACCAGGCCTGAAATTCTATATTATTTTAAATGGAACATGAAAGAGTTCACTGTCATAAAAAGGAGAGCTGAATAATAAATCTGTCTAGAAACTGGACTAGACTACTTTGCTGATTTACTGAAAAGTTAGGATGAAAAAGCTAAATTAGGACAAAAATGTAAGAGAAATGTACGTGAACCTAATTAACACAATTAATCTAAGTAAAATTTAAATCAATAGTTCATTTATTTTTTGGCAATGCCTCTTAGGTTTCAGAATCCCTGTGTTTTGGAACAAAAGAAAGCCTTTTATTCAATATAGCTGATTGGTGTTGAGCTTGTTTTCTTACACAATGGCTCACTTGAAAATGGGCATCCTGAATGGATTTTGGCAGATCCCTCCAGATTACAGTTATGTGATTCATATTCAAATACCAGCTCAACTCCTGTATTCATTTTCATATGGTGTGGAGAGGAAAATGTATAATGTAGTGATAGCTACCTGACATGATATCTGAAGGAAATATATTGTTAATTTGCTTTACTTGTTTTTAACTGTTCTGCATTCCAGTGTGACTCTTATCTTCTTAAAGATAGAAAGAGGTATTTCAACACCATTTTAGCCACTGTGTTTTTTTAAATACAGCTTACTATTCTAATGCTTTTAACTTTTAAATTGTGTAATGTTTCGTTTTTTTAAATGTTATATTTATACTTTTTAATGTTTTTGTATTCTTTTTAATTTACACTGTTTTAAATTTGCTGTGAGCTGCCTTGATTCCCTTTATTGGGAGAAAGGCAGAATATAAATACACTGCTACTATTACTACTACTAATACTACTACTACTAATTATCTCAAATTAAAATGTCTTGGTCCAGCTCTGATTCTCATGCAAAGGCATGAGAAGGCAACTACCATGACTGAGGACAAGACACAGGTGAAAGTCAATTCCATCATCATTACAAAAGGTTTGGAAGTCAATGCTTTGGGGGATAGCGTATTGTAATTTTATGATTTACAATGGGCAATGTAATGGGTATTGCTCATTCTTATGTTGATTAGCTCTCCTTTTGCAGCATCTAGACAGCAATACAGTAAAACTGAAAAATTGTTATGACTTTAAAATGTGAACACATAAAAAGGAGTAATGAGAAACAGTGTCAGCCTAGTGACTTCTACAGCTTCCCTTTTTTTCAGGCTGATTTTCTTAAACTGTTGCCATTTTTCATTTAGCAGGAGACATCATTTTCTTTCCATCACTGAATATATAGCTATATATATACATCAGCAATATGGATTGGACCAGGTCATACTTCTCATCTGTTTGCCAGTAAGCAAAAGGCAATTGTTACTTTATTAATTTCCATCTGCTGAATTGTTTTTTTTCATTAATAAGCCTTGGTTTCTGAAAACTAACTTGATTATATATGAAGGAACTGTGGAAATAATGTTACTTTCCTCCATTGCACTGGAGTAGCCTATTGCTTATGCAGAATATGTGGGTGATGTTGATCATATAGTCTTTGCTTCTTAGATCAAAAAGATGGAAGATCTTCTGCCGTTTAAAGAGATTCCAAGAATTGGGGGCAGCTGCATCTGATCATCTTTTAAATTTTCCATAATGATCTAGCTGTAACTTTGCTTTGGGGCATTGTGGAAAATTTAAATGGTCCCTGGTCCCATGTATGCCAGATACTGATAAATCAGAGGTATTAAATGGAGGTTATTGAGATGTTTCTGAATGATGCTACTTATTGGACTGATAGAATGATTTGGATCAAAATGTTGAGGGCACATAATTTATTATGTATATATTCTGTTTTAAGACTTATTAATATGAAAATGACAGCACAGTAGAAATAAATATAGCATTTGCATCATTATAAAGCAGCTTTTTATGTGGAAAACATGTATGATACCCAAGATCTTCTACTAGCACCTGAAATTTTACTTTTAAAAATAGTTCTAAAGTTCAAGGAAAGCAAAAATCATTAGTTGCAACTTTAAAAGAAGCTTTCTTACTATTCAAATAAATTAAATAACATTTTTAAAACAAAATAAAACAATAGAGTAATCCATGGTGTGTATGTATATGTTCCTTCAAGTGAATAGTTTACTTTTGAAGAGCCCATTAATTCCATAGAGTTTTCTTAAGCAAGGAATACTCATAGGTGGTTTTGCCAGTTCCTTCTTCTGAAATATCCCCTATAGCACCAGGTATTCACTGGTGGTCTTCCATCGAAGTACTAATCAAAGCTTTGATGGGAGTCTGGCAATGAATACCAGGTGCTATACATTATATTGTACGATGCAAAACACATCAATACACTTTGTAATTATGAAATGAACAACAACAGATGTAGTTACATTACAATAGGAAGGAAGTTAACCATATTATGTAATGTAACATAGTCGTTCTTGAGTTGACCCCAGCTCATGGTGATCCTCGGGATGAGACATTTCCAAGACCTCCTGTCCTCCACGACTCTGCTTTGGTCATGCAAATTCAGGCCTGTGACCCCTCTGATTTAGTATATCCATCTGGCATGCAGTCTTCCTCTCTTTTTACTTTGCTCTATCTTTTCTAGCATTATTGTCTTTTCTAATGAATCATGATGTGGCCAAAGTACGATAGCCTTAATTTGGTCATCCTTCTTCCAGGGATATTTCAGGTTTGATCTGTTCAAGGACCCATTTGTTTGTCTTTTTGGTTGTCCATGGTATCCTTAGTACTCTTCTCCAGCACCACATCTTAAATGAGTTGATTTTCTTCTTTCCCACGTTTTCCACTGTTCATTTTTCACATCCATACATGGTGATGGGAAATACAGTGGCTTGGATGATTTAATGGTCTAACTTTAGTGCTCATTTGTATATCTTTACTCTTTAGGATCCTATCTAGTTCTTTCATAGCTGCCCCTCCCATCCCCAATCTTCTGATTTATTGATGTTTGATCCAAGGTACAGGAACTCATTACCTATTTCGATTTCCTTATTGTCTAGGTTGCTTTATGTAGTTATTGTACCTGATTGGTACATTTTTTGTGATGGTTCTTTATAACTTCTATAAATGATTAGGCATTCAGCTTTAGGATGCATGCCCAGAGTGCCTTCTGTTGTGATGGGATAACTTCAACAGCCTATTGGGGGGTGGGGGAAATGAATGAATGAGTTCTGAGAACGCTGAACCTCAAATATCTAGCATAGAAGAATATATTGAATAATACTCTAGATACTTGCAATGACAAAAAATCATATTCTCACCCATTCTGTGGACTGCTTACAGCCACTTAGCCATTGTGTTTTCTGGCTCAGTCAGTTAAGTGACTGGCTCAATCTTACTGATTTTTCGTCCTTTTATAGAGTTCTGTGAAATTTGCACATTTTTTTCAACCTATCATTATAGTGTGCCTGGAAAGGTGAAATATCAGAGGCCTCTGATTGATATGTTCTGGATCTCTGCCTTCAAGTATGTCTAAGAGCTTGGTTTTTCCCACTTTTGCTGGGTTCTTCTATTGGGCTTCTTTTAAGGTCACTACCCTCTGGATCTGATTATCGGTATATCACCCATTATATTATTGCACAGCTCTTTACTGGACAGTTGTGTCTTGATAGTTTTCATTATCTTTTGTTTACCTAGCACTTCAATCCATTTTCAATGTCCCTTTACTTTGGCATGTATCTTATTAAACTTACACTGCCTTATTTCTTAACCAGTGCACAGTTATTTACCACTGTTTTATCCCTAACTTCCTGAAATTGGCAAAATGTATTCTAAATATAGTATCCAGCCTAGGACAATAGAAATACATAATATCATTTTAGAATCATGAAATGAAGGATGGCTCTTCTGCCTTGCCAAACTTCACAAAAATGAGCTGTACAAACCATATTTACATATGATTTTCTTCTCTCACAAATATAATTGTATTTATTTATTTATTTCATTTGTATGCTATTTATCTCCCAGAGCAAGACCCAAGACAGCTTCCAGAGGGAGTCAATTTAAAAACTTTCATTTTTAAAAAAATAAATTCACCACATAAAATCATTTAAAATATGTAAACAATATAGACAAAGCACAACAAGAACATTTGGCTATAATCTCATTTGACTACTTGAAGAAAATAAACTAATTGGAATCTTCAAAGGAAGAAGTGAGAGACAATATGGTATAGTGGTCTGACTCTTGAATTTCTGCTTATGCACCCTTTAAATCTTTGAAGCATAAGCATTTTCTATACCTGAAAGGTGGGAGTTTCTGGTGTAAGTTGTTTCCTTTCTTTTCCTTTAATGGGAGCACATTAAAGAAGCAATTTAATTATTATGGTCTTGACTCCAGTATTTATGCTACGTAGCTGTTTCCATCAGCCTGTTTATAATTCACCTGTCATCCTGAGATACACTTCATGCCTTTCATTACATTTTCAGAAGTGGGAAAATAAAGTTAGAACTATGTGGGAACACAGATTTCAAAATATTTTTAAAATAGTAAAGCAGGCCAAGTGGCATTAAAGAATGATGTAGGGGAATAAGATTATTGGTAGAGGTGAGAAGGTCCTGAATGTGAGTCTTTCAATGGGTCCCTGTGTAGCATGAGGAATCTCTTGAAAGATACTTTATTGAACACAATGTATTTATTTATGTAAGGTATGTATCACCTCTCAGCCAACCAGGGCCCTGGGAGCAATCCACAAAACAATATGTAGATAATCTTTTTTTTTTAACAAACAAACAAACTAAAAATTCTTCTTAATTTTTTTTTAAAAAAACAATTTAAAGAACAATTTAAACAGCCAGAGCAGTTTCAAGGACCAAGGGCCATGAGGAACAACACTGTTTTAGCTGCCTGCTGGAAGCAGAAAGAGATGGGAATAAATGATTTTCCCTTAGCAGTGAAAGGAAAAAAATTAAGAATGTCATTAAGAAGAGAACTGTCATTATTATTTTTTTAAAAAACCTACTGAGAATTAAGTTTCATTAATTCATAAATGAGCAAGACATGTACTGATCTCTAGTGATCACGCTCTTTGATTTGGCGTGGGTAGGCAGAGATCATGAAGTGATTCAGTTGTGCAGAAAACATTCTGATTAAGAATTCTTTTTCACTGACTGGTCCTTTTAGCCAGGCACCTTTTGTTAATCTTGAGGTGGATCAGTGTCCCCTAACTGAAATTCACATATCATTCCATATAAACCTGTAAAAGAGGAATAGGAATATGAGCTTCTCCTCATTTGGTTGGTCTGCAAATCCCAACAACCCTAGCCAGAACAGGCAATGGTGAAGAAAGATGCAGGTTGCCATTCAAAAACATATGGAGATCTGTATTATTGCCACTTCTTTTTAAATTAACTCCTTTTAAATCTTAAATAAACAAAGTATTTGAACATGTTGACAAGGGTGTGAGAGGTTTTTTTAAAAAAGAGGTAAGACACAGACAACTGGGAATGCTTGGGAGATATCTTATCTTTAGGACAGCTTTTTCTAACCTGTCATTTCCCAGATGTGTGAAAGTCTCATTGTACCCACTCAACACCCATATCAAGAGCTTTGTAGACCAAAATGGGGATGTTCTGGATTGGTAGGAAGGAAATGTAAAATGAGAAAAAGAGTACTTTTGAAGGTCCAATAACAAAGCATATCCCTAGAAAACAATCAAAACCCCTGAAGGCATACTGGGTAGAGCATAAGGCAAAGAGAAGGTGGAAGAAAGTACAATGGGGCTGTGGGACTTAGAGGAGCTGCCTTGAAGACATTATGTACCCATTTTATTTTTAGTAGTGTGACTGTTGTGAGAATGGTGCTCATGTGGAAGATACCTGAGTATATAGTCCTATGCACACTTACTTGCAACTCTAGTGAAACTCTGTGCAACTTGCATTTGACCAGGTATATATTATAATATGTGAATATTTATTACAAGGCATCATTGCTAATAATGGCTAACACAATATTACTGACATGTGATGGGAAAATGCATGTACTCAGGTATCAATTAAATTCCTGTATTTCCTACAGGAACAGTGGAATCTGGTTGATTTCTATAAGTGAGGTGGTGAATCTTTTCTGGGATTTAGCCCAACATGGATACCTGAGTATCCAAGGTGATGGACACTATCTCCCAAACAGGCTTCTGGAGTGGATTCACTGTCTTGTTTGGCCTATAGGATTCTGATCACTGATATGTTTTAGAGACATTGTAGACAATTTGAAATAGCAATAGCAAGTACATTTCTATACCACTTATCAGTGCACTTAAGCACTCCCTAAGTGGTTAACAAAGTGTAAGCTAATTGCCCTCAACAATCTGGTTACTCATTTTAGTGACCTCAGAAGGATGGAAGATTGAGTTGAGCTTGAACCCCCTGGCTGGGATTGAACTTGCAACTTTATGATTTATAAGTGAGTGGCTGTAATGCAAGCATTTAACCACTTCACCACTAGGGCTCCAAATTATATTGAGACACACACACAAGCTCTCTCTCTCTCTCTCTCTCTCTCTCTCTCTCTCTGTCACACACACACACACACACACACACACACTAAAATCTCATTGCATATCACTTTGTGCTTGCTCACAGAGTTAGCAACCTTTTTATTCTTAGACTAGTTGCCAGTATGCATGTTTGTTGAGTGTTGACTTCCTGTTTTTCCCTACTGTCTTCCTGCATCATTCTCACATGCAGCCACTTTTTTCTTTTCCCTTTCTCCTCTCCATTAGATGCTGTATTTGACTATGCACAAATATGAGCCTATAAATACACACACACACACACACACACACGTTAAACTTGTTTGTTTCTTTTCTAGATGCTGTGTGTTGGGAGACAGGGAGGTGTGGGACTGGTTGTTCAAATCCTGCTTTGCCAGTTTCATTAGTTTGCTTATAAGATTCAATACTATCTCTCATATTTCCCAACATACAGATGTAATGTGTATCAACGTTACTTGCCATTTTCTCTCTCCTACCCAGAGTCTGAATGAATTTTCAGACAGCAGGCCATGGTAGCCAGGATGGAAGCTGGATATCACACTGAAGCTTATTCGTCTACTTCTGGGTGCTGCATTCAAACCACTTCTTTAGATTCCTGAGCTATCCAGAAGGTACTACCTTCAACTGGTACATGTGGAATTGCCACTTCATCTTCTGGGGCAGTGGATAGTCTAATGACAAGGGGTGTCAAAACCATACTAGATTTTGCCAGCACTTCTCCTGTAGCTGCTCCAAGTCCAAAGGAAGCTCTGTTAGTGCCGGACCCTAGATCTGATCCAATTGCACCTCTTGCAGTTTACCTGTTATAGTGGTTGATTCCTTCTTGATTTTGATCCCTCTGGGAAGTTGTTTGCATGAGGGTGACTGATTTGTTGTTTGCATGAGGGTGCCTCCCACCCCAATCAAAGCACTGTGGGTGAGGGACAATGAATGATCTATTTGATAGGAATAAATAAGCAAACTACTAATTAAGGAAAAGAACAAACTGAGAAACAAAATATGAAAATCAGTTCAGGTGGACAATAATGCTTGCAATGAGTTTTTATTTCTTTCTCTACATTAGTGTCAGGACTCCTATGCTAATGTAGCTCCTTAAATTTTCATATCATAATGGGTAAAAACAAATGCAAAACACAAGCATTGACATCAAAGGGAATCCTAAGAAATACTAGGAAGCTGGTTTATCCAATGCCACAGAAAAGATAAAATAAAATCAAGTTCTGCAGCACAATTCAACAAGTCCTTAGAATTCTATCTTGTAAACCAGTGTTCCTGACAGATGTATTGCCACTGGTCATGCTGGTTGAGGAGATGAGAGTTGCAGTTTGCCACATCTGGAGGGCACCAGGCTGGGAAGACTGTAAGAAACATTTTAAAAAGCTGAACAGCAGCAAGAAGGGTGCTGGCTTTCTGGTAGAGTGGTACCATTTACAAGAGTGACAGGACCTCAAAGACATTCTTGCATTTTCACTGGAGTTCCCTCTGCAGCATTTCCTAAACTTTGATCCTTTAGTTGGTTTGGACTTCAGCTCCCAGAATTCCTGATTGTTGGGTAGTCTGGCCAGGGTTTCTGGGAGCTGAAGTCCAAAACACATGGAGGACCAAAGTTTGAGAATCACTGCAAGTTTCTGCTTTTGATCAATGGGGATTTCTTAATTTTTTTAAAAAATATATAGATTAATCATTTTTTAAGTAAATCAGTAAAGCAACAACCCAATTTATTAACAGGATTTGCATCTTAAAAGCTGGTGTATCCTATTATTCAAACCTGTTTTTATGCACATGGAGACTTTTTTCAGCTCAGGCTGGTGTATCAAGCAAATTGTATGGCTTGAAGAGGAAAAAACACACAATAGGGACCCTTTCACATTACACAGTTTTAGTACTATGATGCCACTGAATCCTGTGGAATTTTGGGGTTCATAGTTTGGTGAGACATTAGAGGTCTTCTGTGACTAAAAATTCTAAATATCTCAGGCTAAAGTGCAGATCAGAGGATTTTGAAGGATGTTGCCATGGCAGTTCAAGTGGTATCACGGTGTTATAATAGCGTAGGATGTCAAAAGGCCCTAAATTGTAGCTTCAAATACAGGGTTCAGACACCTGCTGGCTATGCTGGCTAGGGGTTTCTGGAAATTGTAATAGAAAAAAAAAACCCTTTCCTAAAATCTGCCTAAGAGATGATGTAGGCAGAGCAGGAAAGATTACAATATTAGGGATTCTGTCACCACCACCACCCCCCCCCCCCCCCGCTCCATCCAGTTAGTTCTTTTTACTGGATGCCTGCTGGAAGGGCTTGCTCACATAGTGACAGTTGAGTGGCTCATTTAACTCATTGAGCTGGAGCTGATTGCAATAATAATAATTGCTGAACATTTGGGAGCTGGAGGGGGGAGCAGCCCTAATGCTTCAAGATACTGCTGTTGGAAGTGCATCATGCAGACACAACAAGGATTTGTTTACTGCGTGCAAGGATGACACGCTGGGTATTGAAAACTAGATTCCAGCCTCCACTGTAAAAAATGATGCCTATCAATCATTCCATATTGTTTTAAGCCTCTCCAGAGCTCCACAGGATGGGCTAGGAAATTGACCCCACTTTTAATATTGAATGCAAAGTATTTCAATAATATCTTATTAACCTAGCATTTGAAGCCACTGAAAGATAATAGCTGTTCTCTTTCATATTTAATCAGGAACTAAATCAGCTATTCTTTCCCTCTGGTATCAATCAACAACATTTTCCCACTCCTTTATTATTGGAGAAGTAGTTGTTCATCTTCACCAGTTACGCTGGTGATTCAAAGTTCTGATTTATTTAGTTTATTTAGGTAGTTAGTTAGCAAGGGTAGCTTATGGACTGAGCAAGGTTGTTTTGTATGTGTGCATGCATTCCTTACCACCATTTTAGGGCGAGAATCCCCTTTGCTAATTCTACATGGTACCACTATTTTCTAACTCCACTAGGGCAAAGAATCTGAATTCATACTATTGTCATCCTGAAGACAGACAATATAGATGGTGAGTGGCACTGCGTCCCTCTATTACCTGCCCTCCCAAGATGTCACTATTTTATTTATCCTATGTCTTTTCTTATTTCCAGAAAGTAAAACTAGAAGTTGGATGTTGAGGACGATACACTTTTTTCATGCCTGGTGATTTCTCTTTTAAAATTTAAGTGCTGTTATGGGAACCAGTGCTGATACGCAGCAGTCCCACAATGAATTATCATTTAATAGAGAAGGTAGAAGAGAACCTTTGCCCTTCTGTCTTGCTTGTTGGAAACATCTGGCAGACTGTTGTGAGAAACAGGGCTCTTTCTGCTAGAGCTGGTGAGGAGTTATAACTTAATCAAAATTTAATCGACATAGTAATTGGAAAAGAAATGGTTTAATGAAATGGCTTGCCTTCAGCTTTGTTTTGCTTGCTTGTATGGTTGAATGTTCAGCACATTTATGTACCTGAGAGTAAATCCTTCTGAATGTAGTTCCAGTTACTTCCAGTTAGATATACTACAATTGCATTTTTACCTCTGATTTATTACATTGCATTATTATCTCTGATCTTTTGACTAGGAAGTCAAGTAGATGGGGCAAAAGGAGAGGTTTTAGGCCTAGAGGTCAATTGAAGTGAGATCCCCATCAGGAGTGGGAAGACAGGGAGGTATGAGGATCCACTTGGTAGCTTACAACTATTCTACTGTGGCCGAAGATGTGGCATGCTTTGTGAACTGGAACCTAGTAGATCCAGGTTCACTTAGTCATGAAGCAAGTTGCTTCTTTTCAGCTTGACCTACCTCACAGGGCTGTTGTGAACTAATTGGAGGAAAGGCAGGATTGAAATATTTTATTGTACACAACACTAAGATTTTTAGATAGTGGAGGAGAAAGAAATATTTTAATAAATAAATAAATATGCCAAAAATCTGTTGTGGATAGTGAAAGTGATGTAGTGAGCTTTTTCCTTTGGGAGTCCTCTCTCAAGTAATACCTTATCCACCTGGACTTAGGTTTATTATGGGGAATGCAATATGGAAACAATATGGCATTAAAGTGTGGGGGATTAACAGAGTGGTGTATCATTTCCAGTATATTTAAAAGAGGCAAAGCAACCCTAAAAGACCTCAGTATGGAAGCACCCATTATCAACAATTATCTGTAGTTTTGACTATGAACCTTGCAAAGAACAGAGGCAGTACTAAAATGGGATTAAGAAAGCAATGCATCATATTTCCACCATTAGTTAGCTTCCTTTATCCATTTGGTCCGTTTTTTATTCATGTTGCCTTGAGCTTATGCACATCAAACCATTCTTTATGAAAAATCAGCTAGTGCAATACAAATGTGACCTTTTCAGTATTCCAAAATTTAATAAGCAAGCTTGTTTTTCGTGACACACTAGCAACAAGTACTAGCAGTAACACAAAAGACATTGCATGCAAAATCCAAAATCTACTGAGCTTATCTCTGCTAATGAGGTGTAAAGCTTTGTGCTTATTGCTTACTTCTTTATCTCAGTTATTTGGGAGACCCATATTCCACATGTTGCTTAAAAATAAAGAACAGAATAAAAATATTAATTTAATAAATAGCTAGATAAGAAGAAAGACCTGATCTGTGATCTGGAAGGGCTCACACCATTTTGTTCCAAGCAGCCTCACTTTATCTGGTGTTTTTCATTTGAAAACTGACCACAGGGATATTTGGAAGAACTTAAAGTGCAGCTAAGAGATTTGGGGTAAAGGCAGTTTACAGGAACACTTGGGTATACAGGCTGCATTCCACCTCTTGGTTTCATTTAAAAATGTTCTCAAGCCAGATTTCTGTTCTGTGAAAGATTCAAGTTAAGTCCAGAGTTTTAATGGGATCAGTTAGTGAGCAAGAGACTCTGCAGACAATAAAGATATGCATTTTTCTCTATTTTGATTTTGGTTTTATTCTGTTCCTATTTTAAGCTTTTGCAGATCTTGTGATTTTTCATTGTGAATACAGTATATGAAATTTCGAAAAGTTCATTCTAGTTGCTATGAATGACATATTCTGTAGAGTCTCCCACTGATGTTGTTGCTTCACTGTTAAGCTGGAATTATATGCATGCACAAGTCCTCCCCCCACCTCCTGTTGGCCAGATATTTTTATGAGACGAGCAATGATCACATTTTGTTCAAATTTCATTGTTCTACATGTGAATGTGCCTTGTTGGGTGATGCATATCTGTTTGCCTTTATTGGAGTTGGAAATAGATTTTTTGCTTGTATATAGGGGTGTGCATTGGATCACGCATTTGTTTACACATTCAGTGGCACAATATCACCATTCAACATAAGGGTCACATATCACAATCAATGTATAAGTCAGCACATGGAGAGTTTTGATTGTGTGCTACTTTGATATGGTTACCACTCAACTCATTTGAGATATGATGGTGGAGAAGAATATATATTTGTTATTTACTGATGGTATTTATACCCCACCCTTCAGCCCTAAAGGTTCTCAGAGCAATTTACAATTATTATTATTTTTAATTAGACAGTTCCTTGCCCTCAGGCTTACAATCTAAAAAAAAAATTAAACACAAAGGAGAAGTGAATGGTGGTGAGGAAGGTGTTCTTCTCTCCCTCTGAGGCCTGGACCAAGGCAGATAGACTGGAGGGAGGGCTCTGTTTCTTCTAACTGAGAATACCATGGATGGCCAAAAAGACAAGCAAATGGATCATTGAACAGATCAAGCCTGATGTAGTCTAGGGCCAAAAAAGGCGCGAATAGGGTTAGGGAGGGCGCAGCTTTCACACCCTCCCTAACCCTATCATGTATGGGTGCCGCCATTATTAAATGGCGGTGTCCACATGGGCGCGCCATGATGACATCATGGTGTGCGCAGCTGCTAGACCCGCTGCGCACGCCATGACAACTTTGCGCCGTGGGAGGACGCAAATTGCGCTCTTTCCGCAGCGCAAAAAAGGAGCTCCAAACGGAGCTTCTTTTTTGGCACAGGTCTTTGTCATGGCTTTTACACAGCTGTGGCAAAGACCTTGGGAGAAAGGGGCCGTGGCAGCGGCCCCTTCCTCCCTTCGGCCCTGCCTCTGCAAGCAGGGTGCAGCGGGCGCCCAGGGCGCCCACTGCACCCTGCTTAGAGGCCGCGGGGAACCAGCAGTTAGCCGCTTCCCCGCGGCCTCTGGAAGCGGTGGGATGGGGCTGCGGAGGCTGCCGGTGCGGCAGCCTCAGCCCCATCCTTCAGCTTCCTGGGGTGATTGCAGACCGCCCCTTTTGGGCGGTCTAGAATCGCCCAAGATGACTCAATTGAGGTTGTTGTACTTCAGGCACATCATGAGAAGATATGACTGATTAGACAAGAGGGCAGCAGAAAGAGAGGAAGATCACATGCCAGATGGCTAGATTCAGTTAGAGAAATTATAGCCTGAACCTGCAGGGGTGAAGCAAAGCAGTTAAGGATAGAGTATCTTGGAGATGTCTGTTTCATAGGGCTTACCTCCCATAGGACTGCTAGCCTTTGAATTCATGTGGTTTTAGATCTTAGGTGGGTAATGGGGCCAACTCCCACAGACTACACATGCCCACTGACATCCCCAAATACATCCATTTTCAGCCATATAGGAGCCAAGATGGTGAGCAGCAGTCACATGATTTCTGGTATATGGCCAAACCGAGAGCATTCTTGGGTGGGATGGAAGATGATGTTTTCATTACTTCTCATGTATTTGGGTGGTTTACAAGTGAAAATAACCCTCCAAATGTGCCAAATAATAAAAATTGTGGTGTACTAGTGGTTTGTGAAGGGCACTGGTGGGAGGCCTTGGGGACTGTAAAATGGTGCTCGGGGAGTACATGTGTGTCCCACACCACATTTTCTCCATCACTATTCTACAGTAATAAGTGACATCAACTGTTATCTAAAATGATCGCTTGTCTTTAGATTTGGCTAAGAAGGAGCATTTCTCACACAGTTCATCAAACATAGATACTGGGATTTCAGCTGAGCATGTGTGTTCTTGTCTTGGCCACATCTATCCAATTTCATTTTATACTTAACTAAAATAGGTCATTTTTCATTTCACTCACGATGACTGGATTGTGTGATTGTTGTTGTTTTCAGTGCAATGTACTTTGAAAAATTGCACAACAACCAAAGAGCTAGCAATCTGGGAAGAGTTTTTCTTTAAATGTCTCTAGATAATGTGGCCATGATGGATTTTTCAGACTGCAAATGAATCACCCAATTCACAATTACAGTAACAAGCTCTTGAACATACAGCAGTGTTTTCACTGATGGGAATATAATAGCATGTGGGATTGTTGAGATAATTTATAATTCCCTTTACAGTTGTCCAATAAGAAGGAATAGACAGCCAATGCCTGAGGAGCACCATCCGTCTGCAGATGTTTCAGGAGTAACCCAAATTATAGTTTGTAATCCCCTCCTGCTAGGTTAGAATACTGTTTTCCCCTCTTGCTTTCCAAGAGACAGTTCTCTCTTATACTCAGAAATTCTCTCCCATTTCCTTACATCTCTGGATAGAGGTGTGCAGCTGATGTGCAAAAGGGGAAATTGTTTAATGTTTGATTTGATTTAAAAGTCCTCTGCCCATTTTCAGAGAACAAGAGATAGATGTATAGGAAAGGAGTCTGCAAAAAACCCTTACTGTGCACTCTGGAAAGGAGGAGGAGGGGTATACAGAATGTTTGTCATTTCAGCTTCTGTTAGTATGAATCTGTAGCTAATAACAATGAGGTTGGTGCTTTAGTTCTTGCTGTGGAATAAAAAGCTACTGATGAGGCTGCAGAGTCTGTGATTATGAATCAAGGAAAAGGGATTCATATCCAAAAGGCAAGACCAGATTAAGGTGGTTGGACTCTGAAGCAGTTAACAAAAAGATTCATTTTATGTACAGGTGTGAATTCTCCTTCCAGGCCTAAGGGAGGGGACGATCTAGGCATCCTTCCCAGGTCCCAGTAGGTATGACTCAGACTACAATTTCAGAGTGAGTGAAGCCAAAATGCCACCACCTCTTCACTTGCTCAGCAGCTGGAAAATGGGGCAGGAGTGATGGTAGACACTGCTAGCCCAGGGTGAAGAGAGCTCATTGGGCATCCACTCTTCAGGAGCATTACTCTCTTTACACAGCATAGAACTACAAAAGGCATACATTCACATATGGTGTTAGCAACAACACGAGGCCCCTAATAACTTAAGGCCTTGGAACATTTTTTCCATTTGCACAATTAATGATCCCCAGATCATTAATTTGTTAGCACAAAACTGCTTTTGGTGCAGAGACAGTGTTCCTGGCAGGGGACTACTAACTTTTGTCAAGTCCAGTCAATTACACAAACTAGGTAACTTTGATCTTTTCCTCCAAACTGGGGCTGATGGTAACTGGCATCTATAAGCCTCTGGGAGAGACACATGTTCCCCACTCTCTAATTCACTCCTAATCTTGTCACTAATCATTAATTTTGTTGGCTCCCCTCTATGTACTGCAAGTCTGCAGTGACAAAAACAAAATAGGCCCAAACAGAGGTGCCAGCATTGAGCATTTTCTGAGGTGCCTGACCTCAACAGTAGCTCACAAACAGCAGAGTGCAGAAACACAACTCAGTGTGCAGTATTTGGCAACCAGGCACTTCCAGTTGCAATATGTACAACAAAAGCTCTGATATATACATATCCTCTAGTTGCAATATGTACAACCAAAGCTCTGACATGGGAGGGAGGGTTGGGGAGATTAAGGGAATGTTTGCTATTTGTCTATGTAATTTGCCTTGTCTTAATTTTACTGTTACCAGCCTCATTCCTCAAAAAGTAAGAGGCAGGATACAAATAAATATTATTATTATTATTCTGTCTGTTATATTCAGACTATCTAATATTCTCCAAGCTAACACACCAACTCCTCTCTCCAATCTACTATCCTCAATCCACACCTGCCCTGGGTTTTAGAACACTTATATACAGTGGTAATGACTAAGGATTGAAACCTGATGTTACTTCTCATTTACAACCATACAAACTATTTTTCACTGTCTTAAAGGGACATTGTCCCGAACAAATTTGGTCTCTTAGGTAAGATTTCTGTGTGTCAGTGTATAGAGAGCACAGAAATAAAATGTATATTTAGAATTCAATATATATGGGACATATGGAGATTTCAGGATATTGATTAATGTTGGACCTGTCGGGTATGCTTTGATTGAGAATTCCTGCATGGCAGGGGGGTTGGACTGGATGGCCCTTGTGGTCTCTTCCAACTCAACGGTTGTATGATTCTACGACCTTTGGAAAGAAACATTCACATGTCCAATATTTGACCTTTGGAAAGAAACATTCACATGTCCAATATCTATTGATCCTTTCTCTGAATAAAAATTCTCCATGGTAGAGGTTCCAATTTTGTTTGAGCTTGCATGGGGCCTATTTTGTGATAACATGAAAGTTTCCAGTTGCAATTTATTTGTTATCTTTATGATTTTACCAAGAAAGCCTAGCCTTTATCAAATGGAGATATACTTTAATTGCTAGAAGCATAAAATCAAGCTGTGACAATTCCTTCATCATGCATACATCAGTGCCATTAATAACTCAACCAAGATGAAAGGTATTTTTTTTTTACCTAAAGCCTTCTATGTATATATTTAACTTCAGAACTGGTCTCTGATGCATTTGTCAGATTCTATCATGATGCTTTTCTCATTCCAGACAATTTTTAAATACAGTGACCAGGATATTATTCTTACTCTGTTTATCTTTAATCTATTTAATATTCATGGGAACAAATATAACAAGATCCTTTTGCCCCACCTTTTCTAGACTGTTTTATTTTTTATTTTTTTAAAATCCCATTTATCTCCATTTTCTTATTTTCTTACGTTGCAAGGATTGGAATGGTTTAGAGCAGCTGTTCTCCAACTTTGGTCCTCTTTTGGACTTCAACTTCCAGAAATCTCAGACTGTGTGGCCAATGGTCAGGGAGAACTACTGATTTAAATCACTGATTCTAAACTTCATATCCATGATAACATGGATTATGAGAATGGCTGCTGTAATTTGAGCAGAATCCTTGGCCAACTCACTTTATCTGTTTCAATATGAAGCAGACAACTGAAGTCACAAAATTATGATCTGTGATCATTTACAACTTCATTTTGAGACTGGTGTCAAAAATTAGCAATAAAAGACTACCTGAGGTACTACTAATCTTTTCTAAATGTACATGAAAGGGTTGCTAGAATGGAAAGCCATGGTAGCAGGGAAGGAGCAACAGTTATAAACAATACTGCTTGGTTAGCAAAACCAACACCTTGATCTAAACTGGATGGATCACGCCAGAAGGGTCTCTTTCACATTACACACTTAGAGCAGCATGATTCCTCTTTACCTATCATGGGTGCATCCTGTAGAATCCTGAAATTCATAGTTTAGTGAAGCATTCATGCTCTCTGTCGGAGAACTCTAAATTCCCCTCCCTAAACTGCAAATCCTAGGATTCCATAGGATGGAACCATGGCAGTTTAACTGGAATCACTGTCCTATAATTATGTAGTATGAAAGGCCCCAGATGTTGATGGTTGGATGGTATGCCAGGTAGGACATGGCAGAAAAGGGGTAGAAAGAAAATAAAAATAAGCAATAGCAGTACATGAGAGTAGTCCTAGGTTGCAAATTCATCCTTGATCTGAAGATGTGCCTTTCTCACCAACCCTGGAAATATGGCTGTTTTCTGTGGTGAAGGAAGTGGCAGCAATAGCTGTAAGCAACCCCTTCAGTTTCACCTCAGTCCTGAGGCTGGGAAAAACGGGCAGTGGAGGCAGCACCAACAGCTGAACGGTCTCTCCCAATAGTACAAAATCTTCTGCGATTGCTATGACTAGGGGTGGGAATCAGAAGCCCCTCCAGATGTTCTTAGACTTCATTACTCTTCAACATTTGTTATGCTGGTTTGCTGAGGCTTGTATCAATATCTAGAGGTCCAGATAATTTCTGCTCCTGGTTTTGACCTTGCAATGTGACCTGTCTTGTGCTAAACAGTGTCAGAATAGGGAAAAACAGCCATTGAACTTGACCACTTCAATTCTACTCCTGCAGCACCACTTGGTTCTGCATAAGGTTGAGAAATAACTGGACAAGGGCATGAATGTCATGTTCTCATGACATCTGTTCTTAACCAAATCCAGACGAAAGATGGGCTAGTGGGTAAAGTCTTAGCTATGCTGTCATTTTAAACACTGCATCACTTTCCTCTTGATGCTTAAACATAATTAAATGCTCTTAGGACCATAGCCATGTATGAGGCATCCTTGAGAACAAGATGCTGCATCTGAAGAGCTTATCTCAGCACCCACATCCCAGTGAATTAATCTTTTCAATTGCTTTTTCTCGCCTGTCAACTTTTTATGCTGGTGTTCTCACTAAATGAGGTGTTTATATGCATCACCCTTCAGTTGGCTTTAAGTAGATGTAAAAGCTGTGTGACATTCTTTCCTTTCCCCCCACCCCCAAGCCTTTGCCAGTTTGGCATCTTCACAGGCATGGAAAGCTTTAAAATAGTGCTCCTGACAGCAGAAATGATTAATGGTGGGATAGGGAGATAGTGGTTATGTGGTACACAATGACTGCAACATTGTGTTTACAGTGAGTATGTAAATGAAGCATCAGAAGGGAACATCTTGTAAGAAATTCTCTATGTTGTGAAAACCTGAAGGGCAGGGGAAAAATATCAGACTCCTTGGTTATGGAAGCTACAGATACTCCTTCTTTCTTCCATTTCTTTCCATGAAGACCAAACCAAAGCATCTAAGCTCAGGAACTCAGAACTGTTTAGCTGTAGTGATACACTATTGGTATTGGTACATGGTCATTCAATATTCTGAACACATTTTATATTAGACTCTATAGAAAAACAACAGAAAGTCTTATCAGTTTAAGGTGAGCATTGTAGAAACTGGGGCTCGATGAGTGTATTGTGACCACATAGTTAAATGCTAATTGTCTTGGATTCATCCTAGGGCATCCAGGGAATTTGTAGTTTAATGAAGTTTTTAGAATTGTCTGCATAAATGCTCTGGTCTCTCCCCTGAACTACAGTTCCCCAAGATACTTTAATTTATAATTTAATCCTTCTTCATGGAGAACTTTGGGAATTATCATTCAGGAAACATTCTTAATACCAGACTAAACTACAGATCCCAGGAAAGTAAATGACCAGTCTAGGCAGATTTATTTCCTTTATTTAGATTTAAAAGCAGTATTTTATCCAATCTCTTGAGATCAGTTCTACACAAAATTATTAAAAATGTACTTTGTTATTAATATCTTGAACCTTAAAAATGTTTGTATAGATTCAACTCACCAGGGTAAGATATAAGTAGATGCCCAACTGTCAAAATTACAGTAACAAAAGGAGTACAGCAAGGATTTATCTTTTACTTTTTCATTTATATATGAATAGCCATGTATCTTAACATAAGATGATTTTTCTTCCAGTGAAGGCTGGGAGAAGGAGATATTCTTTTCTAATGAATGCAGATTATAGTGCTTGTTGTTGTGTTCCTTCAAGTTGTTGCTAGCTTATGGAAATCGTATCATGGGATTTTTCTGGGGCTGAGTGCGTGACTAACCCAAGGTCACCCTGTGGATTTCCATGGCTGAGTGGGGAATCGAACCCTGGTCTTCAGGATCATAGTGCAACACTCAAACCACAACTGATCTTTTATACTGAAATTGGTATAAGTAGGCTGCTAGAGAAATTTATCCTATGTTGCCAAAATGAACAGTTGAGTATAAATGCAGATAAATTGAAGGGATGGTTTTCAATTGAATATCTTACTCACCCATCTAGTTTTAAAATATTATTTTGGGATAATTTCCCAGTCAACTGGCACATAGATACTATAACAATTTTAGCCAAAAGAAAAGGCTATAAACAGTTTATTAAAATTTCATAGAATCAAAAGCAGAAATCTAGTTAAGCCAACCCTTGAATTATATACATGGAGAAAAGTATCTCAGATATTACATGGGGTCCTTTTATGGGCTATGGATGAGACTGGCCAGCTGGAAAAGCCCAGAACAAATTTCTATGCAGCCTTTTAATGATCCCTTCATCAATAGAGCTGTACACATTCAGAGCAGAATTGGGCCTCCACTAAGTTAAAGAACAAATAACCAGGTTAACGGTACTTAATAGGAAGAAATAGATCTAGGGCTTGTCTACGCTATTGAAAAATGGCATACTGGCATACAAAGTTGGTAGTCCTCATGATGAATGATTACTTCTGGGAAGATACCACGGTTTTGGGTCTTTATCCAGATTTTGCTGCAAACAAACAAATTCAGGGTGAATCCTGGTGTTTCTTGGAAACTTTGATTGATTTGCAGTTCAGTGTGTGTGTGTGTGTGTATACATCTGGATCAGATCCAATTTGGTCTGATCTACTTGTTCACATATCAGGTGACATTCCATCCCTCTTACCCTTGCTAAGCAGCTCAGGGAAAGGGGATGGCCTGTTTTCAGAGCTGCTGCCACTACGTCATAAGCAGGAGCTCTGTATAAGGCCTGCCCGATGTGTTGTTACTGCAAAGGTCAAAATGAAGTGCCTGTGTGATCAATGAGGAGGTGGTAGAATGACCCCACTGAGTGTTTATCACATGGCGAGGCATCCTCTTCTGACCCTAGCAGAAGTGACATCAATGGCCAGACGGTCACAAGGAGCTGCTTGGCAAGTAAGGCTGCTACAGCAGCATCAGGGGGAATGAACCAGTGGGGTCAATGTGGTGTTGGCCCAGTTGGCCCATGCACACAATGATGTGGTATCACACTGGATTCATCCCAGTGTGTGTGGGTGCCATTGTTGTCAGTCTGAGACCAGAAATGGATATAATGCTCTGTCCCCAGATTAAGCAATCAGTGTAGATGCACCCTAAGTCTATGAAAGCTAATGCTGAAAGTTCTTTCACTCATTCTCAAAAGTGCCTCAAGATACCTGTGCATACTGATATTCCAGACTAACGCACTTATGTCTTTGGACTGTTTTGAAGATTATACTGTGTGTTAGTTTTGGATCAATCAGACTTATTGAACACACCACCCCCAAAAATTGATGAAGTTCTTCAACAGTTATGTTGAGACACATATGCTCAAATGTGTCAGTGGCAAAGATCTTAAGTCTCCAGTCTTAAAATTCCTGTAGATATTACAAAAATCCTGAAACAACTCATATTCAGAAGAGATTGTAATCCAATCCACATTTTTGTTTGAGGTCGATAATATTAAACCCAGCCTTTACAAGAATATGTAATCCCCTTACTTTATGTAGGCATATGTGGGGAAGAGAATAGCCCCAGATCAATCGCTGGTGCCCCAGTAACTGAGGAATTTTACAGTCTACACAGTAATGTATCTATTTACTCTACCTTTCCATCACATATCAGGCAATCAAGACATTATGTAATATACCTTTAGTAATGCTGTATTTTATTTCCCACCTAGATTCTTTCTGGCACATCCTTGAGAACCGACTGTTATGTTACATGAAAAATGATAAACAAAGAACCCATAGTCTGCAATGCCTTGGAGAAAGTCCATAAAATTTCTGGGACAACAGGAACTACTTTAAATGCCCAGCAGCAGAAAATGATCTTTTCTTTTCTTTTTCTCTTTTCAAAAAACACTCTTCTGCCAGAAGCAGAGACAGCCCCACTAACTGTAAGATTGCTTCTAACTACAGTATCTTTGTGGAAGAATCCTGCATCATGATACAGTGTCCTTGTAGGGACTTTTTTTCGGTGGGGGGGAATAGCTGTTCCTACTACCATACTGGTGGCAACCATTATCCTGCCAACACTGCCTTTCCACAGAGTAAATGTTTGTGTGTGGGTGGTGGTAGTGGAAATGACTCAACAGCAAGCTAGGAGTTTATTACATGGGAGGAATTTCTCTCAATTTCTATAGAAATGGAAGTGAGGCCAGTTCGGAATTGAGTAAATTCGCTAGTTCAGCGAATTTACTTGATTGCCTATTGACACTGCATTGCATTCAGAACTGCCCGAAATTGCCTCCCAGTGCCCAAAATTGCGTGTGATAGTTTCTCACGCAATCACGCAAAACCCCATGATTGCGTTCAGAAGGACTTCCCTTTGCCCGAAAATGTGTGTGATCAGCTTTCACACAATCACACGAAACCCCATGATTGCATTCAGATAGCCATTGGATTATACTTCCAATTCCCTTCGTGTGATAAACTCCCTAGAAGCATTATGGCACTTCCCACATGTCTCTTCTATGCTACTTTTGGTGAAGAATGTTATAGAATCTTTAATTCCTTGACAAAAAGGTTCTGAAAGAGCGTCTCTAGTTTTACAGGAGGAGAATGGAACTGCAGGGAGCACACCATTTATCCTCCACTAATAACATCTTTTAAAAGTCCACACAATCTTCCATGATGATTTAGCTGAGAAATGCTGACTTATCCAAGGCTTCAAATGGGTCTTAAGAGATTATCACACACAGAAAAAACAGTGGAAGAATTGTGGAATCTAAAAGACAAAAATGAGTCTTATCCACCTGGCGAGCCCATCTACAACTCAGACTTCTCCTGCCACTTTTTAAAGAATGGGATTTTCTGTTCTTGTATTTTAGATCCTGTGTCTCTCATTCTTGTTTTTCTGTGTGTGATAATCTTAGTAGTTGAGGAACATTATAAATTGAGCATCCCACATCCAAACAAAGCATTCTATCCACCATAGTTTTTGGGGGGGGGGATGACTACCACTATGACATATCTTCAAAGTCTTCAAGGGCCTTGCCCACACTTCTGTTTCTACAATCCCAATACACACCTAGCAAAGATTTTTCCCCCTTTAGCTACATCAGCATCCACATGTCTCCTACTCTCTCTAAAGACTTTATGCTAGATGCATTGCTCCCCACCCCAACAATTCCCTATATTATTTCTGTTTGGGCTAAATCTAAAGCCTTCCAACACTTACACGAGTGCTAATTTAACAAGTCCCATTCATTGAATAGGTTTACTTTAGCTGAAACTAACAATTAGAGTTAGCTCCTAATTCCCATGCCCTGCTGCAAGGATGGGGCACATGGCCTCTAAATGGTGTTAGCCTATGACCTGCTGTAGCAGTCCTAGCCAGTATAGCCAATGAGGAGGAATGCTGGGAGTTGCAGCCCCACAAGATGTGAAGACTTTATAATCCCTACTCTACCCTACTAAGTCAGTAACAAAACCTATAAACACATTAGTTCAAACAGCCATAATTTCCTAACTTGTTTACAACTGTCTCCAATTCCCTTTCTTTCATCTATGTTAAATTTTAAATGGTAAGTTCCTTTAGTCAGACACCTCTATTCTTTCATTCTGTAAAGTTCAATATACATTAGTGGTGGTACATACAAAATATTAATAGTAGTACAGTAGATAGTGTTTTATTCTCACACAAAGATCAATACAGTTCCTAAATTCTTCAGGACAGACAATAAATAGCCCATCATTACTGGCTGTCAAGTGGGGGGAGAGGGGGAGGGAAATCCAAACTACTTTAGAATTAATTTAGTCCCAAGTGTCCCTTTGATAGTTTTCTTGATATTTCATTTACATTCCTTCTATATGTCAGTGCTTTTAAAAAATCTTTACTGCACAAATCCTCTGACTCAAAAACCATTTGTTTTAGGGTGAGTTTGCTTTGTACATGTTTTTTATATTCCTCAGGTTTTCCAAGGAGATTAATTGAGGCAACGAAAAAGCTCAACATAACGTTTTTAAAAGAATGAAAATAAATTAATTATTTGACTATGAGCAGCCCTGTTTCAAATGAGGGCATTTCTCTTAAAATAGCTGAGTAGACACATTTTTGAAACTGTCTACCAACTTACCTACCATATGGTTTCAGCCTCCATGTGCAAGAAAGGAAAGAGGACAAAATGAAACAAGCATTCAGCGTATTAAAATGGATTTACCAGCAAGTGTTTTATCTGGAACGATGTTGGCCAGCTTTGATTTTACAAGATGCACCTCATTAAGCCACCTGCTCTGGGGCTACTTTACTGAACATGTTGAGTCTAGCATAATGAATGATATATTATCACCATCAACATAAAGAACCTCATTCAAAGGCTGTTTGATGTACTCTGCTGGACTTTAGTGCCTCTTAAATCGTCAGCAATGAGATCCAACCCAAAATCACTGTTTGCTTGAGCCCAACATACATTCCCGTTTCTAGGATACTCCTCCATGGAGTGGAAACTTTTTAATAATGAGCCTCATTGCATGAGAAATAAATGCTGAAATGGAGAGGGGAAGTAGCTGTTTTCTCCATGCCTCTCCTCATGCTATCATAGCACTTCCTGAGGGAGATAGTTATAAAAGCATGCCTTTAATCAAACAAATTTTTCCATATGACAAAAGACATGCTTTTACAACCATCTTCCTCAAATGGAAGTGCTTTGATGGCATGTGAAGGGGCATGGACAAATCCACTACCCTCCTGCTCCGTTTCTTTTCTCATACGATAAGACTCAGTTGTCATGCTGGCTATTTCATTACACAGGTGAGAAATGATTTGTTGAATTAAACTCCATGTCCCATGCTGTTAAGCTGTGGACTTTTTCACACGGAGGAATATATCATCGTCCCAAAAGAAGAAGAAGGGGAGGGGGCAATCCGAAAATTGCAAGAAATTACATAGTAGTTTATCACACGCACAGAATAACAATTCAAAAAAGAATGTATACCAAATCTGACCCCTTTTAACCCAGTATTAGTCAAAACCTTAGCTGCCACTGTCCAAAATCTGTATTTAGTTAGAGGGGATTGATCAACATGTTGAAACAAGGGGCCTGGAACTTAAACACACAAGGCCACATATCCTGTCAGTGCCTGAACTGGGAAAAGATCAACCAAAATACATGAATTTAGAGTGATAGAAATCCCTTTACCGTTCTGATAGGTCTTAGACCTTCTAGTCCAGTTTGTTAAAACCAAATCAGTAATTAACAAGGCCTTGTTAGAAGTGTCATTTTTTGATAACACAACCAATTTGTTAATTCTCAGTACCCCCCAAAATGCCATTAACACTGCTGAATGGAATAACCTAGCTTCATAAGGGGAAGAACATAAAAGAGCCCACTGTTCTCTGAAACCTATGCAAATTTCAGGTGCGATGGGTGCCCTATCATTGTATCTAATGCCCTGAATCCTGGCCCACCCCTCTAAGGTCTTATGAATTCTAAAATCAGCTGTATGATTCACCAAAGGCTAGGGGTGACAACTTATTTCTAATGGTTTGGGGCATGAGCAAAGGCTAGGGCCAACAACTTATTCCTAATGGTTTGGGGCATGAGCAAAGGCTAGGGCCAACAACTTATTTCTAATAGTTTGGGATGTGAGCCCTTTATTGTGCAGATGGACACAAAATTGTAAGCAGAGTTTCACTGGTACTGGCCACGTGGGGCTTAAACCATGAGCAAGGTGAAACTTTTCAAAAACCTTGCGTGCCTTTCTATAATTGGAGTGTGTGCTGTGTGAAAGTGAAGTGCTTCTTGCCCTTACCACCTCACCCTTCCAAACATCTTCTTGCATCGCTGTTGGGTTGAGATTTGCCTCCGGAGCCAATTGTCTGAAACAATAGATCTGTTGATGGGAAAGGGCATCAGTGATTTCATCGTCAACTGCTGGGACATGGAAGGCTCTGAACAGTATGTTATGCATCAAATGCTTAAGGACACCCTGATCAAGCTCATGACACAAGGAGACCTAGATGACAACTGACTGATTACTTGTACTGTGGCCACCAAAAATGGACAAACAAATTGGCAAATTTGTCTGCTCAATGGGGGACAGTTTGCCCTTAAATACTGTCTCCGCTCCTATCACATGCCCACTCTCAGCTCGTTGGGCCTTGGTTATCATATCATGGAGGATATCAAATCCACACACTCCTTCCAAGACTTTGCCTATCGTCCTGGTGTGAAATACAATTAGTGATGTAGTACAGGAGTGGGGAACTAGATTAATCCCTACAGTCTAGTTTGCCCCTCCTGGAACAATTTCAGCAGTGTAGGTAATGCCAGAGGGAGAGACATTAGACACACAGCTTTATGTTATAAAGTCTTTCCCCTAGTTTACCTTTGTCCATGCAAGGAAAGGCACAGATCTCAGGAAAAGATACTTGGCTGGTGCAACAACTGCTCTATGCATAATCTGAGCTTCACCTGGAGAATCCCCATTATTATCTCCTTATACCCTTGTGGAGGGGGAAAGAAAGTGAAACCATTCAGTGACATTTAACAAATACTAAAAAATACATGATTGATAAAGAATTTGATCTGTGCCAAGCTTATTTGTTACCTGGTCCAATCAACCAATTTCTGCCTTTGGATAGTACTTTCCAACCAACTGTACATAATACTTTCTATATATGAATTCCACCATTGTGGATATGGGTAAAATATTGCTAAAATCCAACAGGACATCTCAGCTGCTCAGTTATTAAATGGCTGAAAAGAGAAAGGATTGCTAAAAGCAAAGGCCAGAGGATCAAGGAATTTTTTTTATAATGCCAACAACGCAGATAAATTTTATCTATTGCCTGCCTCCTGCTTGTCTGATTTGGCCTTGGATCTGAATCTTTTGTCTGTGCCCTGAACTTGATTTCCAGCTTAGACATGGCCTTACCAACTCTTACCTTCTAACCCTTTATCTTGTAAACACTGGAAAACATCATGACAACTTTGAACAGATGGGTAAAGAAGATACAGGAAGAAAGTGAAATCTCCTTCTTCTTTGAAAAACGGCTTATAACACAAATTCTCCGAATTTTATGGCAGTATGTATTCCAACCTCTCTAATTACTAGGAAATATTTCTTTTTAAAAATATTTCTTTGCATATGAAGGCTAAATCTTGATTGCTTTATTTTATTTTTTATTTTTTTGCATTTGATTCCAGAATGGGTTCTTATAAACCATTTGTGTTCATTTTTGAGCACATATATAAAATATCTATAATGAGAACTATTATTGGAACATTTATGTGGAACCAAGATGAAAAATGACTTTGTAATATAAGGCTACTGTCAAAGTGCCACCTGGTGACCAAAAAACCCCCCTGATCAATAGTGAGCTGTAAGTTCTTTCATCTTGTCATTATTCTGGAGACATCCTTTCTGTTCTGTACCTTTACTTTGAATGTTTAGGTATTTACAAGTCTACTTGTAAAGTAGTAACTCTTGGTGGCAATGAGAAACAGATATTTAAAACATATTTCTTAACTTTTCCCACTTTTTAGACCTTCCTCCAATCAACATATATGTACTTAAAAATCACAGGTCTGAGGAATACTGAGAAATGAATGTTCATGAACATATAAGTATGGCACTTTACAAAATCATGATGCAAATTTAATTGCACAATTTTTGAATGATTTTTTCCAAAGCATAAAACTGAAAACAGGAATAATTTAGACCTTCTGATTGTCATTTCTTGATAGATTTGATTTTTGTAGTCGGACACTGCTTCTTCAGACTCAGCTGTGGGAATTTTTTTGTTTTTTTTCCCTCCATGTCCCTCTGCTATTAAGGAAAAATTAAGCCAATTGGCTGGATTTTCCTAAGTCTGGGGCTGCATATGCACTCTATAAATAATCTGAATTGACACTGTTTTAACTGCCATAGGTCAATGCTATGGAATTCTGGGAAATCTAGTTTGTTGTGGCATGATTCAATTGTATGGAACCATGGCAGTTAAAGTGGTGTGAAACCAGATTATTTATGCAGTGCAGATGCAGCCTAGGTATCATTGTCAAGCACTATGAGGCATCCTCTGGATGAGAAAAGGTTTTTCAGCCATCTTTTCTCAGCCATGAAGTGTGATGGGCTATAGAAATTGCAGCTACTCCTGGATCAGGACAAGTGTACTTCCTTTAGGAGTTGGGAGTAATGGTCTGTTCAACTGCCAAAGTCCCCTTAGCACAGTCAGTTGGGGCAAACTGTGATTATGTCTTAGCATTAGTTCAGTATGTAACATCAGTCTGGAACTAATTAGAGAACCTTGAAATATTTTTGCCATTTAAAAACTGTTTTTATATTCTCTGGTGTTGCATGCTCCCTCCCCTTCTCTGAATATCACCTATCAGTTACCAATACCAGCCTTCTACAACAAGTGCTCTAGAGATCAATGCAGTACAGTATTGTAAAGTTTGGCCACTCTGCTCCTTGCCTGATTTGAGACACTGACCTAAAAGATGTAAACAATAGTGAAGGTTGCACATCTGTATGCAGGAATCTCTATGCTCAAAGAAATGCCAGGTGATATATATATATATATATATATATAGGGGGTCTTTAGAGCAGAATGGTATAGAATAAAGGGACTGGTGGTACTTAAATAAAATTCTACACTGCAGACAGAGGAATATATACATATATACATTTCTTGTATAAGCAAATGACATAAAAGGAAGATGGGGGAAATCTCCAGGGGTGACTCTTTATGTGACATCCATGGTCCAATAGTTATACTGTGTATAGTTTTGCCAGTGAAACAAATTACTTCAGATCTTTTAATTATAGTATTAAACTGGTAAGATATCATGAGACCCTAACTGGGACTATCAAACAAAGAGGTCTGGCTTGTGGCCTGGTACCCAGGTAAGAAGTCTTGAACAATGATAGGGGAGAATTTTGTTTGGTCTTAATTTTAAAATGAACCAACCTAATTTGCACTTTTTGGACTAATATGAAGATCAACACTTGGGGAAAAAAAGATGAGCAGGAAAAAGTGGTTTGAAGCTGCCTTTTCTGAAGCCACATCGAAACCCCACCAACTGCACCACCAGCTCCCAAGGCAACTGGAGTGCTCATGTCATGACCCCATGACATGGCTTCAAGCCAGGAAAAAGTGAAAAAAAAAAGCTGCTTCTTTTTGAAATGTCTTTTCTCTGCATAAGGCGTCTAGAGGGCACTTTCCTGCTGGCTTCAAGGCATGTGTCATCTAAATGCCATGCCTTCAAGCCAGCCTGAAAGCACCTCTTTTTGCCTGTCTGTTTAGCCCCTTAGTTATTCTTTAGATTACACACTTTAAGTTTTGAGAATCAGTTTCTGGCTTAAAAATTGCAAAGCAAAATACATCTAAAAATACATGCGAAGATGTATGTTTTTTAAAATAAAAAAGGCAGACTATTGAAGAAGTAGAACAAAATGACTAAATACATGCAAAACTGACATGGACTAGACATAGACTGATTTCTCTGTAGACTTGATAATGGTGAACTTGCTCAATCAACCTTCCTTTCATTGTTCTGAAAGACACAAGTGATCCATGAAAGAGAAGGACTGTTTTATTCATCCCAGATCCAACAGGAGATATTCCTATGAAGACCAGAAGTAGATCAGGCAATGAAAAGAAACCATTGTTGATATTGTTGCCAGAGGGGTCCAGAGTCACAGACTCATGAGACTAAATAGATACAAGTCAAGTGTGTCCAAAGTGGTTAGGTCACTGTCTTGTCAGCCCAGACTACCTCACATGGTTGCCATGAGGATAAAATGAGATTAAGATGTGCTTTTACTTGCTTCAAGCACTGGGAATAGAGAGAAAAGGTTTTTTCTTAGAAGAGAAAATACTGTATTTTCATATTCTGCGGCTACAGGATGGATTTTGTTGCTTCTTTACATTTGAAAGAAAATATTTTTATAGTAAAAGTTTAATGTATTTATAATAGTTAAAACAAAATGAAACATTAATAATTAGAAATTAGAAATAATTAGATAAACAAAAATAGCAAATAAAAAGAAGGGCTAAAATTAGAGAGAGAGATATCTCATACTGGAAATATGTATTCTGGAAGTTAATAAACCAGTAAAAAGGCCATAATGAGGTCTTAACATAAAACATATGTCAAGAAGCAACTATAAGACAAATCAATTATTATATTGGTCAGCAGGCAGAAAGACTAAAGAATTACTAGGTTTGAATTTATAAGTGTCCCAGTAGAGTGCCACTAAATTTGAATAGTACTGATGAGGAATCTGTATTTAGGACAAGAGGCTACTATTAGAAAAGAATATAGAGAAACAGAATGGTTTCCATTCTTCTCAGTTAGCAAAGGGATCAGGCAAGGCTGCATTCTATCACTGCATTTGTTCAACTTGTATGCAGAAAATATCATAGGCTGAGCAGGTTTAGATATGGGAGATGGAAGAGTGAAGATAGTAGGAAGGAGCATCAACAGTCTAAGATATGTAGATGACACCATATTGCTAGTTGAGAGCATCACAGATTTAGTTAGAACAACCAGTAAAGAAAATCACAGAAGAAAGCACAAATACAGACCTAAAACATAAAGAAAACAAAAATAACGACCAACCTAGATAATGAGGAAATTGAAATAATCAAAGATTTTCCATACCTTGGATTAAACATTGATTAGAATGGAGATTGCAGTCAAGAAATGAGAAGAAGACTAGGAATGGAAAGGGCAGATATGAAAGAACTAGATATAATCCTAAAGTGTAAAGTTATACAGCTGAACACTAAAGTTAGAATAGTCCAAGCTATTGTATTTCCATTACCATGTACAGATGTGAGAGCCGGACAGTGAAAATAGCAGATAGGAAGAAAATTCATTCATTTGAGATCTAGTGCTGGAGAAGTGTGGACAGCCAAAAATATAGGAGATTATCACACTGCCTCTAGTGCCCTACCTTTTCCAATGTGGCTTAAACCTGGAAGTTAGGCTGATTTTATGGCATGACCTTTTCTGTCAAAATGGCTTCCTATTGCCTCCAGGGCTGAATTTGGGCCCTGTAAATTGCTTCAGTGTCCATTTTTTCTAATTCGGAAGCTTCCGATTTGGAAAAAATGGCCACCGAAGTGACTTATGCCCCCAAATTCAGCCCTAGAGGCAATGAGAAGCCATTTTGTCAGAAAAGGCCATGCCATAAAATCAATCTAACTTTTAAATTTAAGCCAAATTCAAAAGAGGTAAATTGGGCACTAGAGGTGGTGCGATAATCTCAATTTGGTTTTAGAATAAAATCAAGTCTGAGTTATCTCTGAAAGATGATGAAATTTAGGCTGTTGAACTTCAACCACATCATGAGAAGTCACAACTCACAAGAAAAGAAAATTATGCGGGAAAGTAGAAGGGAGTAGACAGGGAGGCAGAACACGTGCCAGATGGATAGACTTAATCATGGAGACCAGAGGCCTGAACCTACAGGAACTAAGCAGAGAATTAGAGGATAGAGGGATTTGGAGACATCTCACTCACAGTGTTGCCAAGAGTTGAGATCACCTCGAAAGCAGCTACCAACAAACAACAGTAATATCACATTATAATGGATTACTGTTACTCTTATTAATATTGGTATAATCAACAAATCTTCAGTTTTACCATGTACAAACGTTCCTGAGTTGTTTTCCCCAGTCTCTTCTAGAACATGTAGGCTAGCTTGTACAGTATATGCTCCAGTGTATGCCTGAAACCCACTGGATGACCTTGGCCAAGTCACATACTCTCAACCTCAGGGGAAGGCAATGGCAAACCTCCTCTGAACAAATATTGCAACAAACAAACAAACATAGGGTCACCCTAAGTTGGAAACAGCTTGAAGGGACACCACAACAACAAAGAGTATTTTTTCAACAGAAATGCTACCAAATCAGGATATGATAATGTTTATAATTTTTAAGACTATCGTAGAAAATTCATAAAAAGTAAAAAATATTTGCACGTAGAAGATAGGATCCAAGAAAGATAATTGTAACTTAGGTCCAATACAGATGGGCAAAAAGTGATGTCTTGGGGCTGGTTTTAGGGCTCCGGAGGGCTGGGCATACATACGCGCCCAGCCCTTCTAGCGGAGCCCATGAGCCATCTTGATGGTGCCCGCCCACATGGGGCATGCAATGATGATGCATGGGCGTCTGCGCATCCAAATGGTACTTACCGGAAGAGGCACAATAATGATGTGCGTGTGTCATCGCGTCCCTTCCAAGAAGCTATTTTTAGTGGCTTCTTTTTGCTTCCAAGAGGGACCGGATCCTTGCCATGCTGTTTGGTTGCTGTGGCAACGATCCAGGACAAAGATGGGCAGCATGGATCTGCCCTTCCATTTCCAGTGCTTATCCACAATAAATCAATTTTTCAAAATATCAGTAGGTACTCTGTATTGGCTGGACAGCTGATCAATGAGCATTTCTATTTTAATAACTAGCTCTCATAAAAGCAGTGAACAGCATTTTATTAGGGAAAAAGAACAAATTCTATTAGAGAAATCTGGTTCAACCAGATCAAACATGCACAGTAAGAAGACTTTTTTTATTACAAAAATAGGGTGGAAGAGAATAAGCAAATGTCAGTTTGATTAACTTTCCCTATTTTATTCAGACTAAATTTTGCTGAAATTCCAAATGTATGTGTGAGTGTGTGGATGTGTATACTTTCAAGTCACTTGTTGACTTCTTAGGCAAGGAATAATCAGACGTGGAAATGCAGCCTGCAGCACCTGGTATTTGTTGGTGGCCTCTCATCCAAGTACTAACCAAAGCTAATCCTGCTTAGCTTCTAAGCTCAGACAAGATATGATGCCTTTAAGGTATCTATGCCTATATTCCAAATGTACACTTTTTAAAAATTATGTCTTGCTGTCAGCATATTGAGTTATGGATATCTATCAGGATTGTGTATAAGGCCTCATTTTTCTCCTCTGTGAAGACCTCTGTCTGAATATAAAAGGAAACCATTCTTTATTTATCAGCTTCCAGAAGAAAATGTACCTATTCTCCCTTCTAAATTGTACAGGGGGAGAATTCCTTGCATTCATCTTTGATGTTTTATAGATATTAAAAATAATGTTGTACATACTATTTGAAATTGTTCTACTTAAGTCCTGATTCTCAGAATACCTGGGTGTGTCTATACCACTTTGGCCCTACAATAAAGTTGAATTTTAATGTTCTGTTGACTATGAATAAAGGTTTGTTCATATTGATTGCAATAGATGTAAATCTTTGAAAAATAAATTCTTGCTTAGAAAACCATCAAAATTTTATGGTTTGGGACATACTCTCTGTAAAATATAAATTTAAAATGTAAAAATGTAGTTTTGTGCAGAAAACTGCATTTTCTACAGAGAAAACTGTTTTCTCTGCAGAAATGTTTTTTGTTTTTGTTTTTTGTTTTGGCAGTGAAAATAACATTTCTGCAGGGGAAAAAAGCAGTTTTTTTCCCCTGTGGAAAGGCCAAGATTTTTACTATTTCTCTTCCTCAGAGTTTTCTAACACTTGGTAAACCCATTTTCTACTATTCTTCAAGTTTTTTAAAAAATATTCTCTCCATTTCCAGTTGACATTAGGTTGAATGAGGCTGCTACCTAAGTTGATGAGATGCCCAGTCTGTTTTAAATATTTCTATGTGTTTTAATGTATAAGCTCCTGGGAATCCTGGTTTTAGGGGATGATGATGATTATGAATGCTATTATTTACCCCATCCTGACAGTGCTGTCTCACCTCCCTCTCCCATCACTCTGCCTCATTCTTCACCATTTTGCTGCTTCTCCACTTTGCCATTTGATTGCCAGCCCACCTACTCTGGGTATCCTCTCTGTAAAGACCCATTGGCTACACAAAGTGGCTGGCATGTCTTTATGCAGAGTCAATGCTTCTCTTGGAGATAAATTGTCTGTGGCTGGTGCCTCTTTACACAGACCTCAAAGTAGGTAGGTAAGGAGATGTTGAAGGTGAAGTGGTGAGGATCAGGAGAAGATGACGTGGTGAAGAAGGAAGCAGGGGGTTGGCAGCCATGAAGAAGGAGACACTGTAGTTTATACTGCAGGTTCGTACAACTTAATGTTTCTCCATAGTGGGAATGCAAAGAATATTTGGAAGCATTTGTTCCTAGGTAAACAGCAACAAAAACAAACAAACAAACAAACAAACAAAAAAACCCACCAAGTCCAGTTAATAATAGATTAATGAGAATAATAGATTAATGAGAATTTTGAACAATTTTCTCCTCATATTTGAATGTCCCAAAGTGTTGTGGAAACATTCTTTTTCATAGAAAAAAATGTTTGCGGTTGTATTTTTATTTTGCACAAGCCACTGGTTGTTTGCACAGAATTTTTTTTAAACACAGAAAACATGAAATAGTCAAGGATTTAGAGAAACAGAATTTTTTTTGGGGGGGGGGAAGGGTATATCCCCCCCCCATGTTTTTCTCCTCAGAATAATTATTCTGCATTCCTTTAAGACATTCAAATACAGGGAAAGTACAGTAGAGCAATAGTCATCAGAGATTATTGCACTGCCAGTTCACCCATGGGATAGACATGGTATTTAATAGTCAAAGATGGATTTTATCACAATGCCCCATAGCCAGGCAGTATGCAACCCATATGCAATCTGCCCTTCTCTGGGCTTCTCATGTAGTTTTTCAAGAACTGGAAAATCCCATTCTTGAAAAACTGTGAAAGAAGCCCAGAGAATCCCAGATAGCATACAGGTTGCATACTGCCTGGCTATGGGGCAGTGTGATAAAATTTGACTTCAATTGTTAAATTCTATGTCTTTCCCACAGGTTATAATCTCCAATAATTGTCTCTAGCATTGGGTTTGATTTTTTTTGTTCTTGCATATGGGGACAAAATAATTAAATATTTTCATCCCTATTCCATACATTTATTAAACAGAAGGAAGAACAGTTCAAACCTAGTCTAACTTTACACTGACATGCTAGTATTATAAGTGCAGGGATTTGTGTAAGTGTGTGTATGTGTATATGGTTATAATATCTTAACATTCAATTATATCAACCCAGCCTGAACAACAATCCAGATGCAGGTTTGCCTCTATATCTTGTGTTTTTGAGAAGAATGTGTCATCCACCATATATGTAAAAACTATGATTGCTCCCTGTGTTTCTGGAAGAATTGGTTGTGCCTGTACAATATAATGTGTCTTCAAGTGGCTTATTGACTTGTGGTGACTCCATGGATTTTATTAGGCAAGGAATATTCAGAGGTGGTTTTGCTATTTCCTTCCTCTGAAATGTAGCCTACAGTACCTAGTATTTATTGGCAGTCTCCTATCTAAGTGCCAACCAGAGATAAATCTGTTTAGCTTCCAAGATCAGATTTGATCTGGTGCCTTTATGGTATTCCCAGGGCGGAAATTCATCTGGAAAAATTCAACTCCATCCATGCCATCCATGCCAAATGTTTCTTGTTGAATCTTTGCTCCTCAAAAAACTGTTAAGGAGGCATGAATGCTGCTCCTCCAGAACAAATCTGGAACATACATGCAGTTCTCTTCCACTTCCATTAGACCAGATACTAATGTAATACTTTATATCCAAAGTGAATCCCGCAAAACAAGAACAGCCCAACCTTTCTGTCACCCTTGAACTCTTCTCTGATGCAAAAAACTGCATGAAAATGCAAGAAAGCCCTTCCATTTCTAAATTGCCCTTTTCTGTGTGTCTATCAGAAGATAAATTGTGCCTTGAGTTATAATCAGTGCCAAATGTTTCTTTGGTGCCACAGGTACCTGTATGTAACTCAGAATGTTTGATTCAAACTGTTCAAATTTCTCCCTGGGGTGGGTCATGCTTCTGGTCATCTTCATAGTCTTTTAAATGAACAAACATTTCATTATGCAGTTCTGGGCAACCAAAGTGCTCCAAGGAGGAAAGGTTGGCTAAACCACATGCTAATGATATGCTTTAAAAATACAGATAACAGTAGTTTCTGATAAGACAGTTTATTACAAATCAAACATTCATATGTTTACACTAGTTGTTTCCAGAATGTGGAAAACTTACTTTTGGCCTGCAACTCGCAGAATCCCTGTGCATGCTGGCTGGGTGATTCTGAGATTTGTTTTCCTTTTACTCCAGAAAGTAGATCCTAAGCCAATGGATTCAAAAATGAGTTTCTGAATAAATATTAGGTAAAATGTCCTGAATGTTAAAGTCTGTTCAAAAGTGGAACTCTTCTTCACTGGTGACTGAATGAACAGCTCTGGGATGTGCTTAAGATGTAGATGTTTTGCATTAGCAAGACGCTGGAGGTAGATTGTAGGATTTTATGAACTGTTAGGAGATCAAGTTTTAAGGACAAAGGAGTTTGCTTAGGGATGGTGCTCCTAAGGGATGGCACGATGCTACCCCTTTCCTAGCCAGATTGGGGCCATGGCAACCACATGCTGCGGCCCTGATCTGGGCTTTCCAGGGCACAAAAAGGAGCCACAAAAATGGCTCCTTTTTGCGCCCTGGAAGGGGTGTTATAGCTGCAGCTATATGGCACTCCTTTGGTGCTACATCATGTGAACACAGCACTGGAGGAGTGCCGTGCACCATGTGGAGCTTCCCACAGCATAATGGTGCCTGGAGTGTGTGTGTGTAGTGAAGTCGGGGTATGCATCATATGGATACGATGCCCTGACTCTGCCCCCCAGGCAGGCCTTAAAGGCCAGTCTGAAGAGCTCCTGAGTTTCCTTATGGTTTGCTCCATGTTTACCTTAGAGAGTTTCAGAATGATTTTTGCAGGGTGGTGGTCATAGTGTTGGGGGCACAGCTTTATTAATCTGGAAATGGCTGTTCTTTCTTAGGGCACAATGAAACCTACTTAGAAACTATTTTTCTGTAAAGAATCTTTCTGTAAAGAATCATTTCACACAGGGAAACAGCCTGGATTTTCCTGCTAGTTTGCCCTCAGTACAAATAAAAAACAGATTGAACTGTTGTCAGATGTTGAATTTCTTTCACTAGTTTTACCTTATATCAATTTTCTTTTTACATTGCTTGTAAATACATCTGGACTTTTGTTTCTAGCCTTATTTAAGAGGGGGAAAAATTTGATAGTATCATCTGGGGAAGAAAGGACATTATTTTTATTTTTTTATTTTTTTTCCCTTCTTTGCAAATGGAATTTGCTTATTTTATTTTGTCTATCCACCATGGAATTGGTTTACTTTCAAAAACTAAATGTAATCAAAACCATCTTAGAAGTTTCAAATATATCCCAGTTTAATGTCCTGTCTGCATTGGTATTATTCTTATGGCCATTCAGCATTCTCCCAAACCCAAACCCAAACCTTTCTTGTAAATTCTGAACACAGTTTACATAACGCTGATCTCTACAATTCTCCTAAAACAGAGAAATGTGTTTAAACTATGCATTGTGCATGACAGTCATTGCTTTGCAGAGCCTCCAGCAAGGCATAGAATGGGGTTTATTTGATAGCAGACACAAATAGTATAAGATTAATGGAAAACATTCTGCTTTTTTATGTGTTCTCTGCCAGGGTGAAAAAAAGACACATATTACAAAAGTTGTATATTATGCCAGCTATACAAATCTGTACTTCTCTTAATGCTTAAGTAACTTTTCAAAACTGATACATAGCTTAGAATTCACATGGCTCTACTATAATATTGTAAGCTTAAACTGGACAGTACAAATCACAATGCATTGTACAACTCATTACTTGTAAGTCAAGTAGGTATAAGAATGTGTTCTTAATGATTAATATGAAGGGAAATGTTCCCAGGAATATCATAATAGGAAGATACATATTTGCTTGTTTCAGTCTTGCAGAAACTAATAATAATAATAATAATAATAATAATAATAATAAATCCCCAATAGCTTTCTCCCAAGTGATGAAAGTTATGATTACTTTTTACTTGTTACAGATTTTTTAGTGAAAATTTTTAGTTAAAATGAAACAGACTTTTTGGTCAAATATGTATATTTTTGCACAAAATGAAACATTGCTCTTCAAAATATGCCCTCTCTCCTATTGTGGCAAGTACTAATGAGGAGAGGGTTCTGGTTTGCTTCTAACACTGAACCCATCTCCCAAGTTTGAGTCTGCCTTCATAACTTTAGCATTCTGCTTTATTCTAATGAACAGTCCAGGGCCAGTTCTACCAGGGTTGGTCTTTATTTGAGGACAAGTAATATTAGATTCAAAGTGTAAAGGACAGCAAACTATATGCACACCTGACCCTATACCCTCTCCCTGCCCTTGAGAGATGGACATCCATCTACACAGTGCTTTCAGATCAGAATTAAATTTCAGCTTCTGACTCAGCTCCTAGGGTTAAAGAGGGAATATAAACAGGACCAAAAATCCATATTACAAAATACAGTGGGCCCTTGGTATCTGCTGGGGTTTGTTTCTAGGGTCGCCTATCTATACCAAAGTTTGTGGATGCTCAAGTCCCATTACATACAATGGTATAGTAAAATGGTATCCCTTATATAAAATGGTAAAATCATAGTTTGCTTTTTGGAATTAATATCTTTTCTGAATATTTTCAAGCTGGGAATGGTTGACTCCATGGATAAGAAATCCATGGGTATGGAGTGCCAACTGTAATAAACTTGGTATGCATATACAATTTCACATCTAGTTCTGTGATGTTTAGCTTTGATATGACAGTTGTGTAACACAATCAACAGGTAACACTTTATGGAAAAAAATATATTATGCCACTCTAATGTAGGCTATCAATCCAGTAGACTTTTTTCAGTGTACAATGTGTGGTTGGTGATCAATGAGTAACTATAACAGTATTCTCCTTCTAATTGCAGGTATATTCACCACATTACTTACCATATATATTCGACTATAAATTAAAAAAAATTATGACCAAAAATTGGACATGAAATCCTGAGTCAACTTGTGCATGGGTCAATACAGTAATATACCACAGAAAGATCCTTAAAGAAGCACCACCCAATGCCCCACTCTTCATACCTTGGCAGTGATATCTGAAAGAACTGCACAGGCAGGAGTGTGTGTGATTCCCTTCTCAAACTGATGTTAATGCCTTCTCTTCCCATCTTCCTCCTTCTCCTCCTCCTCTGAATCTCTTCCCACCAAACACCCCATTTCTCTCCATTTTCTTCCCTTCCTAATCAGATGTTAAAACCTTGTTTCCCTCCACTTCTTTCCTTCTCTGTCTGATGTTAAAACCTTCTCCCTTAAGTTACCCTCAACTTATCCATGGGGCTTATCAAAATCCATGATTTTGGTCCCTAAAACCTATGCTCAACTTATACATGAAATCGACTTGTGCACAAGTATATACAGTAGGTATTGGTATCTTTCCCCAATCATTGTTATTATTTTTATTAATATTATTTATTTATATCCTGCTTCCCCCCCCCCCCCCAATTGGGACACAAAGCAGCTTACAAATTAAAAGTCAGTGTGATGTAGTGGTTTGAGCAATGGACTATGAATCTGAAGACCAGATTTTAATCCCAGCTCAGCAAGGCACACACTCTCAGTCTCAGAGGATGGCACAGGCAAACCCCTCTGTAAAAAGTTGCCAAGAAAATCCTGTGATAGGCTCACCTTAGGGTCACCATAATTCAGAAAAAACTTGAAGGCACACAACAACAATAAAACAACAATTAAAAACTTACAAAAAGTGAGCATTAAAATAGAATTAAACCAGTACAGTATTAAACCATGTTAATGATTATTGTTATTATTATTACTAACCTTTATTTATATAGCGCTGTAAATTTACACAGTGCTGTACATACAGTCTTTTTAATTAGACGGTTCCCTGTCCTCAGGTTTACAATCTAAAGAGACACGACACAAAAGGAGAAGGGAATGGTGTTGGGGAAGGGGATCAGGTCCAGCAGTTCTTCTCTCCCTCTGAGGCCTGGACCAAGGCAGATGGACTGGAGGGAGGGCTCCGCTACTTAATTAATTAATTCCTTAATTAAAGGAATAAAATCCAATTAACATGATAAAAGCGCACAAAACACTACATAATGAAAATATTAAAATGCATTGCAACAATAAAAATAAAACAGACCTTTAAAAAACTTCATAAAGCTTTAAGAGCCCAACCTGAAAGCATAGAATTGGAAGAGACCACAAAGGCCATCAAGTACAACTCCTGTCATGCAGAAGTAAATGCACAATCAAAGCGTTCCTGACAGATGGCTATCAGGCCTCTGTTTAAAAAAATCTCCAAAGAAGGAGACTCCACCACACTCTGAGGCAGCATATTCCACTGTCAGGAAGTTCTTCCTAATGTTGCTGTGGAATCTCTTTTCCTGTAATTTGAATATGGTAATCTGGGTCCTATTCTTTGGAGCTGCAGAAAATGAACTTGTTCCATCTTCTGTATGCCATCCTTTCAAATATTTAAGCAGGGCTATCAATCTTACCTTTTAATCTTCTCTTCTCCATCCTAAACCATTTGTAAAGGACTGGCAGCACAAAAATGATTTAACTTGCTGCTGGAAAGCAAGGATGGGGCTATCCTGACCTTTTGGGAAGGAGTTCCACTGCTTCCTCTAGGAGCAGCCACTGTAAAGGCCTTCTCCCTTGTTCACACAAAATGAGTCTAAGAAGATGGTGGGACAGGGAGGAAGGCCTCTCCAACCGGTCTTAAAACCTTAATGTGCTCATACAGGGTGAGTCCTTCAAATAGACTGGACCCAAGGAGAGTAAAAACACTTCTTATTATGTATTGTTAACGAGCCAATTTCTCCCCAATTCTCTCTGTTTAACTTTGTACCCAGTGCCTACCTACTCCATTACAAGCAGACACTAAGTTTATAAGCAGAAGTTTAATGACTGGCCATTTTGATGAATTATTCTATTCATCCAGAGAGGGACTGTGCTGGTAGCCATAGAGCAGATTCAGTGAAATCAGTGAACATTTTTATTCATTACTAACTGAAATCCCATAGATTTTGAGGGTTCTGCCTTGATTATAATGAAATACAGGTCCAGTTTACTATGTGGAAGGACAGCACATGCCCGCAAAAATAAGATTTGTACTCAAGAGTGATGAGCAGTAGCAACATCAAGCAATATTTCTCTATAGAAAGCTCTTTTATAGTGCATAGTAAATTGGAAGGAACAAGGAGGCTAATTCTTGCAAACCAGAAAATAAATGCCACAAGTGATGTGCAGAACAGAACAAAACTTCAAAAATATATTTTGGACTACAAACCCCTGAATCCTCAGCAAAAAGTAAAATGACTAAGCTCTGTAGAGGAATACTTGCATAGCAAATATCTCCAGGTAACCTAAACCACTGAATACTTTATAGGGAAATTAAAAAAAAACAACAACTGCAGGTATAGGGATAGAGCCAAGGACACAATTAAACAAGAATGGAGAAATACACTATGGACAGCCACAAAGAAAGAGAAGAAACAATGGATGACAGATGAAACACTTCAAGCAGTTAAGGAAAGAATAGAGGCTTAAATATAGGGTGACAGGAACAAAATCAGAGCCATGAATGCAACTGTAGTGCACAGGGATAAAGAGAATTATTATAACAAACAATGCAGAGAGACAAAAGACAACAAAAAAGGAACAATGAGAAACCTCTTCCACAAGATCTGAGAGCTCAATGGGAAGTTCAAACCAAGAGTCAGGATGCTATATGACAAGAAAAATAACATACTACAATATCAAGAAGAAATAAAAAGATACTGAAAAATTATATGAAAGAGACAAAAAATGTATAACACCTGGAACAAGGAACCATGTAAAGATGAACCCCAAATACTAGAGAGAGGTGGAAGCTGAAATAAGAGAATTTGGGAAGAATAAAGCACCAGGAACAGATGATATTCAAATTGAACTGCTACAGTCCACACAAAAAAGAATCAACTCTAATGCAAACTAAAATATGCCAACAAATATGGAAAACAAAATGGTGGCAAACAGACTTGAAGTGATTGATATATATCCCCATTAACAAAAAAGGATACATAAAAGACTGCAGCAACTATAGGACCATAGCATTAATCTCCCACACAAGCAAAATTATACTCAAAATTCTCCAAAATAGACTCCAGCCTTACATGGAGAAAGAAACCTCAGAAGTTCAAGTGAGGTGCAGAAAGGAAGAGGCACTTGGGACCATATTAGAAGCATACAATGGTTAATGGAGTGCATAAAATAATTTTGTGGAAAAATTAGCATGAACTTTATAGACTAGAGCAAAATATTTGATAGCAAAGACCACAAAAAGCTAAGGATGGCTCCTAAGGGCATGGGAGTGCTTCCACATGTGGCAGTCATGAGAAATCTGTATGTAGCTACTGTTTGATAAAAATTCAGAGAAATGGTTCCTAGTTGGCAAGGGGTCAGGCAAGGCTGCATCCTATCATCCCATTTGTTCAGCTTGTATGCATAAAACATCATACAAAGAGCAGGCTTAGATGAAGAAAGAAGATGTGCAAAGATAGGAAGAAGAAATATTAACAATATACAGATGACACCATACTACTTTCAGAAAACATCATGGACCTGGAACAATTACTGTATAATTTCACTTTCAAAGAAGAATGCTGAATATAAAGAAAATAAAATAATGACCACAGAGGAACTATACAAATTCAACCTAGACAATGAAGGAATCAAAATAGTTAAATATTTCCCATACATTGGATCATACATAATCCGAACAGAGACTGCAGTCAAGAGATAAGAAGAAGACTAGGAATGGGAAGGGCATCTATGAAGGAATGAGACCAGATCTTAAAGATCAAAGACATACAGTTGAACTGTCCAAGAATTGTCAGAATTGTCCAAGCCATCGTGTTCCCCATCATCATGTATGGATGTGAGAGCTGTATAGTGAAAAGGGCATATAAGAAAAAAATCAATGCATTTGAGAGATGGTACTGGAGAAGAGTTTTGAGGATACTGTGGACAGCCAAAAAGACAAACAAATGGGTCCTTGGGCATATAAAGCCAGAAATATCCCGGGAAGCCAAGATGATCAGATTGAAGTGAGCCATTAAAAAAGACAATCAAGTGGGAAAGTTAGAAGACAGTAGAAAGAGAAGAAGACCACACATCAGATTCAACGAGGGCATGAATTACAAGGACTAAGTGGAGAAGTAGAGGACAGGGGGTTCTTGGAGATGTCTCATTCCCAGGGTTGCCATGGGTCAGGGCAATTTCAGGGCAGTTAACAACAAAAAACAATAGAGGGATATGACATCCAGACATTCAGCAGATCACACCAGAGTACTTTAAGATATGTGACACTGCAAAAATAGGCTTATCAAGGAGAGACTGTGCAGTTTTGTCATGATGTTGAAAACATCAAGTTTTCAGTAATACTTAACATCAAGTAACTCTACAAACAAAAGAAATAAAAAACAGATGAGTTTTGAAATACAAAATATTCCTAGGGCTTTTGAATTTTATTTTTTCATCATGGGCTTGTTTACAGCTTATACAAACCATGAAATTAACCCCAGGGGCTCTCCGTGTTGGCTGGGCAGATTTTATAATGCCTAAAAGAGCTCTTGATCTCTTAAATGCAAGTTTTGCTGCTGTCTCTCCAAAAGAATCTGATCTATGAAAAATTATCATCTTATAAACTTACCATCTCTGCCTAATAATACCCTATCCTAAAAAGCACAGATTTAGGAGCTGCAGTATTTTCAAGTATTTTCAAGTTAGATAGTCATTAAATCATCATTATTTTTACAGGTCCTTAGGACAGATGGAACAATGTTATATAAAACAGCAATGTGTCATGAAGAACAGCAAAAAATAAAATAAGTAAACCATCAGCCAATGTTATAAAAGTTACTAGTCTGTGCAGTCTAATAGATTTACTGCTGCATAAAGTGGAATTTAAAGACTACTTTCCAGCATGAGCTTTTGTGAGTTACAGTATAATACTGGTCTACATTAAAACAATGATTAAAATCAGCCGTTGACATGATTAAATTGGACATGGTTGGACAGGTGATAGAGTTGCCAGACAGAATGGGACTGGACTTGATAGATGGTGTTCAGTGTTGCCTGTAAAGGGGGAGGGCAGAACTAGAAACAGAGCAAGAAAAGAAAAGGAAATGGAGGAGCAGGGGAAGAATGAGAAAAAGGATACTGCAAGAAAGAAAGAGATAAGAATGTGACTGAGGAGCACTAGGGAAGAAGGGAAAAGTTGAGCATGACAAAGTACTGTAGTGATGGGAAGGGAGATTGAGAATGAGAGAAACAGTGTAGTGATAGGAAGAGAGAAGATGAAAGAAAAGGCAAAAAAGAAAAAAGCAAGAATTAAAAAACAACAACAATTGCCAAGTAGAGATGATGAAGAAAAACATTTGCACCAGGCTGTTTCCTGATGATTGTCCATCCCAATTCACTTCAGATGATGGGAGGAGATTGTAATGATCTAGTGTGAATTGTTTAGGGTGGGATGAGGAACAGCACCTGGAGGTTAACAGTACAATAGGAAAAGACACAACACTGTGATCTTGTAGTTTTATACTAAGTGACTCTGTCCAAGGTAATTCAGAATTTTCCCACAAGGATTCCATACTCTTGTTAAATCCTCATGCTGGTAGAGATTTGAGAGATTTTGAGATACACTTGGGGAAAGAGATGAGGACACAAAGTGGACCCCTTGGAGAATCTGTTGCTACCACTATGAAGCAGCTTGCAGAAGTAACTCACAAGAAGGCATTTTTGTTTTTAAGGGAGGGCTGTCACCCAGAGTTCCTTTTCCTCAACAGGAGATCTAGAGTGGAGGGGAGCCATCTCCAGGGCCAAGAAGCTGGAACCACTAGCAACAGTATAGGGCTTGGAAAAACTTTCTACATTTCATGTGTGCTGGAGACAGGGTCCTGTGGGATGCAACCTCTAGAAAGAATGGTAATAACTGCTATATTTAATGGGCATTTATTGCCACCTATATGGCCAGTAAGAAAAGGTTTCATTCTATACCATCTCTGGATCATTGTATTGTTTACTTAGCTACGATTTCCCATATTTAGAACCCACTGACTTCATGACATTTATGACTCATTTCTCTCACCTATCTCAATTTGGTAGGGGCAGTCCTCCTTAATCCTTTGTTGTCCCACTTTCTGAACTGTTTTAAAAATGTCCAAAGCTCTCTTTATGCATCTTCTTTCCCCTGGTGTCCTCAGCTTACATCAATCACTGCAAACTGAATTCAAAGTGCCAAAGTAGTTTGCACACATATAACAGGGAGATGAGGGGGAGGAATCTTGCCCTTGTGTGTTCTTCCTCATCATTTTCCCTCTTGAAGACACTCTGATGTTGCTTCACCACATATCTCCTCGATTTATTATGCAAAATGCTTAGAATTCAAAATCACTTTGCACACAAAAATCAAGTGTCCTTCTTCAGCACTACTCTGCCAGAGATTTGCCTCCTCATTTGGAAACTTAGGGAAGCATAGCAGCTCCCTGAGATTTCAGTTGGCATCCTGGACCTGGTAACCCTAATAATCACAGAATCATAGAATCATAGAGTTGGAAGAGATCACAAGTCCAACCCCCTGCCATGCAGGAACTCTCCATCAAAGCATCCCTAATAGATGGCCATCCAGCCTCTGCTTAAAGACCTCCAAGGAAGAAGACTCCACCACACTCTGAGGGAGTGTGTTCCACTGATGAACAGCCCTTACTGTCAGGAAGTTCCTCCTAATGTTGAGGTGGAATCTCTTTTCCTGGAGCTTGCATCCATTGTTCCAGGTCCTAGTCTCTGGAGCAGCAGAAAACAAGCTTGCTCCTTCCTCAATATGACATATTTAAACAGGGCTATCATATCAACTCTAAACCTTATCTTCTCCAGGCTAAACATCCCCAGCTCCCTAAGTGTTTCCTCATAAGGCATGGCTTCCAGACCCTTAACCATTTTAGTCACCCTCCTTTGGACACTCTCCAGTTTCTCTGCATCCTTTTTGAATTGTGGTGCCCAAAGCAGCATAGAGTGGCACTATTACTTCCCTTGATCTAGACACTATACTTCTATTGATACAGCCTAAAATTGTATTGGCCTTTTTAGCTGCTGCATTGTATTGTTGACACGTGTTCAACCTGTGGTCTACTTGGATTCCTAAATCTCTTTCACATGTGGTCTCATTCAGCCAAGTGTCCCCCCATCATATATCTGTGCATTTCATTTTTCCGCCCTAAGTGCAGAACCTTACATTTCTCCGTCTTGAATTTCATTTTGTTAGCTTTGGCCCAGCTTTCTAGTCTATTCAGGTCATTTTTAATTTTGATCCTATCCTTTGGGGTATCCTACCCTCTGGGGTATAATGGCAGCTTTCATTTTGGAATAGGAATGTGGAGGTGGATTCCTATTAATATTAATATATCATTATAATCATATAATTAGTATTATATCAGCTGGACTAATATGGACATTTGACTGTTGCTTCTACGTTTGGAGTGAAACACATGGATTCTTTGTAACACAGATACTCTGTCAAAAGTCACAGATATGTTTTGTGTGAAGTTATGGGGATGGGATCTAAATGACAATGGGTTTTTTTATTTTCAGAAATGGTGGGAAGGGAATTTTGTTCTGTCCTGGAAACAGTCAGGAAACCCCAATGACAGTCAGGAAATCCCAATGGAAAGAATAATTTCTTACAGTATAGCCCCTTCATTTGAGTTTATTCCCAATCATATTTTTATGCATAAATATGATATATTTTTTTTTAAAAAAATCCACACATCTTTCTTTGCAGAAAAATCTCCCAGAACACTTTGGGACAGAAATATTTATTTTTCTTTGGTACGGGAGAATACTAGATAGGGAGAATACCCTATCAATTATTAATTTTTACACATGAAGATAAAATTATTGAAGATTTACATCCCTGTTTTAGACTAATACAACAGCTCATAATGCAAAGGACAAGATGGCACCATCTCTATAGTCTGTACAGAAGCTAATTGGCCTGCTAGTTGAATCTCACTTCTGCACAAACAGTAGAATAGTGTCTTCTACCATACCTAAGTCAGCAGGCTAGTTCAGAGGGTCTAGGACAGGTTATGTGGGACGCACCACTCTTTCCACCAACAAAAGGGGAGAGCCAGAGAACAGCTGGGACAATGGCAGTGCTGTTCCCAACATCTGTTTCCCTATTTTACCTAATGGTGGGGCTAGCTGTGTGACTAACAGATGCCTTGCCAATGAGGCAAGATTTAAATGTGCATCTTTAAAAAACAAAACAAAACACCACGACCCAAAGATTTCCTGCCAATTAAGGCTTTCATTGTGGTTATTTAAAATACAGTCATGACACCCTGTGCCAAATTGTACAAAATAGAGGGAATGCAAATATCAACATTTTCTCCCCTCCCAAAATATTTCCACAATGATGTTTTTTGTAGAAAAATCACCATGCGTGAGGCATTCTTAAGTCACTCAGAGCTGCTACATCCTATGAATCACTTTGATTACCCAAATTAATGGTGAATAGCATGCAATTAATTATAAATGACTGCCCTTGTCATGCATATTTTCTTTTTCCATTTTTAAAAGAGCTTCAGTGCCAGAGTTCCATCAATATACACAAATCCTGTCGAATGTTAACTAGATGGAACAGAGAGAAGCTTGCAATATGTTTTACTGCAGTATTTAATTATATATCAAGCTTATGACTTAGAGAGAGAGAGAGAGAGAGAGAGAGAGAATTAAATTAAAAATAGTAGTGCTACTAATAATGATCTGTCTTTTCAGGTAGAATTATTATTTTGATAATGCAGTTTCCTCGAGCTGACAAAAACTTGTCCAGATATTGAAATATTCCACTAGTATCAAAGTGAAACTACATGTAAAACTAATTCTTAGTAACAGCTGTAACCTCCACATAAATGTTGCCTCTGTGGGATATTACATAATGATAATGATCCAGTTGTGGAATATGTTCTGGCAATTTTGTTGGTCATATACTATCTGCTAAGACATGCCGCTGAATAAAACTGTGTCCTTAGCAATTCTGGCAAGTACTAAATCTCAGTTATCATGTTAGGTGCAGGCACAGAGCAGCAGAATAATTTATTTGTTTGCATTCTGTCCCTCTCTACTTCTTAGATACCGTATCTACTCGACTATAAGTCGACCTCATGTATAAGTCGAGGGCAAGTTTTGGGGCCAAAATTATGGATTTTGCTATGACCCGTGGATAAGTCGAGGGTAAAAATTAGGGGCATACAGGAAAGGGTCTAAAGGATGAAGCAAAGTAAAACAATGTCAAATAACTTCCAAAAGTCCACCAGACATAACTCTTTGTGCTTATTCTTAAGACTGGATGGATCAGAGAGTAAAGGAGGTCATTGCTTCCAGGACAGATTATACTCTTGCTTTTCACCAAAGGATGGTTCCTTCTTTTAAATAAGAGTTAATATACATTACTTACATTGACACATGGATAAGTCGACTCAGATTTTTTGGGTCATTTTTTTGACCTAAATTTTTAGACTTATACATGAGCATACACAGTAGTCTCAACTAGTCTTTTACAAGAATAACTGATACTTTAAAAAACATATTATACAAGTTTATTAATATAAACATTTTACCTTAAAAGCCAAAAAATCAATCACATCCTGTCTCAAAAGTATTCTTAGCTATTAACTAATCTTTCATATATGTATGTTGTGGTGTTCTTTACCATCTACCTATTACTTTCACCTGCTGTTTTTCAACATTGCTATGTTTTGTATTTTTAGTTTTTTGTATCCATTGTTGGATTTCTTTCTTATTAATCTTAGTATCCCTTCCCCGCACTCCCAGTAGACCTTCTATGAAATTATATTGAGTATCCAATAGAATCTTGTAAATCCTACTGCCTAAACCTTTCCTTCCTTCTTGTTTCATCATCAATATTTCTTCTTGTGGATTTTGGCAACATTTTATAGATATTATTTCCTGTACATTTCCTATATATTCCACTTACCTGAAGCTAATATTTATTACTTATCATCTTTAATATTTTATTTATTTCTATCTGTTTCCCTACATTATCTGATAAATCACCAATTGTCCCAATGTCCCTTAGTTTCCTTAATACTATTCCTTTACCTATATCTCCCTCCTTATTCAAATATTCTATTGGGTGCCAATAGTAATTTCCAATTTTCAGTTTTCTCCCCGGTTTCCCCCATATTTGCCACATTGCCCAGAATGGTCGTTTATTTATTTTCATATTCTCTCCCTTGGGTTTATACGAATAACAGATACAATGAGGCTGAATTACCCTGTTCAAGCCCAGAATCACTTCAGTTCTATGTTTTGCTTCACATTTTCAAAGCAAACAAATAAATTTTCCCATATTAATGATAAAATGTTTTTGAAAATTTGAAAATTGTCCAACACACCCAGTTGAAGATTAAGTTGAATTCGGTAAAGCCAGTTGACTACAGAGTCAAAAGTGAAATACCTATAAAGAAACAAACAATATATGCCACCAAGATATGATTAATCTGGCATACTCACTGATACTACTGGTAACTTGTAAAGCCAGAAACTTCAAGCTAAGTACATTTTGTGGTCCAAAGAAGTGAAGATTGCTTGCTATTCTGGATGATTCAGTACAACTTAAAGTGAGTTTGACCATCAAGACATAAAAGCTTTCGTAATGTGACAATATGCTTTTTTGTTTCTTGTCTTCAGGTTGACTCCAGGATATGGCAACCCTATCATCTTGGCAAGGTTTACTCAAAGGAAATTTGCTGTTGTCTTCCTTTAAGATGAGAAAGTACGAGGTATGACTTGCCCAAGTTAACCCAGTAGGTTTCTCTGTCTCACTGGGGATTCAAACCCTGTATCTCTCAGAGTCCTATTCCAACATGCAAACCACTGCATATATTTCAAATTGATTGTCTTGTAAATATTCATATGATAATGATTATAGTGTCTCTAAAATCAGAAGGGCTTGTGGGAAGCCTTTGAAATGGCTAGCAGAGAGCAGGATAGTAAAGGAGAAAATAAGTCCTTCCCACAGAACTTGGGGAGAAACAGGTGCACCCCAAGGGAAGAAAGGGGTGCTGCTGAGGGAAGAAAAGGGCCGCTGCTGTGGCCCCTTTCCCCACAGGGTCCTTGGCCCATTCAAAGGCCTTGCCAAGGACCAGGCACAAAAAAGGAGCTCCGTTGCGGAGCTCCTTTTGGAGCCATGGAAAGGGTGCCCTAGGCGCCCTCCCACAGCACCATTATGTCAGGCGCGCACAGCGTTATGTAAAGCTGCGTGTGCCATGATGTTTTTATGGTGTGCATGTATGGATGCCGCCATTTTAAAATGGCGGTGTCCATACGTGTTATAATAATATATAATAATAATTTTTTATTTATAGCCCACTCCTCTGTCCAGGCAATCGGAACGGGGTACAACAAAGTTAAAAAACACAGGATAAAACAATTCAATAACCCATTACCTAACCTCCCACCCCTTAAAACTAGATTAAACAAGCAATGAATTAAACTAAACATGATTAAAAACAATTAAAACATGTTAGGGTTAGGGAGGGTGTGAATGGGCCATCTGTATCAGGCCTTTATGTCCTTTGGTTGGCCTATTAAAAGTATTACATTAATGTTGATTTTTATTTCGTTTAGGCCATCATAGCTTCCAAACTTTTGGTTTCTGTGGGGCAACATGTCAGTAAACAACAGCACTATTCTCTCTGCTATTTGCATCCATTTGTCCAGCCTTTTCTCCCACCCACTTAAGCACAAAGGCACAAGTTTCACTCCAAGTGATACAAGTATCCCACTATGTTAGGTGCTCAAAAGATATTTTCTCTCAGTTTATTTTGCCAGTATACTAATGAAGAAGGAATAATTTAGTAATTAAACACACACACACACAGAAACAGATTTCCAAACATTTGGGGGTTTGGGTAGTGACATTTTTTGCACTCCATGGAGCTCTTGGAAAGTCTCAAGAAGAGAAAATTGGCCATTAAGACTTCCACAGTTAATGGCCAATTTTCTCTCCTTGAAAATTTTTTAAAAGCCATTCTTTGAAAAAAGTATCAGCTAAGATAAACTTTTGTATCACTTTGATTTTGCACTCTACAAATTTTCTTTTTGAACCAGATATTTTGTTTAAGGAAAACGCCCTGCTAGTTTCAGAAGCCTCAACTATATTTTTTGGTAAATCTTGGTACCTGGAAACCAGGTAAGTATACCTGATCTGTAAGCAATCAGTACCAGATTTGTTTTCCTCCTGTTTCCTAGTGAGTAGATGTTATGTCTGGAATATGTCTTTCCATCTACAGGTGTTAAATTAATTTTCTTCTTGATTTCTTTCACCTCCTATGATGGCTCCTCTCTCTTAATAAATTGCACTGCTGCTATAGTCAGTGTCACAACTCTTCCTCTTTATTCCTACACAAAAAGCCAACATAACAGGAAATTGAATAATAGTGCTAGCCATTATGAGATTCTGACAGAGCAACACAGAAAAATGAATGTAACAAGACTCAACTACTTTGTAGTCCATCAAACACACCATGCCATAATCTGCATGACTTGACAAGGTCCTTGTTTAATTTTTAAAGTTAAATAAGACCTTAGAGAAATCATGAACTCTTTCATATGTTTGCTGCTACTCTTTGGAATGGTGGGGTGGATGACAAATTACTCCCAAATAAGTCTTTAAACACTTGGATTTTAGATTTAAAAAAAAATCAAGGTAGCAATCAGCTCCTGCCTGAGAATGTGATATGAGTCTGAAATAGAGGTAATTAGCTACTGAGAGATTTATGGAACAGAAATACAGTTTAATAGTACTAACAATGAAATAAAAACAAAAAGAAAACTAGTTAGAGTTGTAGAGTGTTTCTGGATGTTTTACTAAAGAGACAGACATATTAACAGATGGTTATACCATAATCAAGAACTAAAGAAAAGGAAGCAAGTAACTGTTATATGTCATATGATAGTTATAAATGTTAGTTTTATGTGTTATGTTATGTTATGTTAGTGATGTTTGTTAGCTGTGATGGTTTGTTGTAAAAGTTATGTTGTGTTAAGTAATGTTTTGGTAGTTCTGTATGTATGTTCTGTAAGTTACATTAGTTGAGCATGTTGATAAAGAAATAATCATTTTATTACATTGATGCTGAACACACACACACACACACACACACATTGAGGAAGCAATCAGCTCCTGCCTGAAAAGGCCACAATGATGGCTTTAAAATGAACTTGGAAATTCACTTTCTCTAGAGAGAGGATGTGCCAGTCATTGCTCTGGCTTAATTCCTTTTATGCAAATGATCAAGCCTAGTATTCTGATTCTTTATAGGAGTGGTCTCTGAGATTACTGTAAATCTCTTCTTGAGAAGCTATACATACATCTTCTTGTGTATATTAAAACAAATAAAAATAGGACACTCCTGGGCTCTTGCATTATATCTGCTTGGCTGATGTGTGAGAAATAAATCTATTTTATTGTTAGATCTTGGTAATCAAGTAACCACATATCTTTTAACATGTGATGATTTGTCCAGCAAATGTCTCTTTGTCAACAGATAACAGACATTAAAGCTTTTAATTCTTATTCTAATCTCAACCACATTTAACTAGAGGATATAATAATAAGCCTTTTTTTGTTGGGTGGCAAGATCTTTTCGTATACAGCAGGCTCTGGGACCTGCTACAGTTTAATATCTGTTCAAACTTTATTCCACAGTTGTTTCACAGCAGCAGCAGAAATGATTAAGACACATCAAAACAAACACAGGAAGGATGCTGGCCAGTAATTCTCAGATTAAATACCACCCAACTGGCAAAAGTCTTTGCCCCAACAGCAGCAAGACCATCTACTAAGCTCATCCATCTGTGAGTCAGCTATTCATAGCAAACAAAAAGTTCTGTGGGTTCTTCTGGCTGACACTTGGGTGGAAAAGGCAACAAAATAGTAGAAGATAGATTTATGTAGTCCATTGACCATATGGCATTTACAGAAAAAGTCTGTTCAAAAAAAATAAAGAACTATAGTACTATTTAAGAAACACACAGCAATATTAGTCCTAACTGCAGTAAATGTCATATTCAGATAACTGTTTACTAACACCTTTGGTCTGAATTGCAAAACTACATGTAAAATTATCACTACCTTTGGGACAATGTTAATATATTTTCCCTTGCAGGGATGCCAGTATTGGATGGATCAACTTTCCTTTAACATCTATAGTGAAACAAATTATATTCCCAAAACCTTAAGGAGCATTTATCTGTAAGGCAATGGCACATCAATTTTCCATCAACTGAAAGTATACCACATTAAACTTCACTAGTGCAAAAGTTGCATGATATTTTGGTATAGTTGGACTCTGTAGATAAGTAGCACTTTGTCTGTTTTTTTGGGAATGTTAACTGGTAAACCAAAGATGAAGTTTCTTTGCCCTGATTTTGCTTCTCTGCATTCATTGTTTACTTGGCAGTTGGCACCTTGTGAATTCTTCATTTGAAGAAAAAGATTCAGAGAGTGTAGTTAGTAAGAAAGTAAACCCTTCTTCCAGAAGGATCCATATAAATCTATCAAGATTAGCTGGTATGTTTGTAGACACACTTAATTTTAGATACATCCAGCAAAGTACCAGCTTCTGGCAATATACTTGCTGTGATGTATAACTCTCATTCTAAATTTAGAGTTGCTGTGACCATTTATCTTGATAGTGCCAGTATCCTCCTTAAAAAGCCTGTCTGCAGTTTCTCATATGTATTCAAATGGTCTGTATACAGTGTTAGTGCTCCATATAGGTTTTAATTTTTTAGTTAGCATCTTAACTTGGTAAATTCTGAAGCTTGAACATCTGACCACAGAAAGAAACAAAACACGATTTGGTAGTGAGTGGAGACAAAGCAGCTGTGGACTCACCGGGACTATCACCCATTTACCCCCAAATTCCCCTCAACACAGAGGAAATTTAGACTAGTTCACATGCTGGCCAACAAAAGAAACAAATATTTTAAATTCTTCATTACAAAAAATGAAAAATGAGTTTCTCCATGGTCAGGAAGCCCATTGAGAATAATAATAGACCATCAAGAGTTTTGGACTGTTTTCTACTGATACTCAAATGCCCTAAAGTGTTGCAAAGGAGTTATTTTCCAGAGGAAAAAACACAGAAATGGCTTTTTGGCAGAAGGAAACTTGTTTTTGGTGAAGGACATGGGGGAAAGAGGTGTGTGCGTGTGCACACACACACACACACAAACACACACAAATCCAGATTTTTTTTTCTCCACATATTTTTTTTTTTACACTTGAGATGTACAAATGTGAAGAGAATACTTCTGCCACAAGGAGAAAGCTAGTGTAATTATTCATCACATGAATTTTTTTTAGGATATTATCCCTAGTCTGACCTAAAGTATTTCTGTACAATAACTGAAATGGAAGGGTTTTTGTTTTACTTTTAGCAAAAGGGACGCCATGCAGACGGAGCGGAGGAAATGAAACTAAACAAAGGCTTCCCTCCATGCTTCTAACCTGCCAACAAAAGTCTATTTCAGTGGTCCTCAAACTTTTTCAGGTGACCGCCCCCTTTCTGTTTGGGCAATAAATCTAGTATTCTCACATATTTCTTATGTCTACTGTTTTACCACAAATTCAAAACAACCAATCTTGGTTCCTGTTTCCTTCAGTCATTTTGGGAGCAGCAACCAAGCAGCTGGCTAAGCAGTGTTCAAGGAGCTTAGTGCCCATGGTAGATTTACGGTGAAGGCTGGTGCTGGTGAGATGCTTCTTGGTCACTGCTTGACTGGTTGCTCAGTCAGCTAGTCACCCTGGGAGCAGCTACTAAGCTGCTGGCTGAGCAGTGACCAAGAAGCCTCTTGCTCTTGCCAGCCTTGTGGCAAAGGCCAGTGCAGATGTCACTACTCAGACAGCTACTCAGTTGTTGCTCCCAAGGTGACTAGAAGCTTCTCCCTGGTTAGGAAAGACTCTCAGTCTTCTTTCATCAGAGTGAAGAGAGGCACAGCTGGTGTGTGGGTAGGAGGTTTACAGAGACTGCATGCTCTAGACTGGAGATTGGTGTGGTTGGGGAAAGGGGAAATTTTAGCTATAGGAGTTGCTCCAAGGTGATGGACCCTTTCCAAGAATCAACCCCTGATACTCTGCCCCCTCCTTTCCCAGAAACATGTCTTCTACACACAGCTTCAAGTGTTTCTCCTCTCCAAACACAAATGGTGTTTCTTCTGCTACCTTTTCTCTCAGCCTGTCCAATGAAAGAAAGTTGGAGCAGCAGTGTAGTTCCAACCTGCCAGCCAAATCCAAGCAAAGCTTACAAACAGGTACCAGGTACCAAATTTGAAAGCTCCTTTTTGCATCCATGTCTCCCTACCACAATGTGCTCTAACTCCTTACTCCAGTCAGTCAGTCTGTCCCACATTGGTACAGTACTGCTCTGAGCGATGCCCTGTACCCAAGCCTTGCAAGAATTTTCCAACTCCCATTGGCACTACGGGTGAAAGAGTGAACTAAGGGAATGAACTAAAGTTAGGATTGTCCATGCCATTGTATTTCCAGTTTTTATATATGGTTATGAAAGCTTACAGAAAGAAAATTGACTCATTTGAAATGTGGTGCTGGAAAAAAGTTCTATGGATTTTGTGGACTGCAAAAAGACAAATAAATTGAATCAAGAGCAAATCAAGACTGAACTCTTCCTCAAATCCAAGATGACAAAGGTGAGGCTATTGTACTTTAGCCATATCATGAGAAGACATGACATGTCAAAAATGCTTCTTAAGGTAGAAGGTATTACAGTGGTCCCCCGGGATCCGAATCCCCCGAGGAACGAAATCCCTGGGACCCGAAACCACCGGGGGAGAAAAAAAGCCCCCGGCCAACGAAAAAAACCCCAGGTTGCGAAAGAAATTCGTAACCCAGAAGTTTTAAAACAGTGCGCTTCCGGCGTGCTGTGCACCAAAAAAAGCGGTCCCCCGGGTTGCGAAAACTTCCGGGATACGAAGGTAATCCCGGAACGGATTACCTTCGTAACCCGGGGGACCACTGTATTATTATTAACCTTTATTTATATAGTGCTGTAAATTTACATAGTGATGTACATACAATCTTATATTTATTTTTTTATTTTTATTGTAACAATACATTAAAACATATTCACAATACATAAAATAAACAATGACAACTACATCCAAACTAAGCATACATATTCATCCATATACTTGAGATCTTCTTCTTCCATATAATCATTCTCTCTAACATAAAACATGGTTTCCTCCCGGTAAACCTCCTCGTTTCATTAACTTCATTATTTATGCATATCTAGTTATTACCAACTTATATTAAATCGTTGTCCCCACTAATTTCCCTAATTCCACGAACTTAATTTAGATTTATATCATACATACCCCTTTAGCTAATACATATAATATATATTTAACAAAAATTTTGTATTTTTTTCTTTTTTTTTCTTGTACCTCTTTTACACCTAACATTTAATACCTTTATCTTTCACATTATTTTTTGTAAGTTTGGCCATTTTCCCTTCATATACAAATATAATTTATTCCAATCATCACTGTTTTCCTTTACTTTTTCTTTCGTGTTTAAACTGTTATTTCTATTTTCTATTATCTTTTTTGAAATTATATCAGATTCCATCATTTCCAATAGTTTGATTATCGATTCTTCCATTAGTTTTTTTTGTTATTCTTCCAATATTTTGCGTATACTAGTCTAGCTGCAGATAACATGTAAAAAATTATTTTGCCATTTTCTTTTTCCTCTTTTCCCTCTAACATATTTAATAACATTATTTCTAGACTGAATATCAGATTAATTCCTAATGTTTCTTGGATACCATCCTTTATCATATTTCAAAACTTTTTAGCTTCTACACACAAATGAAAGAAAGTCCCCTTTTCTTTCTCACATTTCCAACAACGATTCTGTCTATTACTGTACATTTTTGATATTCTATCAGGAGAGAGATGCCATCTGTAGATTATTTTATAGTAACTTTCCCTTATATCTTGACTTGCAGTATATCTTATTCTTTTTTCCATGCTGTTTCCCATTGACTCAATTCTAATGATTTTTTACAGTCTTTTGTCCATTTTATCATATTTTCTTTTATTATGTCTTCTTCTAAATAAAATTCTAAATTTTAAATACATTCTTGATAATATGGCAGGTCTCTCCTTTACTTCTTCAATTTCAGACATATTTTTAAGAAATCCTGTTTGTTTTTTTATCCAATTCAAACCTAGCTTTGATCTGGTGATATAGAAACCATTCAATTTTATATCCCTCCAATCTTATTTGCTCCAAAGATTTCAGTCCATATTCCTTTTTATTTTCCCTTAAGATTTTTCCATATGTTAACCATTTCTCCTTTTTTTGAGGACCAGCATTATACAAGGCTTCATGTGTGGAAAGCCATATGGGGAGTTTGGGACAGATCCATCTTTTATATTTTTTCCATACTTTATAAATCACTATTCTTACATAATGGCTCTGAAAGTCTCCATTTAATTTGATCTTCTCATAATATAAATATGCATGGCATCCAAATCTCAAATCATGACCTTCCAACTTTAATAATTTATTATTTTATATATTTTAAATAATCTTATATTTAGATGGTTCCCTGCCCTCAGGCTTACAGTCTAAAAGAGACAACACAAAAGGAGAAGGGAAGGGTGGTGGGAAGGGGTTGAGGTCCAGTGGTTCTTCTCTCCCTCTGGAGCCTGGACCAAGGCAGATGGACTGGAGGGAGGGCGCGGCTTCTTAATACATAGCTAAGGTAGTAGGAAAAGAGGAAGATCACATTCCAGATTGATAGATTCAGTCAAGGAAACCAAGGCCCCTGAATCTGCATGACCTGAGCAGGTCTAGTGATGATAAGATGACTTGTAGGTTTCTCATTCATAGGATCACCATAAGTTGAAGTTGACTTACTGGCAATTAACAACAACAATAAACTATCTTCAGAGAGGATTTTTAATTTTATGCTACAAGGAATTCCTTTTTTTAAAAAAAAAAAAAAGAAAAGTTATATTTTTGTGCTGATTTTTCTATTGTTTTTTTGTGTAGTTTTACAAGGTTTAAAACATGTTTACATGTTTATGCTAGTATTTCATTTATGTCTGAACTTACAAGATTTTTCCATTTCTGGTTGAAAAATTATCATAAATCTGCAAACACACAAATAAGTAAAAGTCACCTGCATTTTTCTACCATGTTGCAGGCCCAGTTTTCATCTTGCAGAACACAGTTAAATAAAACATGCAGCAGACTTCAAATCAGATTGGAAGAAACCAGCATCCAACCATTATTCTTAAGTATTTAATTATGAAAGACATTTTAGAGCTGGCTTGATGGTACCATTAAACAAGATCTTAAATGTAATCATTGGATTTGCTGAGCCTAAAATAAATGAGCACTTTTTCTTAATGTGAAAACAGTGTTGCAGTGCAAACAAATTTCAACAGTAAATTTTTAATGAGCAGGAATGTAAAAGGGCGGTAATAATGATGAATAAATATGCATTTAGTTCCAACTGGATTCCAGGGACTCTATTAGAAATATATGTTCCTGGCCCCTAGCCAATGAATTAAGAGTTTATACACATTTCATCTTTGTTCCTTTTAATGGAAGCATCCTTATGAAGACAAATGTTTTGGCAATGAAGGGTGTTAGGGCTCTTTTACAACCTACAGCTCACCTGATCCCTCACCATAAGTCAGGCTGGCTGACGCATATGGGAGGGCCATGTGCTTCTCTGTCCCAGCTTTACAGAATGATCCCAAGAACCCTGTATATCAGGGTTGCTGCTGATCTGATGTATCTCTCATTTCGGTCAGCAGCAGCAGCACCACCACCACCACCACCAGCAACAATTATTATTCCTTACCCACTTTCTCCCACGGATTGAGGCAGAGAACAACAACAACAACAACAATGCACAGCATTAATTAAAACACTTTATCTACCTATCTACTCTCCTTGGCCGTAGGCAACAGCCTTCCACTTGCCTTTGTTCTTAATACTGAGCTTGCTACCTCATCTCCATACATATAAGGTTCTGAATTTGAATTGACATTCTCACACTCAGATGGCTTATATAGGTCTGTCTCTGGATTCTTCCCTCCAAACATGCATCCAAGAAAGTAAGCTCAAGTCTGCGAAAGCTCATGCTACCAGTTTCTTTCTTTTAATTAGTACAATGGTGCTAATACTGATTTCTCATGAAAAAGTTGCATTACCACATATAGACTTCACAGCAATATACTGGTGCTGAAAAAATTCCTTTCCCTATAGCTACCTTGAGGATTGCAGCTATATTCAGAGGAAACATGGATGGCAATGGCACTGTTGCTCCTGTTAATGATAAAGTTCTAGTGGTTGCAAATTTGCAGCCAAATTAAACAGCATTATTGGAAGAAGTCATGGGTATCATTTTGGATGGTAATCAGAGCTACAGACTATATTGTAACATATGGGTCTCCAGCTGTTATTGAATTGCAAGTCCCAACATCTCCTATGTGGTGTAGTCAATGCTGACAAATGCTGGGAGCTACAGTCCAATATCTGAATCATGGAAGCTATGCACACACGAAAACACACATTCGCACTTTACAGTCTCTGCAATCCGCGGAGCCAAGTGGTCCATATCTGGCCCAAGGGCCCATGAGGCCTTAAGACTGTTTTGCAGCCATTGGTTCCTCCCACATGTCACCATGAGAGAGAGGTTGAATGTGGTGGGAAGAGGGGGAGTCAGTAAATGGAAGGGTTAAGCCTGTCTGGCAGAAAGGCCTCTCTCTCTGAGGGTCTCCTGTTCCCATGTTAGTTTTTGCCTATCCATCTCTTTTAAGGCCTGCGTGAGGATAGGAGGCTTTGGGTGGATTTCAGGGTCTAGGACCCAGCTTCCTTGAAGCCTTTAAAAGGAAGGTGCGCTGAAGAGGGCACAGACACCTGATGATAGGGGACAAAAAAGAGTCAGATATTGAGGACAGGATAGGCATTACTGTCTGCTTGAAGCTTGCTCAAACAACATGCTGAAAGATGGAAAGAATGTGTGCATGAGAGAATGGCTTTAGTGCAGTGTGCAGCTGTGGTGGGTTCAAGTCAGTATTTAGCATATTTAATGGGACACTAATTTTCCTCACATTTACATCCTCCATCAAATTCAGTGCATTATTGTTTGTACTAAAGCGAAAGAAGGAGAGAGAGAGAGAGAGAATTAGAGCTTGGAAAATTTTGCACTATACCTCCCATAATTCCCTTCCCAGCTCTAGCAGCTGTAGTCCAAACTGATCCCAGCTTATCTTTTTCATTGTATCTTCCTCATATACTATACCAAGCTACCTCCGCCCTCCCCTGTGTGATTTTTGTTTTGTTTTAGTTTGACAAATTTGAATCCAGCCATTTGCCAAAAAACAAAACAAAACAAAACAAAAAACCCCACACACAATATCAACATCTCATTGGCAGGAAGACCTTCCTTTGTTGCTTTCTACCTTTCCAATGTGAAGATGCACAGACTTTATTGCCCTCCTGCCCTTTAAGTTTAACTGCATTGATGCAATAAAACAATAAAATTGACAGAACATCAAATTTCAAATGAAGTTCCTGCTCCTGATTAGAAGAGGTGAGCTCTGCCTCTTGTGTGGAATGAGACATTTTAATTATCTCACATTTCTCATGTGGGAAGAAAAGTAAATATGTTTCCCACCCTTCTTCAGGCAAGAGAAGAATTATGCAGTCATTTACATCCTAAGAAGGAATAAGTTTGAGGGTCTGCACCTGGATTAAATCCAGTGCCATGCCAGTGCAGTGAAATTTACTTTCTTTTCTCTGAAACCTTTTCTATCATCTGGAAATCTATTCTAGATTGCAGGGGGGAAGGGGAAAATACCCCTTACCACTCCTGGTGATAAAAACAAGTTCTATCAACATAATAACATGTGCTGCATCTCTCCCCCTGTGTCTTCTATATGGGCAATCCTGCTGCTATGTGTGTGTGTGTGTGTGTGTGTGTGCGTGCACGCGTTTGCGGGGGGTGGGTGGGTGGGGATGAAACAAGATGCACACATTTTGAAAGTATGACAAAAATCAAAGTCACTTAATTTGCTTCTGTAGGTGAGATGGCTTTACATTTTTGTTGTGAGCCACTCTACAGCATGGCTGGGCAAAGTGCAGTCTGAAGATAATATGAAGCCCTTGGGACCCCAAAGGTTCTGTAGTACTCCAGAAGGTCCACAGAACCCCTAGACTTTTTACACTAATTTCCAGGTGATTTTTCAGTTCTAAACAAATGGGCTGCAAATGCACCTGCTTACTCCCCCCCTCCCCGAGCTTCCTGCTCCCACAGATCCTCCACCAAGAAGGGGGGAAAAAAACCAACCCTGCCCAAACACTAGCTCTCTAGAGGTCCAAGAGAATGGCCCAAATGATGGCCAGGAGTGTTATTATATACTTCCAGTGTGCCAAAAAGTGATGGTACAAACCACCAGGAAAGGAAATACCCCGTCCCTATTTCCAGTTGCTCCCTCTTGCTCTAGAGCATGGCTATTAGAGGAATGTGAGATAAATGTCAACATCAATAAAAATAAACCCATACATATGAGAAGATGTCTATTATTTATTCAGCTTCACATTGGACAAAGTCTATGTAGTTTATTCTTCGGCATATCCCTTTGGCCCCTTTGTTTGAAAATGTTTAGCACATTGGACTAAATCCAACATGAAACATATCTAGAATAGCCCCATTGAAATGAATGTTGGTGATGGCTAATAGCAATAGCAATAGCAAGTATGTTACTTTACTGCTTATCAGTGCACTTAAGGGGTATACAAAGTATAACTAAACTAGTTGTCACTAACAACGGACACAACAAAATTATTCCAATCCATTTCAAAGTGTTCACTCCAGATTGGACTAACACTCAATTAGTCCTTTTCTGACTGATTTATGTGATGACCGTATGAAAAAAAATAAGCGAAATAATTACAAATGAAAACTATTTTTCTCTGTCGTACATATAAAAGCATATAGTGGTTCTGTGTATCTCATGTTTCTGTAGATGTCTATCAATAGTGTGATTGTTTATAACCGTAAAAAGATAAAGGTATTCCTCGTTGACAAGGTTGTCAAGTCATGTCTGACCATAGAGGGCGCTGCTCATCTCCTTTACTAAGCCAAAGAGCCAACATTGTCAGAGACTACTCTGTGATCATGTGGCCAGCATGATTGCACAGAACATTGATTACCTTCCCACCTATTTCTCTACTTGCATTTGCATACTTTTGAACTGCTAGGTTGGCAGAAGCTGGGACTAGTGATAGTAGCTCACCCCATCATGCAGCACCCGGGCCTTGAACTGCCAACCTGAGGATCTTGCAATCAACGGAGTCAGTGTCTTAACCACTTGAGTCACTGCCATTGCAATTTAGTACATCAAAATGCAAAATAGTGACAACAATACAATTTATCGTAACTTATTTTGTATATGTATATATCAGAGTGGAACATATTCTGTGAAGAAAAAAATAGATTAGATATACTTTATATTAGAAATACAAGCCATTTCAAACTAAAAATGTTATTCTTGTTTTGGCATGATTGATGTGACACTAATCTGTTGTTCTCTTTCTTTTGGCAAGGCCTTTGAGCAGTCAACAACATAAATGGGAAACAAAAAATTCTGTTCATTGCTCCTGAGGGAAGTGCAGTCAAATCAGCTGTGGCATCTGGAGACATTTTGTTTAATGATGAGCTAAGACTCCGAGAATAGGAGAGAAGATGTTTTATCCACAAATACTGACATGACATGATCCTTTTTTTTTTTTTTTTTGAAAAATGGAACATCTGAAAAGAACGAATGCTGAAAACCTGAGGTTAGAAATATCTCTAACTTCTTTCTATACTATTCTGTCATTTTAAGCCTTTCAGGAAGAATACAGCAATATGAGAACTTGTGAGGGAGGCAATCTGCAGTAAGCAGATAAGGACCACTGAAAGTCAAAAGTAATGGCTGATCTGAAATAACTAGTTGAACTGGGAAAAAAAAACAACCAAAGATATGAAACTGCAGTGTTGTAGTGAAATTATTTTTCTCTAGCCCTTCCCCTCACACTTCTATTTTCTTCCAAATAATATCAAAATCTAAATTTACTTGGAAGTTCAAGTGTGCATAGGTTGTCTCAGGAGTGAAGCAGATGGCTGGGAAGGAGTGGCCTCCAGCCATGATCAAGCTGGGACTACAGCAATCACACAGCCAGCTCCCAAAGCAGGCCTCTGCCACAGGTCCTAAGCTGCACTGGAAAAAGTTGGTTCAAAATAACACCTTTTTGATCTGGTCCTTTGGGCCAGAGTGTAGCATTGACATGGCTTCTGGGTGTAATATCCAATCAGGGACCTGTTGCTGAACCAGAGCAGGAGGAGTTTTCAGAGCCACAAGTTTCAGATACAGACCAGAGTGCAGTACCAGGCATGGCAAAGAGTCCTACTCATTCAGATAAAGAAGACAATTTACCCCTACTTACCTTCATTGAGACAACAACAGGAGGGCTTGAGGAGGCATTACAGGATTTATACGAAGCAGAAATTAATTGATCAGGGGTTGAGAAGAAAGGGCAGAGCACTACACTTTGCATACAGTAGTTTCCAGTATTGTAAGTCCTATGTCTCCTATTTATTTTTTCAAAAAGCCCTAGAGATCACCCACCATAACCTGCAGGGCTTTCAAGATATCTGATATATCAATGTGTGTGTTTCAAAAGCAGCCCACTGAAACCACCTCCAATCTGGACAAAAGTTCCAGAAGAATAGCTATGTTAGTCTGCAGAAAACACATCATTTAAATGCCATACCCCCAAAGCAGCTGGAAGCTGCATCTTTTGGCCCATGTGTTTCAGGGCACAGATAACTTGTGGCAGGATTATTCCATTTACTGCAGTACCATTAAAATGCAAGGGTCCATATATTGGCTACACATGGAGACATTATGTGTACTGTTGTTCTTATGGTCATTGTGGAAGGAGGTATACAATACTATGTTTCCACAGCACCCTGCCACAACGTATCTTGCAATCAGTCTTCTGGACCCCTAGAGAAGTGGTGAAAATATGCTTGGAAGAGCTTTATGGTTTATGAGGCTAATGCAGGGCAACAGCCTACATAGTTATTCTACTGACGTGGATATTGCTGCACTCACTTGCTGAATCAGAAGCTTGTGAGTGAACTCTGTTTGGGACTAAAGGCTTTTGCTTACTAAGTAAAATAAAGTAAAAGAGGAACATAACTTAGGAGTGAAATAGATCACCCCTTTGTGCCAGCTTGGGAGCCGTGTCAGAGCACGGCATTTAGATGGTGCACTCTCCGATATCACCCCGGAACCAGCATCATGCGGCCTTCCTGACCATGTCACAGATAGCTTTGTGGTACTCTGGCGGCACTGCATTTAGACGCTACACGCCACAGGAGCACCATAAAGCTGGCTCAGCACCAGAAAAGCCTGCTTTTAGCCGGCTCAAAAAGGAGTGGCAATTTGCCACTTCTTTTTGTGCCAGCAAAAAACCAGGTTGGGGCTGTGGCATGTGGTTGCCATAGCCCCAACCCGGCATTCAAAATAGCAGTGTCAAGCTTCCATTTCAGAGCTGTCTGTTTCAACCCTTATTTCATGTACGGGCTCAGGCTCATGTACTGGCCCATAGTTCATGTACTGGCCCTAGGCACCCTCCAGCAGCGTGGACATCAGGCGTGCACCAGTCCATCTGGACGCGGCATGTGCCATGACACCAGCAGCGCATGTGCGTATAGATGGTACCATTTTAAAATGGTGCTGTCCATACATGCTAGTGCTGGGGAGCGTGTGGATGCTGCACACTCCCCAGCCCCACTTATGGCACAGAGATGGCCCTTTTGGGCTGTCTGTATTGGGCCCATAAATCATAAATGACTTGAAGGCATAGAACAACAAGAACAAGAACATCATCTTTAGGCTGGGAGCAGTTGGGGCTCAGACTGGTTTCAGATGGCTTAGTGTTAGATTAGCTGGTCTTTGGCCATCCTTGATAGTTAGAATTGAACTTTTAGTACCATTTTCTTCAAGTTATTGGGGATATTTAATGCTATCAACAAAACACAGCTTCAATTTATCAGTTGCCACCTCTTTAGTGCAAAAAGTAAAGTTATGGATGAATAGGGTCTTCAGTAATCTTTGCCATTAGATTATTCAAGTGCGTCCATGTACCACCTTGATTCAAATGTTTTGGGGAGAGGGTAGAATATAGAAATGACACAGTTCAAAATCAGTTAATCAGTATTGTTTGCTTGAATATATTAATGACTGAAAAAACAAAGGCCCTATTCATAAATATGTTTTCAATTATATTTCACTTTTCTGTCCTGTTGTCTTCTGAAAATCATTGCATTAAGTCTTGAAATATATTTGAGGCAGAAAATGGAAACAACATTCTTCTTCCCTTATTTATTTATTATATTTATTTATATTTCACCCTTTCCCCAAAACTGGGACTCAGGGCATCTTAAAATATTAAAAAAAACAGTACAATTAAAAGCATACAAAAAAGGTACATTAAAATAGAATTAAATTCTTATAATATTAAAACAAATTACATAAAAGAATAAAATACTGTTAAAAAGGTAATTTTTAAAAAGCACTTTAAAACAATGCAATATTGGCCTGGTACAGATGGCCCAAAAGGGCTGTCCCCAGGACATGATTAGGACTGGGGAAGGTGCAGCATTCACATACTCCCTAGCCCTATACAAAGGTGCATGGTTGTGATGTTCTAAAGGTGCCCTATGGCGCCTTTTGCCTTTAGCGCGTCACAATTGCAATGCTAAAAAGGAGCAAGGTTTCCTGCTCCTTTTTAACTGAGTACCTTCCCCACAGCATCTTTGAGATGTTGCCTTTGAAATGTTGCCTTTCATGCAGTACATTAATTCTAAAAAGCGGGATCACTTATGCATTCTCATTTTGGACACTTTAACTCTCATCAGCTTTATATATTTTAGAAAAGCCATAACCATCTTAAATCAAGAAAAAGGAGAGCTTTCAGGTCTAATGTGATATAGCTTATCTCTGGGTCTTTTAGCTGTTCTTAAAGGCTTTCAGTTAAATGGATACTTGGCATGCTGTTCTTTCACAGTAAATGGAAAATTTTGTTAACACCTGGAAGCTATTGCTAACGGTAACAAGTGCAAATGTTTACACTACATAGGTCATCCCCCTTTTCTTATGATTTTTTTAAAAAACTGATAGCATATAGAGAAAGTTTTACACACACACACCTGTCATTACTATAGTAACAACAATTAGTGGAAATTTAATGACCTCTGTGGCACACAACCTTACAGATCAGCATTTTTTTACAAACTGAAACAGTTATTTGTAAATGAATAACTTTCCTCTGAACCTTACTGACTTTCAGAAATAAATTCTGTTAACATAGGGCCCTTGTGACTTCTGCATTTCAAAACTTTACTTTGTTCATCTCAAATCAACATCACACTTTCATTTCCTCAAGCAACCACCATGTGACACTTTTCTATAATGAATGCTCTTTAGTTATTTGGTGCATGTGCAAATATCATCCATGTGGGGGCCTTCAGTGAAGTAAAATGGTGGCAGGTTGAATATAACCCTGTAGTGCTATTTTCAATTCAATGACTTCATTGTTTTAATGATTTTTTTTTTTTAAGAAAATGGGCTGGAATTCACTGGGGGAATTACTTCTTTGTAAGTGGACGTATGCTTGTTGGAAACAAAATCGAGCAGTTTCACAATGCCTGTATTTAGTAAAGAGATTCTGCTACATTGCTACATAAGGGAGAGAGCAAAGTAACAGCTGCACATTGAGACTTGATGAACAAAGGGATTGATACACAATGGGACCTAGCACAAACGAAGCTGGTGCTCATCAAGACTCCAGCTAGAGAATGCCAGCTGATCTTGGCAGAGCCTGATGTGATTCAGGACACTCTTGCTGGTTTCTTGTGATGCATCTTATCAATTCACTAACAGGGTTCCTCAGCACCTCTGCATGCATAAGATTATACAACATAGACTATGGTAGAGAATCTGGCCATTGCTACAGATGTTAGTTAATATGGTTGCCCTCCACATTCATGAGAGTTAGGGGCATAGAACCCTCCACCCCCCAAAAAAAACCTGGAAAAAACATGAATATCCATGGCATCCCTTTTCTCAGCAGGGCCTTTTGAGGATGGCAAGAGGAGATGAGGGGTGCTGCCATGGTCCTGGGTGGTTTGCTCATTATCCCTGCCTCTTCCTTTGTCTCTTCCTTGCTGTCTTTCCCCCCACCTCTTCCTTTGCCCTCCTGCTCTCCTTCACTGCCTCTGTGACCACTAGCTTTCTCTGCCTCTTCTTTGCTCCCTCCCTCTATACCTATCTCTCTCCCTACCAGCCTGTCCATCCTCCCCCCTCTTTCTCCCATGGCCAAGGTGCACATGGCAGGAAAAAGTCCACTTTTGCTGTCTCTATCACTTTCCTCCCTTCTTCCTGTCCTCTCTTGACAAACCTGAAAATAATCAAATCAGCAAATGTTAAATCCACGAATGAGGAGGGACAATGACATTATGTTTCAGTCTATGTTGTAAATTGTCTTGTATCCCACTGTAGGAGAAAGGCAAAATACAAAATAAATAAATATTGTATTCTCTTTTGCAAAGGTTAGTTGTAGGTAGCACTTTCTTCCCAACTCCTATAACCTCCCTGCACCCTGTCAGGTTGTGATGAGCAATTTCATTTCACACCCCCAGTTTTAGGCTTGTAAGTTGCTGTTCTCAAAATCAGAACTGACTTTTGATCTCTTCCCATATGGTGAGGAAAAAGGTCTTCAACAGTACTAAAAAAGACCAGAAGGTGAGTGAGCACAAAATGACCAAATGCAATTTTGAACTACCTGTGGATTAAATATCTTTTTCATAGCAGAAAGCCAGCATGGCATGGTCACAGTGATGTGTGTCCCTCTGAGGTTCTGAGTGCAACAGCCTATTGTTGTTGCTGTTGTTAAACTTATTATTAAATTTTAAGCATATTCAAATCCTTTTCTTGTTTTGTTTCTAATCACAACTGCTCAGATAGTTTAGCAGCTGTTCCCAAATATTTCTGAGCTTGTCTGGAAGTTTATCAGGCTTCTTTCAGAAGAAGGAATGAGGAATGCACTCAGAAGTCTTGCAGCATATTTTAAAGTTCTTGTCCATGGCTGCACTGACAACTGGGTCAAAGCTCTGACTTGTTAAATTCATTATGGAAGCTACAAACTCATTATGAGATGGGAAACATGCTTTGAAGGCTTTCTCTTTTATAGTATTATGTGGGAAGTCTTGATTGTTATACAACAACTTATTTGAAAGAAATATCCAAAGCAATTTTTTTCCATTCAACGATTTACTTTAAAAAAAAACAAAACAAAACCCACAGGAGCCTGGCTATGACCATCTTTAGAATCTGTTTACTTTCAGGGTTCTAAAAAACTTTGAAAACTGGTCTTTTGAAACTTCAAAGTTCTGAATCATCAAAGATCCATGAAGCTGCAAAGTTCCATGAAGTTGCTCATGTTTTCTAAAATGCAGAATGATTTGATTTTTTTTTAAAAAAATGAAATTTGAATATTTTCAAATATTTGAAGTTTAACTTTGGACATTTTAATTTAATTTATTGTAAACATGGATGATTCTAGAGTGGTGGCTCCAATTCCCATTCAGGAAAAGAACTGGCTTTCCACACTATACAGAGGACCCCTGTGCACCCTTGATCCCCTGTAGGAATGTTAACTGTTTTCTAATTTTTGCTCTCAAAGAAAGCAACAAGTAATTTTAATTTTTTTTCTTGTTGCAGGGAAGCCTTTCTGGCTGAGAGAAAGTTAGTTTTCAAAGACTTTTCATAGTTCAAAAACTTATTCAAGATAACGTTCACATGTGGTTGTTTTGTCTTATAGAAACCAGCATTTTCTTCACAGCATCTGCTTGAAAGTACAGTGTGTTAATTTTGCGCATACTGTAGTAAGTTCCAAAGGTTCTTGTCAGTGCAGGATTCTTTGTACCAGAGTTTCTCAACACCCAAGAAACACTTTTAAAAATGATTTTCAAATATTTTTGAATATTCTTTCCATATCCTACCATACTTTACTAAGTTCGGAATGGGAAAGCCCACTTGACCCAAAGGCCCATTAAAGTTAAGCACATTTCCCTGTTACCTTAGAAGTAGACACTTTTTTTAAATCACCCCCTTCCTTTTTAAAACTGATCCTGGACTGACAAGAATCTTCACAATTCAGGAGCTATTGTACTTTCTGATCATTTATAATATTATGGGATGCTTGGGGTGGTAGATTTGCCAAGGTGGTAGGTTTGCCAAGGAAGGCTTGACCAGATCAAGTGCCTCTCCATATTCTTTCAAAGCAAGGAAGGGTTTGTGTGAATCCTCCACTACAGGGAGCAGCTTTCAACATTTTCAAAGCAAGATTTTTGCCAGCCCTTCCTGAGATTTCAGGGTTGAACTAAGGACCTTGTGCAACCAAAGCATGTGCTCCACCACTGAGATATAGTGCCTCCTGGGTAGCATTCTAACAAAACACCCAGAAATTTTGCATGTGTCTATCTCTTTAGAATGGGGAATCAAAATGATGTGCTCTGAATTTATCTGAGTCAGAAGCATACATTATAGCAAGTATAATTTATCATTTGTGCACAGGGCACCCTGCCTTTGAAACTGTTCAGGTAGCCTTCTATCTATGCATCTGTTGTTATGACCCTGTATGATTTGCTTGATACAATCAGAAGGAGTGTCAGAGTAATATCAAAAAGCATTCTGAACTGTGTGGCCTCCTGGCCCATCCCCAATCTAAGGCTCTTCTCTACAATAGTGTGTTTATTAGATTAAAGTAGAACTATGTGGGGCAGAGATGTTTGTTTTCCCATATTTGATAATGTCTAGCATGGATGGATACTAACTCTGTATAATGTCAAGAGTGAAGGACTTCTCAGGAAGGCAAAAATGAACTGGACTTCTTGTTTAGAACCTTGTCATGGACATTTGAAAATGGAGACTGTTTCTGACATGCTTCTTATTTTGTTTGAGGGACTAAATGCCCTAAAAGCACCAACTCCTAGCTGACAGTATGCACACACACACACACCCCACTTAGTAGGTTAATTTAAACTAAAGACATTACCCAACTTGTATAGTAGCCAACCAGATTTTCCTCTACCTTCTAGTATGGGCACAGGAAAACAGCATGCCAATAGCATGGCATAATGCTAATTGTCCCCCATCCCCAGGAAAGGAATGGGCAGGTTGCATTATAAATATAACTTCTCTCATTATTATTAGTGTTCTGTAGTTGAAACCTGTCACCTCTTGCTCTCCATGAAAGATTCCTTGTGTGGGACTGACTAGTTCCTCAGGGTGGTTGAGTAGCCATTGTTTATATGATGCCTAGGGTATCTCAAACAGCATACTCTCCCCCAACTGGTACATACTGCTTGCATTTATTGTGTTGTAAATCTAATCTGCACTGTAGAAATAATGCAATTTGACACTGTTTTAATTGCTATGGCTCCATGGTATGGAATTCTGGAATTTGTAGTTTTGTGAGATATTAAGTCTTCTCTGTCAGAAAGCTCTGTCACCACAACAAACTACAAAACCACAATTCCATATCATGGAACCATGACAGTTAAGTAGCTTTAAACTGCATTATTTCTGCAGTACAGATTAGACCATAGTCCATAATTTGATCAGATCTCCATTGCTTTTGTTTACTTCTGTCAGGTATCATAGGAGAGGGGGTACAGTGTAACAGGTGCCTCTTCCTACACCATGAACCCAATCCTTACATATCATCTCATGACCCTGGAAAAAAGTTTGTTTTAATTCTGAAATTATTAGCATGCATTCTACATTACTGGAATAATAATAATAATATTTATTTCTTAATAATATTTATTTCTTACCCGCCCCTCTGAACAAGCAATCGGGGCGGGGTACAACAAAGGAAAACACATGCCTTTGCTACTTTTGCTTGATAATAACACTTTGCCTGATAATCCTGCAAGTTTGGAAACCATTTTATAACTTCATGGTCATGAATAAAAATACTATGTCTTGATTTTCTTTAATCCAATGGACCAATGTGGCTGTAAACATTAGACCAATTAACGACTATGTCTTGATTTTCTTTAATCCAATGGACCAATGTGGCTGTAAACATTAGACCAATTAACTTGAAAGCTTTATTTTTCTGGTCTTTTCCATTGGAAACTCATGAAATTGCCTCTCCTGCTGTCATTTTCTTCCTAGTCAATTTCTCTTCACACTAAATAGAAAAGATGACTATGTTACCTACCCCATTGTAGAACCCCTGTAGTTTTTTCTGAGTGTTATCTTGTTGAAATTCTTTCAGCTTATTCCAGTCACTGACAGTGTGCAAAAAATCCACAGGGCCATGCACACGTCACTGAAAATGAATGGCAGTTGATTCTTCTAAATCTGATTTACTAATGTACTGTACATACTGTCAAGTTTATTAATATAAATATAAATAAACATTTAATATAAATATAAATAAACATTTAATATAATATTTTCTGAAAGTAGACTTGACTTTCTTTTTCAAATGTAACATTTCTCCAGGAAAATTCTAGCTTCTACCATCAAGACAATTGTTCACCTTGTCCTACCATCTCCATTTTGTAGAGCAGTTTTTGGCATCTCTTGCATTTGCAGGCAAATCCAGATGAGTTTTAGAAAGATAGGTGAAGGGGTGGAAGTTATAAAGTGAATAAAAACTTGAAGTAAACAGTTGAATAAAATAAAACAAAAACTTGAAGTTTACTACTTCCTGACACATCCCACATAATGCACAACATAAAATAAAAAAAAAAACTGTCTAATATTTTTTCTCTTGTGAGACAAAACTAGTAAAAGGCCCTGAACCTAGCATTAGTCCTGTTCCCAAGATATGCTACTCCTACATACGAAAAGCAGTAGGACTGAAAAGGCCCAGTAAAAGCATTTATTGTGATTAGGAGCTAGAAGTAAGTGCCCATTACAAAATGACACATCTCTTCTCCCCCCCCCCCCACACACACTAGTGTTTTTGCTTTGCTTTGCTTTGCTTTTGCTTTTGCTTTTTTTGTTTTTGTTTTTGTTTTGTTTTTTGAATGCAGAAATTTAGAAATATTTTTTTTCGAGTTTTGGAGACAGGAAGTTTCTGTTTCTAACCTCTCTATGTCCAGAGTGCTAATGAATCTTCAAGAGTGTTCAGATTTGGATTTGACACCTTCTGAATATATCCAAAACAGCCCATTTTGGCTCCTTGTCTCAAGGTGAAAACATTTATCCATCTAGTGTCTTACTCTCAAATAGGCTTTAGGGAGGCTGTCTCTGGCATTCTGGTGGCATAATCTAACCACTTTGGGTGAAGGATATAACCAAGTCTTCTATTTCTAAAACATTGTGTCTGGCCAGTAATGAGACGTATGGACCATTCTAAGGACTGACCAAGGGATGGTTGTCAGAGTTGGGTTTTCTGTTTGAGGTGAACAGTGGGAGACAGGACCACCTAACTCTCCCCTTAAGTTATGGTGCCCTGCATTCTATGGTTTGATGTGATAGAAGTTGCTGTTCATTGTTGATCTGCATAATTAATAATGATGTCATTTTCCTTTAATCCTATTTAGGATTAATTTGTCCTGGATCCTGGCTATGCAGCCAATCAAAAATTGACTTTTTCATGGGAAAAAAAGCAAGAGTCTTCCTTTCACTGGACTTCAACCAATCTTTGCAAATCAGCTGATGAACACATTTTTAAATGAATTGTGGAGCAAATACTGATATCTTGTTTAGCTTCTTTTGAATATGTTTATTATAAGAAGAGAATGGTATAAAAAGTTAATTCAATGACACTGTGTAGGCTCTCCTTTTGCTGGTAGGTAAATAGTGAAAACAATTGCCCATAGCTTGTGAAGTATTGACTTTTTCCAGCCACAGTGTGAACAAGTGTGATTATATCTTTTATGCAAATGTTTACCTGGTTACCATGACTTGTCCTGCCGTAGTTCATTCAGGGAAAATGCTATCTGTCTCAGCAAATTGCTTTAATGTTTACAGTCTTGCAACTGGCACCATGTCAGCAATTGCTCCCTAATTTCTTAGTCACCATGGGACCACTGAATTATGTAGACTGAAAGTCTAAAATCTGAATCATGTCTACTTGTACTATTCCAGTAGCACTGGTAGGTGGTAGCTTTCATGTCAGTTTGTTAGTCAATCAATCAATCAATCAATTATAAATCACTTTATTTATATCCCCTGTTTTTCTCAAGACTAGGACTCAAGGTGGCTCACAGATAAAAAGAAATACAAATCAAGCCATATGTAGCTAAAAAGATTTTTAAAAAAATTAAAATTAAAATAGTATTAAACCAACTAAATAATTAAATAATTCAAAACATTAAAGCACAGAACAAAAATAGCACATTAAAACCTAAAACCCTTACATGTAAAATATTCATTCCCAAAATTCCTGCTGCAATAGGAATGATTTAATCTGCTGGCAAAAGGGCAGTGAGGAGGAAGGCAGCCTAGCATTCCCAGGAAGGAAGTTCCAGAGCCTTAGAGCAGCTAGAGAAGACTCTCTCCCACAATCCCTCCACAAGTGCCTGGGAAAGTGATGGAACTGAGAGAAGCATCTCCTCCAAGAATTTAGAGGTTGGCTAGGCTCCAAAGGAAAGATATGATCCTTCAGATAGCATGGAACAGATGAGCTGTTGTAACTAGGGGATCATGTGCTTTCAGTTTTCATTCAAATGTTAAAAGAGCTGTTGAAGACGTTCTTTTAGTCCTCTAAAGTATGTGCAGCATGTTGGATAGCTCTTTTAAAGTTCAGAAGAAAACCGAGAGTGAATTTACCACCCCACTGACATGGAAACTACCAGCTGCCACAGATCCTGTACTCCTTTGCTGGAAAGGAAATTATTTGCCTAGTAGGAGACTTTGAGGTTTCAAGTAGTTTGACATAGTAGCACTCCAGCAGCTGGCATCCCTTTGGCTGATTGAATTTGTTCTATTTTTGCAAAATGAGACAGAGGGGTCAGTTATTCCCTCATCTTATTTTGTATGTCTGGCACTGGAGATAAAGACATGAGATGCCATTAGAATATCAAGTGGTCCAGGAGGACAGAGGCCACCCTAGATGTTTTGTAATTATTATATTAATTTATACTCCACCTATCTCACAATAATGGGACTCAAGGTGGCTCACAACATATTGTTATATATCTATTATATCTACATTGAGAGTGAGATATAGATGCCTAGACATAGATGAGATGTCCTCTCAAGAGAACAGAACTACTGTATTTTGGATCAAAACCTAGTTTTGATTCCCCCAGTTTGAATGCCTCATTTTGGGGCCCCTATGCTTCCACCAATGGGAACTTTGTTGATGGAACTTTTCCACTCAGGACACTCTTTGGGGCTGCATCTGCACTGCATAAATAATCCAGTTTGACACCACTTTAATTTCCATGACTCAAGGCTATGGAATTCTGGGGATTGCAGTTTATTGTGTTACCAGAGCTCTCTAACAAAGAAGGCTGAATGTCTCACAAAACTACAATTCCCACAATTCCATAGTGCTGGATTATTTCTGCAATGCGGACAGTGCCTAGGGCAGGTTTTCTCAGCAAGGTTTCCCTGGAAACCTAGGGTTCCACAAGAGGTCACTCCATGAGAGATTGTGATTGGGTAAAAAATAAGTTGATCTGTAGATATAATAATTTTTATGCAGTGGTTCTCAGCCACTGAATGGCAATCAAATCCTCTGCTACTGGTTGGATGGAGTACAATGTATTAATTTTGTATTAGAAAAATCTTTGACATTTGTACATATGAATGTTCTTTCAAATTATATTTCCTATAATGTTTGTTCTTCTTCTTTTTTTTCTTTCATACTTTAAAATTCCCATTTTTAGAAGAAAAAAAATTTCTTGCCCTTCTGCATGTTTACCAAATTTCTATAGTTATGTAAATTGTAAGAATCCTTTCAGAGGTTTGCAAAAAATTATATTAGAAAAGGGAAGATTTTATGTGTGTGATAATTTTTAGGTTGTGCATGAGAAACTATTCTGCTTCACTGTGGATGTGAATGGACAAAATACAGGGGATTGTATGCCTAAGTTTTTCTCTGAACTAGTGTGTTAACAGGCACAGTTTACGATCTAGTTACATGCAGACTCCACATCCTTGGTGAAACAGGTAATCATGCAGATTTTTTGTAACCTAACTAGCTTCTGTTTTTGGGAGACTTTTTTTGGGCAATAGAATTCCTGCGTGTTTTCCCACGAGTTAAAAAAAGACATATATCCCACTTGTTCAAAATAAGTCTTTTACTATTTCACAGTTTCAATAGCAATGCTAATAATAAACTTTTGTTGTTGTTGTTGTAATAGCCACTTCCTCTTTAAACACCAATTAGACAATAGGTCCTTCAAGTCCACTGTGTTCTAGGACATCAAACAAAACAGAGAGTCCGTAGATGAGTAAGTGAGTCAGTGAGTGAACGAGGAAGCAATCGAGACACTGAAGGCCATCATACCAGAAAGAGAGATAGTAAGGACACCCCAGAGAGGGATGAGCTGGCAACATTGTAATAAACTCCTTTGATGTTCAAAACACACTGGCTCAAAAGATTCATGGGGGGAGTTGAATTCTGAGAAGGACTTTGTTGTTCCATTGCAGTCTCCTACAAGTAAAAATTGAAGTTGCTGTGCCATCCCTTCTACACTTGCTCTTTGAACAAGCTGGTGGGCTGCCTGTCAAATCCAAAGCATGACAGTACATTCAGATCCCCCCTTTGTGTCTTGTCTCCTGAGCTGGGGGACAAGTAGCTGCAAATTATGCTGTCCAGAGTACAGTCGGTGCCTATCATTCCTCAATATTAAACACAGACCAAGCTTAATCTTCATTCAGAACAATTATTCATGGCCTTCACAGTTATAGGTACATGAGAAGTTTATGGCTAGTTTGGAAGTCAAGATCTTACGGATAGGACTACTGTGTGAATTGTGCTCTCAGTTCAGAGATAAATAGCATCCCTTCCCCCAGCTACTTAAAAGGTTATTTTGATTTCAATAGGAAACATGTGATTCAGACAAAATGTAAATATAAATATAAAAAAGAAATTAGAGCTTGGATACTCTTCTGATTCCCTGGGGGAAGGACAGGATATACAACTCACAAATAATAAATATTAAGCAGACCATTTGTGTACAATTGAAAATGACAGCTGTAATAGTGTTTGTTTTATTGTGAATTCCTGTTTACAGGCAACAAATGTGTGGCTTTAATTTTGGCAGAGAAACAGCCAAAAGTACTCTTCATTTGGAAAATTATAAAAATTGTCCATGTTATTTTTTTTCTTCTTTTTACAGTATTTGATTTGTCTGGAAATGAAAGACAAGCTTACTTTTTACCCCGAACAAGCTGTTGTTTGTCTGATGGACTGCTTGTTGCTACTTCTGAAGGGTACTGTTGTAGTAAGTGATTCTTCTATTAAAATCTAAGGAAGTATATGGCCATGTTGTATACTAGGGATAGAAAGAATTCTTTTTGGGTAAAAAATGGGACATTTAGGAAGTTTGGTAGGGAAGAATTAACAAAAGCAAAATGTTTTTTTTTTTGCAGTTTTTGCCTGGTATTTACACATCTCAGAGTGTTTGGTCCCATTATTATGCTCAGAAATACACATGGGTCTTTTTTCTGGGAAAATTTTGGGGAGTTTGTGCTAAAACATGACTTTTTCACAAAAAGCACAAAAGCACATTTTTTTGCGCAAAATTCATGTAAATTTCTGGAAGCTTTTGTGAAAAAATAATTTTTGCACCAAAATTCCCACTTTATCCAGAAACACATTTTGGGGACAAAAATGATGTAGTTATTTTCAACAGTCTGTTTCTGGAAGCAGTGGTAGTTATTTTTTTCAATGTGAAAACATCAGCTTTTTGCACAACAAGCAGCATTTTCATGCAACCTTTCCATATATTTTTGCAGAGAATAATTTTCAAAAACATTTTGGCTGGGACGGAGAAGCATGGCCAGAGTGGAGAGGAAAGGCCAGGGCAGAAGGAGGCATGGCTAGGGTTGGAAGGAGGCAGGGTATGGGGTAGAAGGAGAACGGGGAGGCTGGGGCTGGAAGGAGGCCAGAGATGGACGGAGAGGCTGGGGACAGAAGGAGGCCAGGGACAGATGGAGAGGCCGGGGCAGAAGGAGGCCAGGGATGGTCAGAGAAGCTCGGGTGGAAGGAGGCTGGGGACAGACGGAGGGGCCGGGCGGAAGGAGGCCGCGGAAGCTGGTGAGAGGCTGAGGACGGAGAGGCTGGGCTGCCAGTGAAAATTCAAATCAGCCTGGTTCCCACTTGGTCTGAATGGATTTATTTGAAAATAAACCGATTCAGCCCAAAAGACCCTGAAAAAAACCAGCCTTTTTTTGATGCAGGTTAAATGGGTCAAAATCATGGCTCGCCTTTCCAAATTGCTGAAGCGATTCAGATTAAATGGGAACCATGGTGGTTTAAACCGGATTGTACGCTAACCAGGTTTAATGATCTGAGTGTACGTACAACTCTGGAAACCAGGGTTTGAATCTCTGCATGGCCATGGAAATCCACTGAGTGACCATGGGCAAGTTGCACTCAGTCTCAGAGGAAAGCAAACTCCCGCTGAACAAATCTTACAAAGAAAACCCTGTGACAGGCTCACTTTAGGGTTAATGTAACTTGGAAAGTATTTGAAGACACACAGCAAAAACAACCTAGGTTAAGTCCCACTAATTTCAAGTAGTCTACTCTGAGGATACTTAGGTCTGGATCCAAGCCACTGCCACATTTTTTTTACTTCATCCTTATATTATTTTCATTCTTTAGAACATCTGCTTTAAACCCGACTATGTATTTAGCACCATATCTAGATCAACACTGAGTCTGAGAATTTTCATGTATGTTTTTGGCTCCTTCTCTTTCCTAGATTCTGTTTGGTCAAAACACACTTATGTTAGTAAAGAACTAGGACTTTAAATAAAATTTGGACATATCTCATAATACAATACATTGGATATTGGAAGGAAGCCTGTTAATCCAATTACAAACTTCAGCGTCGAGACAAACTAATTATTTCCTCCTTGTGTACTATGCATTACATTGTATCTGCACTGGTACTTCTTTCAATAATACACTTCTTTAACACACCAAAACCCAACATTTCATCTCAGCTCTTCTTGTTTTATTAACAGTTTTTTTGTTGTTTCTTATTAACTGTCATCTGCAAGTGATTTCTTAAAAAAGCAAGAGAAAGTTTACATGCTCTCTGTTGAGTCCTGTAGCAGTTTTCCACCCCCCTAAGAGTTCCGTTATTAATTGGGACCCTCCTCCACAGTCCCTTTTCCATTAGCCAATGTTTTGGTATCTAGTGAGCCAATTCTTCTCTTTTGTCCACAGCCCGTGACCTTGGACTTTAGTCCTAGCCTCTGATAGGAAGTAAAAATTGTGGAAAGAATGTTTTGGAAATAGCATGCGTATGGAAACAAAGTTTGATATGTACTGCTGACGGCGGCTGTGTATGTTAACAAAATGCATACGCGTGAGAAAATAAGAACAAAGATGAGAACTTCCAGTCCTTAAAATATTATGCTTGCATCACATCTTTGTGAACATTCCCCAATTAAAATAGATCCCAACGTTTTCTCTTCCCCACAAGTTCATAGTCACATTATGTGCCATACGTGAGCTGTGATCTCATCAGATGTTTCAAAAAAGAACAAATGCTGATCTTCCCATGGTAGGAATGGAGATGTTTCAAAGAAAAACCAGGATTTTCATGGGCAATAGTGGCATATATTGTTGATTTTTTGTTCCCTATGTGGACTACTGCTTGATCTGCCATTTAAGTAGATGGTAGGCATTCAGCTTACTCACCAGAACTAAGAGGGGACACAGATGAGTCCCGTGCCCAATATACAAGTTCTGAAAATTGACAGGATGGCGAAGGTGTGAGGAGCACTTGCACATGTACTTCCATCCTCTTCCACTACGAGTTGCTATTAATGAACAGTATATTCTTCATTGTCAGCTAGAGAGCCAAAGAACTGTATTCAGCCAAAATTTTACCAAAGGAGATAAGGTAGAAACTTGACTTAACCCCATTCTCATACTAATTGTGCCACATCTCTTCTGGAAGAGCCTGAAGTGGGGTGGAAAACAACTGGGTGGACGGTATAGGTTCACAGCAAAAGAGGCCAAGCTTGGTTCTCTACTTCTGCTGAATCTACAGATGAGGGCACTATGATGATGTCATTGCTAGATTTCTTATTCTACACCTTTTTAGGAGCAAAACAGACCACCCTGAAGGGACAGCTGGAAGCCACCCCTGAGAGAGCCGGGTTGGGGCTGTGGCAACGACATGCTGTGGCCCCAATCCGGCTTTTTGTTGGCCCAAAAAGAAGTGGCAAATTGCTGCTCCTTTTTGAGCCAGCAAAAAGATGGCTTTTCCTGTGCCACCACGGCTTTATGGTGCCCCTGCGCTATTAACCTCAACAAAATGTAAATGCCGCATCCCCAGAGCACCATAAAGCTAGCCCTCATATGGGTAGGTGGTGTCATACTGGTTTCCGGGCAGCTTGAGAGCATGCAGCATCAAATGCCACACTCTGAAGCTGCCCAGAAGCTGGTGCAAAGGGGTTGTCTGTTTCACCTCTAAGTCTCTCATCACTTCTCTGGTTCAGTTGTGCACCTGATAATATAACCTTCTGGTTATATAACCTTCTATACAGCAGGTCTGCACTTTTCTTCCCTGGATATCACAAAATAAATGAATTGGGCATAACAAGCCAACATGAGAAAGTGGTTCCATAAATGGCTTCTATATGACTTTCAAAATCCCAAGGTGATCCTTTGAAGCAAACTCAAAGTACCTTTTTCACTCACAGGCTAGTCCTCCCCCCCCCCCCCGCCCCGGCATTATTCATATAAATTCAACTACCACCTAAAAGCCAGAGTTGGATAAAAGAATCCTGGAGGTAATTCTAAATGTCATCAACACTAGTAGACCTAGATGTAATGTGGCTCTTCAGTAATGGGAGTTTCTTAACATACTTCAAAAGAAGGAGAAACTCAAACAAAAAGAAGCTGCTAATAGTGTTTTTTAAAAGGACACCCACAGCTCAGCTGTAAGTCAAACACTGGACTCGTATCTGACAGTATGAAGATGAGGCCTGAATGCTGATTACTCATAAATTGATAGTGACAAGATATTTCACGTGTAACCATTCCTTAGTTCCTAGATGAAACTTTATAGTCTTTAATATTTAAAGAAAACTTAAAGTTGCTTAGAATTCCACAATTGGGCTAGAATGCTCAGCATTACTTCAGTAGCTGCTTTCTCATGATAACGCCCCATAATGCCCATAATAATGTCTGGTTGCATTATCACTTGTCTTTGAAAAGCACTTCACATTTAATTATAAACCAAATCCAAATATTTCTTATTAATGAACATCTCTGTTGATAGATTACATTGATTTTGTCTACCTGTGCCGGAAAAGACAGATGGCAAAATACAGCTGATGGCCTTGTAGGTAACATTCTGTTTTATTCCACTGTGTTTAAGCAATGGAATGAATTTTTTCCCCATTCACCAAAACAAAATGTGTTTCTAACTTTCTCTCAGAGAAATATGTCATGTTCAACACTGCTGGATTCTTTTCAAGTAGGAGAATTCAAACTGTGATTACTCAAATGTGAGTCAAAGGGACCTACTGGTCTATGGGTGTGAATAAGCGTACATACAATTGCCACATAAATTCTAACACTTAAAATAGATGCTGTTATATTACTAGAAAGGATTGTTTGGAGGACATGATTTGTATAGCTCTCTACCAACTTCTATTGTTGAGAAAAGTTATTTTATTTCAAGCTGACAGCCAACCTCCTTCCAAACATCTCAGGGCCAAAACAAGCATTCTGTAAACTCAAAGCAGACAGCTATGCATCTAGTTTTCTTATGTTAACTATAGGTGGACACAAACTGGGGGGGGGGGGGAAGCTTCCCATTGTGAAGTTTCATGTCTTTGCTCCTCATTGTGATATCAATTTAAAACATCACACTGCTAAGCCAGCACACACACACACACACACAATTCAGTCCTTCCCATTTAAACTGTCACTCCCCCCCCCTTTTGAATTTTCTCTGTCAAGTAAAGGAGGGAATTTAAGCCCCAAATTCAGGAGGAAAGACATAAAAGTATCCCCTTTCCAAATGATACTCCCTGAATTCTAAGGTCTTTGTAACAGCCACTTCTTTCAATCACACCATTTTCACACGCAACTTTAGTGTAGGTTAGTCATATTCCACTTTGTCAGATCTGGGCATCTAATTTGCATAATATGTAAATCACTGTGATTTCCATTCTAATTATGCAAACTCAGCACAGAAAATTGTTGCTTTTTGCGGGGGGGGGGGAAGCTGCTGTTTCAATTTTCATACCATTTTGTATAGTTACAGCTGATTTGAGAGAACCAGTAAAAAGTAATGTTTAATGTGCTGGACTTGGGAAAAGGAGGTGCAAGTTCAAATCTCTAGTCATGGAATACGTCATGTGAAATTGGGCTCCCGCCATTGCCTCTCAGCACCTCTACCTTACAGGGTTGTCGATATTCATAGGGAAAGGTGAACCATTTTAACCCAGTGTACAAATAACAACAACAGTAATGCTAACATTTTCAGTGATGTTGTTTGCCATTGTTTTTCAATTTTTGCTATCATTTTTTCACAAAAAACTCCTACCAATCCACAATACCACAGGAAGCAGAGTCATTGCCCTCTGACAAACAGGGCAAGATGCAGAGGAAAATACTATGCACTCTCTGTCCTTATCTCACCCCTCTTACAGTGTGACCCTCCATATTTCTTGCTCTCTGCTGCTCACACTATTCAGTCCCCTCTTTATTCCATCTTCACCTTACCATGTGCTCTTGCAATACATCCTTCCCTGTTTTAGTGAGGACATGGGGGAGAACTAGCTCTGTGGCTACTCCAGACTTTGGAAGAATTTTGAGCCATCTCCATAGCTATAGCTACATTTCCAGCCACCCCCATAGCTATGGAAGCAACTAAAAAAAAAACACCACATAAAAACTTTGATTTTGGGCTACAACTCCTAGACTTCCCAGCCAGTGTAAGTTACAATTACACTGTAAAAGGGGATGAGTCACAATCATAGTCCAATACAGCTATGCCTTCAGTGTGGGAAAAATAATGCATTATTAGCTATTTGTAACTACTTAGTTCCAAACTCTGGGTTTCACTATTACTTGCAGAGCCAAGCAGGTGAACATTCACATGTAAATCAAATTATGTTTCAATCTCCCTAGCACTTAGCACTTCATAGCACTATTTCTTTAAGATGTATTTACTTTTGGAAAAGCACACAGCACTTTGTCTAAATATGACCCCTCTTTTTTTACACACACACACACCCTTAAGGTTTCCATGTGTAGACACATTACTCAAAGTATTGTCTGGAACTTTAATTTCTGGGAAGGTTTCTTTTTTGTTTGGGAACAATAAATATGCTAGGAAAAGCCCATTAAGGTCTCCTGGTAATATTGTAGTGGGAAATTAGTCTAATAAAGCTTTGAGAGAGAATACATAGTGTCTGAGATCTATTATATGACTGTTAGGAAATCACTTGCGTGGAAAACATCTAGTAGATTGTTCCAGAATGCTAAAACCTGTATTCGGATAGTTAAGAAGATTTCATAGAGCATAAAAATTAGATTTGATAAACTAGAAAAGAAAATAGACATTAGATATGAAAAACAGAGTAGGAAGCTCAATAAAAATATATGAAAAAAAGAGAAATTATTGACATTTCCTAAACCATTGATGGTAGCAATATTGCTGGAAAAAAACTACTTGTGAATAATACACAAATATAAAATGAATGTCATGGTTATGCCATTAAGCTTTGTAAGATTTTAAAAAATTCTTCTTCAGGTCCTTGTCTATAGACATGTGGATTAAAATGTCATAGGGTGAGGGAAATGCATGCAAAGTCCCATTCAGATTTCCAAAGCATATGTTCTCCTGAGAAGGTCTACTTGTGCTTTGCAGGATGTTTGGTGAGCAGGCTGTATCTGCTTTCAGCTAACTGTGAAACCAGAAATCCTGCCTTGTCAGGGTTCCTAAATCGGTTCCTGAATGGCTAGAGACTTCTAACATTCTAGACATGAGTAGAAACTTCCTGCTCAACAGAAAGGCATTTAGAAAAGCTTACATACCCAGGGACACATGAATGCAGATGAATCTTTGCGTGTGGCAAAGTAGTAAAAAAATATCTAGTAGGAATGTGTGCTGAGTAGTGAGCAATTGTGGCATATAGTTATTGAATCCATAATTCTAGGAGTCTTTTGTTCTTGGGTGTATATGGTTATGTGTTTAAAAATGCATAGACATTTCTGAAAGTGGCATCTTGAAATACGAAATTATTTGGATTGAAACAGTTTATCCGAATATTCGTAACGACTCTACTAAAACCTCTTCTGTAAAGGCTTTAAATAAGAAAAGTAATAAACTTTTACCAAGAAATATTTGAGTGTAAAAAGAAATTTTATGATTTAAAAAATTATTAATTAGTTAATATCTGTACATAAGAGCCCAGCATGGTGTAGTGGTTTGAGTGTTGGACTTTGGAAACCAGGGTTCAATTCCCTGATTGCCCATGAAACCTACCGGGTGAACCTGGGCAAGTCACATGCTGTCATCCTCAAGGGGAGGCAATGGCAAACCTCCTTTCAACAAATCTTGCCAAGAAACCCTCATGATAGGTTCATTTTTGGGTTGCCATACATCAGAAATTACATGGAGGTGCATAAAAACAACAACAAGATATGCAGATGACACCATAAAACTAGCAGAAAACAACTATAACTTGGATCAATGACTAAGGAAAGTCAAAGAAGAAAGTGCAAAGGCAAGGTTTAATGCTGAACATTAAGAAAAGTAAAATACTGTATATACTCATGTATAAGTCTAGAAATTTAGGTAAAAAAAATTGACCCAAAAAACGTGAGTTGACTTATCCATGGGTCAATGTAAGTACTGCATCTTAACTCTTATTTAAAAGAAGGAACCATCCCCTGATGAAAAGCAAGAGTATATTCTGACCCTCTCTACTCCCTCATCCATCCAGTCTTAAGAAACAGCACAAAGAGTTATGTCTGATGGACTTTTGGAAGTTATTTGATATTGTTTTGCTTTGCTTCATCCTTTTGATCCTTTCCTATATGCCCCTAAACTTTGCCCTTGACTTATCCACGGGTCATAGCAAAATCCATAATTTTGGCCCTAAAACTTGCCCTCGACTTATACATGAGCTCGACTTATATTCGAGTATATACAGTAATGACCATGAAGTATACTCACAAATTCAATATAGATGATGAGATAATTGAAATACAGTGTGCCCTTCCCTTATGTGGGAGGTCCATTCTGGACCCCCCCACCCCCCATCCCCCATGTAAGGGAAATTCTGTAGATGCTCAAGCCCCATTTAAAACAATGGGGCTCATGCATGCAGTGCGGCATGCCACAGGCACTTGATCGATTGCCTTTTATGGTGAGTGACTTTCAGTGTAAGCTGAAAGCTGTGTAAAGCATAACCACGTATGACGAGGGTGCACTGTAGTCAAAGACTTCCCGTATCTTGGATCAATCATTCAGCAGAAGAGAAATTGCAGTCAAGAAATCAAGAGAAGACTAGGACTAGGAAGGGCAGCTATGAAAGAACTAGATAAGATTCTAAAGTGCAAAGATATACAACTGAACACTAAAGTGAGATTTGTTCATGCCATCATATTTATGGCTGGATGGTGAAGAAAGCTGATAGAAAGAAAATCAACTAATTTGAGGTGCTGGAGAAGAGTGCTGAGGATACCATGGACGGCTAACAAGACAAACAAATGGGTACAAGTGCAAATCATATCTGACCTATTCCTAGAAGCCAAAATGACTAAACAACTAAAATGAGTTTGGCCACAGCATGAGAAGAAATGGCTTGCCAGAAGATGATAATACTTGGAAAGATAAAGGACAGCAGAAAGAGAGGAATACCACACAGCAGATAGGGATGGATGCAATCAAAGAGGACAGAGTGCTAAGTTTGCAGGAACTGAGATGGTCCATTAAGGATGAGGAGTCTTGGAGATGCCTCATTCACAGGGGCACTAGAGGTTGAAGTTGACTTGAGGACAGTTAACAACAAACATATAATATAGAAATACAATCTTGCTTCAGAAGAAGGAATGATGATGCCACTCCTTCCAGTGCTGTGGTTGCAAATGGCTTTATTCTCCAGTGCTAGCAAGATCCATATAATCTGGTTTGTGAAAATAGTTTGAGTTGAATTGCATCAGAAATGATAGCATTTTACATAAAAGGGCACTAAGATACTATTGCATAGAAATCATTCCAAACAAATTCTGCAAGTGCCCTTTTCTCAAAAATCACATTAATATCAGTAGCTTCCTCTCCACCCCCTTTAAATTCCCTCTGTGGCATTATTTAGCAACCTTGCCTTTGAGAACAAAATGCTCCCAACTGCACTTTATTAAATTATACATATGGAACCACTTAGATAAACTAACACACTGCCTTGTTTGTACTGTGAACTCCAAAAGCTGCGAGTAACCAATGGGGAAAAACATGTATTTTAAAAGATAAACATGTCTTATACTTTTAATGATTCACTGTGTTTGTAGTGGTTACTGGAAACATGTCTTTGTACATTAGATCTGTTCTGCTTATGTTGTGTTGATATATTGTGGTTTCAGGACTCAGAGCTCAGGGGCAATGCTTGGAGTATAACCTACAGTGATATACTGCTTAGCAATAGATTGTGTTACACCTGCCTTCTTTTCCTAAGGGAAGCACACTGACAGATAGTTCTCTTGCCCCTCATCTTTTCTTTAGAGTTATTGTCTCTTCCTGTTTTTTGCCAAGACTTTTTTTTTCATGTAACAATTCCATGGATGGATAAAGTTAGTTTTGCAAGAGATGTGGTGATAGAAAAGTTTTGGTGTTTGATCTTCTGACTGATAGACAATTTCTAAAGATCAGGGAAAGGGTCCAGGATAGAAAAGGTTTATTATGCATGTAATATCAGATCAGGGACAGACAAAGCTATTTTCATGGGAACCAGATCCCACATGTTGTTGGGCCTAATAATAATGAGTTCTAACCCCAAAGTCTCCAGGAACTGCAGTTGGACGTTTTAACTCATGTTAGGACATCCATTTTATTTATTTATTTATTTACTTATCCATCCATATCTGGGGCCCTTTCACACTAGACAATTATAGTACTATATTTCACTTCAATTGATGTTGCTGCATCCACACTACAGGAATACTCCAGTTTGACTGACATGGCACAACGCTATGAAATTCATGTAATTGTAGTCTGGAAACTACAGTTTCCAGAACGCCATAGCATTGTACCATGGTAGTTAAAGTGGTGTCATAGAATCATAGAATCACAGAGTTAGAAGAGACCACAAGAGCCATCCAGTCCAATCCCCTGCCATGCAGGAACTCACACTCAAAGCACTCCCCCCCTCCCCAACATATGGCCATCCAGCCTCTGTTTCAAAACCTTCAAAATCTCCTGACTCCACTCCACTCCAAGGGAGTGTTTCCCACTGTTGAAAAGCTCTTACTGTCAGGAAGTTCTTCATAATATTGAGGCAGAATCTCTTTTTGGCTGCATTCACACTGGAGAAATAAACTGCTTTAAGTGCCATGGCTCAATGCTGTGAAATTCTGGGAATTGTAGTTTGTTGTGGGGCCCAGAGTGGAGCTCTGCTCCGCTCTGGGCCCACAACAAACTACAATTCCCAGAATTTCACAGCATTGAGCCATGGCACTTAAACCGGTTTATTTCTCCAGTGTGAACGCAGCCTTTCTGTAGCTTGCATCCATTGTTTTGTGTCCTAATCTCTAGAACAGTGGAAAATAAGCATGCTCCATTCTCAATATGACACCCCTTCAAATACTTAAACAGGGCTGTCATATCACCTCTTAACTGTATCTCCTCCAAGCTAAACATACCTAGCTCCCTAAGTCTCCCTCTCCTTATAATGATTTCCAGACCCTGCCAAACCAGAGTATTTCTGCAGTGCAGATGCAGCCATAGGAACATCCTATGAAATCCTGTGGATTGTAGCTTGGTGAGGTATTAAAGCGCTCTGGCTGAGAATTCTAAGTACTTCTCCCTAAAATGCAAATTGCAGGATTGCTTAGGATGATGCCATGACCATTAAAATGGAACCATAGCTCTGTGACTGGTTGCTTCCAGAAAAAGAAATCCCTTGGGATTAAAATAGGTTATTCTTCTATGGCCAGTCATATCCTTGGAGGCATCTGAGGACATGATTGGCTATCCTTAGGCCCACTGCTTTAGGCCCGCCTTTGTGATCATGGGGGTGGGCCCCTAAAAAGACCAGTACATGGATGAAACTTGTAATTCAGTAGAGGGATAGTGATGATGAGTTTTATAGCAATCAGCTAAGTAGGAAGACAGTACATTAATTCTTCTCTATAAAAACTGGTGTTACTGTGTGGAACTAGGGATGGAAGTTTTCACATGATGTCACTTTAACAAGGCAGAATGAAAAATATCAATAGCTTTCTCCCTGCTGAATCAGGCTGCAAGAGGTTTTGTGTGCTTTTGCTTTGTGCAGGTTTGCGTTTGAGTATTTTAGGATTTGGTATGGAATTGTTATGAACAACAAACAAACATACAAACAGCTTTATTTATATACCGCTTCAGGCCACCTAAGGAGTGTCTAAATGGTTTACAATTGTAAGCTACTTGTCCCCAACAATCTGGGTACTCATTTTAGTGACCTGGGAAGGATGCAAGTCTGAGTCGAGCTTGAGCCCTTTTGCTGGTCTTGAACTCGCCACCTTATGTTTTGAGTGAGTGGCTGCAGTACACTCTGCACCACCGCACCACCAGGGCTCTATGAAGAATTTTCTACAGTGTGCAAAACTTTGAGGTTTTGTTAAAAAAACTTTTCCCCTGAAAATGTCTCTTTATTTGTTAACTTCCCACCCCACACAACAGGATGTTCAGCAAGAATTTTTTTTTAAAAAAATGCAGATTGCAATAATAGATGGAGAATGATCATTAATGGGATAGCAAATACAGATGAGATGAAGTGAGGAAGGATGGGACTGAGAGATGGATATTATTCCAATGCTACAATGTATTACTGTTTTAAAATAATTTTTCCAACTTCATAATTCCTTTCCATGAGCACCTGTCTTTCTGAGGAGTTTGTGATGCAAGGCCAGTAAATCAGCAGGATAAGGGAATAACAGCCCTTTTGACTCCCTTCTCCTGTATAACTTTGATGCTGTTCCATCAGTACAGCATAAAAGACCATTGTAAAAATGTTTCTTTTTACTTACACAAATAATCCAATAAAAATCTCTTTTATTGCTTCTGTTGTGTATGATTTTCAGTGCAAAGGTTCAATAGCACTTTTCTGCTGATTTTGCTTGGTCAGTGGGCTTGGCAGCGACACTAAAGGAAGAGCAGTACCCCTAGCATAAATACATACACACATGGGTACCAAGATTCTGGCAGCTGCCAAGTGTTTGGAAGATCAAAAATATTTTGTCCTCTTGTCTTAAAAGTGCCACAGTTTCTCTCTCTCCTTCATTCCTTCTCCTTTGATCTCTTTAATAAAACTTTTAATAAAACAGGAAAATACAATGGGGGCAGAGAAACTCTTTAATAAAACAAGAAAATACAATGGGGGCAGAGAAAACATGGACATGACATTATGCATATTTGAACTGATGCTTGTAAAGGTATTTCTTTTTGGATTTTTTAAATCCATTTTTTGAACTGATGCTTGGAAAGGTAACGGTATTTCTTTTTGGATTTTTTTATGGTGCAACATAAGAAAAACATATTTAAGCTTTCTTTGCAGTAGCACCCCAGTTGTGGAATGCTCTCCCCTTGGTGCCAACATTGGTATCATTTCAGTGCCAAGTCAAAACTTGGCTTTTTATTAAAGCCTTTGGGCCAAATTGATTTTATCTAGGCTGTGCATGTGCTATCATCTGGTTTTAATTGATAAACTATTTTATATATTTTTAATCTTTTAAAATTATTGGTTAGGATTCACAATAGGAATTATGAATGTGGAACCTAGAGTTATATATCTGTTACTGATCTGTATTCATGACACCTACATGTTTAAAATGGTAGCAAGAGTGCAGGGAGTACGTACAGATTGTAAAAGTCCCTTGTTCTGCCTTTTTCGGTGACAACCACTGTGAGCAATGGAGCTCGGTTCTCATGTCAATCAAGATACAGCAGACTGACATTTCTACCCCCCTCTCACTAGTGATCACCAGTGTGAGGTCAAATTGTGATAGGGATCTGCTTTTCATTGTCACACTAGAGATCATTGCTGGGAGGGGGTGGGTGGAAACATCAGTCTGCCGTGTCTTGACTAACAGGAGGACAGGTCTCTGTCACTTACAGTGGCCACTGCTTGGTAAGGTAGGGTTGTGGGGGTTGGGTTAGGAGATGGTATTCAATTAAATATAGTTATCCAAGTATTATGGCATTGTGAGAGCCAGTGTGGTGCAGTGCTTTAGCCATGGAAACCCACGGGGTGACCTTGGGCAAGTCACACTCTCTTAGACTCAGAGAAAGGCAAAGGTAAATCCCCTCTGAACAAATCTTGCCAAGAAAGCTCTGTGAAAGGTTCGCCATAAGTTGGAAGCAACTTCAAGGCAAGTAACAACAACAACAACAACGTAGTTGATGTAGGATCTCAGCCATCATTATCATTCATTGTTTTAAATTAATGGTATTGTATCTTTGGATATAGGACAATAAATAAATAAATACTTGTGCATGCTGACTAAGATTAGCTGAATGTCAGTTCTGTGTTCTCCCGTATCCAACTGAATTTATTCAGGTTTTTTAAAGTCTCAAATTCTTAGCCACCTGTTGGGGGGTGGGGGTGGGGTTGTAAATTCTCCTAAAAAACAAAAACAAAATGAACAACATGTTCACCTGTCTGCACTAGCCAATTCAATAGGTACAGCCCCCCCCCCCCCACCTAAGGAGGACCTGGAAGAAAATAGCTGAGAGAGGCAACATTAATTCAGCTTCACAAAGATGGCTGGGAATACATGGGTAGTAAGCTAGAAGAATAAAAAGGGTTTGACTGCCCTTGCTAATGTTCTTCCACAATAGATATCCACATCATACTGTCCCAGATGTAGAAAATATTTTGCATAGGATCTATGGAAAAGTTTACAATGTTCCCACGCTCTGTGCCTGGTTTTCATTAATAGAGAGTTTTAATTATTAGACAGCTGTAGGTGTCTTTTCATACTCTGGGTTCCATCCTGGCAGGAAAGCAAAATATAAATTAAAGAGATGGATAGATGAGAGAGAGAGAGAGAGAGAGAGAGAGAGAGAGAGATTTGATGGGGCCAGTATGGTATATAGAGGTATAACAGAAGGAAGATTAATGGCATATTTTCTGACATCCAGATGGGAATCCATCCCTTAGCTATCTCTGGTATTTTTTTTGTCTTAATTAATGCAAATGGCAAGAAACCTAATGAATTCTTAGTACCTAGTACCATCTGCAAATTGTAGTTTAAACTTACAGCATAGTAAAAACCCATGTCCCACTTGTAAATACAATTTAAGAAAGGAATGTTCCTTTGTCTTCACTGTCTCTAGTTGGGATTACAATAAGGCTATTTTTTTATTGGGAACAAAAAGTTTATCAGTTGTATATTTTTCTTTTACAGACTTTCTCAGGTTTGCCTGTAACCTAGTGGATTTAACATTTTGATTCTTAAAAAATACTTATTTGCCCCTCCATTGCCTTGTTGGCTGCAATGAAAGGCTAAAAGCATTGTTTCAACACATAAAAGTGATTACAAGTTTAATAATGTCAAATTTAATTAATGTTCCGGTGTACTTAAATAATGAATCATTTTGTTCAATCATTCTGTTCAAGGCATTTATTAGGCTGCAGCATTGTGTTTTTCTTTTTAAAAAGACGTATGAAACACTGAAGTATGAAATAATAGTATTTATTCTTTAGTGGTAAAAATGACAAGATATGAGATTTTGAATAGGTTAAGTGTTATAATTTAATAAATCGGGGCATTATGCAATGTTGTGCCTGGTACACAAGTACACCTTCTTTGGTTTGAGGAATGAATTCAAGGATGGAATAGGTCCTTAAGGATGCATTCTGGTAGCAATTAGGGCTAAGGACATAGGTAAGTTGGCAGGAAGAGTGGGGTCTCAAATAAAAGTGGATGGGGCCAGAACTAATTTTATAATTATATATAATGTATAAAATACGGATTGTGCATCAAGAAGGTATACAATAAGCAGCTCCAACCATCCACTCAAGGTTGTTTATCATATCTGGTGTGTGCAATCTCTGATGTTGTCTGTACAGCATTTTTTTTTAAAAAATTATTATTCATGCTTTCACATCTGAGATGAGAATCTACATTTAGAAACCTAACAGTCCTGGACTACCTGGACATTTAAATATCTGTGTAACCATACTTTTCATGGTCAGTACAGTGGGTCCATGGCATTCTCTGGAATTTGGTTCCAGGACCCTTCGTGGATATCAAGCTCAAGCACTATTAAATACAATGTCATAGTAAAATGGTGTCCCTTATATAAAATGCATTACCAAGGGTTGATTTTGGAAATTTATGCTTTAAAAAATATTTTCAAGCCATGGATGGTTGAATCTGTGGATAAATAATCCATGGATATGGAGGGCTGACTGTACTTAAAGCCAGTCATAATGAGAGAACCATCGGGTTGATCTTTTCTGCAGAGCCTTTTGGAATGAATTGGACCTAGTTAGTTCAAGTATGCAAGTAAGACAAGAAAATTCTCAGGAACAGGAAAACAGCAACATATTCTAAGAGAAGAGGCCGAGGAAGGCGCTCAGATCATAAGGCAGAAGAGATGTGAAGCTACTTCAGAGAAAGACCATGGAAGGAGTTCTGAAGAGGATCCTCTGCCCAGATTGTCAGAAGACAGATGGCTGGAAGGCACAGTGAGAATCAAGAATGGGCTACTAAATTACTTTGCAGTTTCCCAAAATAAAAGAAGACTTGAATTGGCCACTAAAAATCTTCTAGTGGAAAGTGATGTATCCCTGGTAGCTATGATCCAAAACACACTGACTGCAGAAATGAACCAGATTGAGACTGCTTTAACTGACCAGCTTAGTGCTAGGGAATTCTGGGAACTGTCATTTTGTGAGACATTTATCCTTCTGCTCAGAGAGCTCTAGTCCCACAATAAACTACAGTTCCCGGGATTCCTAGCACTAAGCACTAAAGTGGTCTCAAACTGGATTATTTCTGCAGTGTCTTTTGGACCTATGATTCCAATTTGAGAGACTCTTTACAACTATGCATCCTTTCAGTTCAATACCTCCTGACCAGAGGGAAAAAAATAAGGATCTAATCAAAACATTGCTTGCTGCAGATCACTTAGAGGTAGCTATATAAATAATGGAATTCTCTCAAGCGACTCACCTTGGAGACTCACATTGACAGAGTGTGGTCTATTTTTCTTTTCGAAAAACTAACCTACAGTGTCAATCATACTATTAAAAATGACTTGTTTGCTAAGATGTGATATCTCTTTATGATGTACCGTATGCTAATAAGGTCTCTGTGCCACACGACCCAGTACTTAAATACTTGTACCTGAAGATGTGGGAAAGTGCCTTTTAAGAACTGATTGGACATTACTCAAGGGATTAATTGCTTTATAGCATATATGATTTATTATAACAGCTTTGCCTATGAGATATACTGTTTTATTTTGTCCTCTGTGACTTCTTGGATATTGTTTATTTTCTTTCCTTTGTTTTTTTAAATACACACTGTGTGAGCTTAATCACAATATAAGCAAGAAGCAGACAGGGAACCAATGAGGTCTGCAAAAGGAAAACAGCCTCTGAGATCAGAGAGACAGGACCATCACACAGTATATTGTACTTTCGGTGCTGTGTATGACTAATTGCATACTGAAGTTATTTTTTGAAACTTCCTGGGGAGCAAATGGGATTCCTTATTGTGTTAACAATATTGGATGAATCACAGCCAGAATAATTTATTTTACAACAGCACTAACATAAATAGCACTGGGAGGACTGATAATTGCTTGGCTGTGTTACCATTTTGTATGGGATTTTTTTGTTCTGTTTTGTTTTTGGTGCATTTGTAGTACATCAAGCAGTGGCTACACGTAGCTTCCTGTTGAGATATAAACAATGACCACAACTTGAATTAATCTTTCTGAGAAATGGAGCATTTATCAGACTTTTTGTTCCATGCATATTCATATTCACACACACATACAATATCTGTCTGTCTATCATCTATCTATCTATCTATCTATCTATCTCTACCTACCTACCTACCTACCTACCTCTATCTCTACATGCCTACCTATATCTTTAGCCAGAATGGTTTAAATGTGTGCGGGTGTGTGATAAGATGCTACAGACCACTTCTTGGATACTGTTACTGCATACATGTCAAAATGCAGTTTTAGGTTCATAAATGCAGTAAACCTTGAGAGATACATATCTCAATATGCCAGATTCCCCACACCCCACTGCTTTCAGTTATTTTAGGGTGATGGAGAACCTTGTTCGGCTCCTAGATAGAAATGCTATGTCACTTGTACATGAGATACAGAACCAGAGATTTAAGTGGAAGGATAGGTCATGATAGGGTTTAAATTTCCACTCGGCCACTGAGACCTACTGAGAGATGTTGGGAAAGTTTCTTCTCTCAGCCTAAAAGGATGGTAACAGAAAACCTCGTATAATAAATCTTGCCAAAAAATCCCTGTGTTGCAGTCAACATAAATAAAAGTTGATTTGAAGGAACATAATAACAAGATGTTTTTCCCTACAGCTAGCACCTGCTAGTAGTGGCAACACAACAATCTTTCATTTCTACCAAACCCCAGTGATCTCTAAATCTCCGTGAGCAAGGGAAGTGTTTAAAACTTGTGCACTGAGATGTCTGCACTGCATGTCAGTCTACACAAATATATGGGAGGAAGGAGGAGTGAGACAGAGGGAGAACATGTGTTGCGTGAATGTGGATATGCACAGCCCATGCCAACACCAAGATATAGCCTTTGGGTCAAAAATAGTGGACATTCCTACACTAAAACTGTAAAAACAGTGATACACTGACCTTTTTAAAAACATAACTGGCCCTCTGCATCTATGGATTGGATTCAACCATCAACAGCAAGATTTTTTTAAAAAATTCTAAAAATCAAACCATTATTTTGCCATTTTATAAGGAACATCATTTTACTATGCAATTGTATATAATTTGACTTGAGCATCCACAAATTTTGGAATCCACAGGGGGTCCTGGAACCAAACCTCAGTATATAACAAAGGCCTATTGTAAATGAAAGTGGAGAGCTCACTATTCTACATTTTTCTGCATTATCTATATTGTTGTCTTAGATTCAGCACTGCAAACATTTGTCAATAGAGAAGGTTAACATAGTCACACCTTCCCATGAATTATCTCTAGCCACAAGAAGAGCCCATGGTGCAATTCCCACTCACACCAGAGATCACTTGCATGATGCAGGTTGGGAGCATCAGTCAACTGGTTTCTGATCAACAGGGGAACAGACTACCTTTGATTGCAGTGTCTGCTGCCTGGTAAGAGGATATTGAGAGAATTTCATTTCTCTCTCTCTCTCTCTCTCTCTCTCTCTCTCTCTCTCTGTGTGTATGCATGTGCACACTCATGTCACCTGTTGACTTATGGCAACTCCAATAATTTCATAGGGTTTTCTTAGAAAAGGGATATTCAGAGGTGGTTTTACCCATTCTTTCTTCTGAAGTATAGGCTCTGGCACCAGGTATTCATTGATGGTCTCCTATCCAAGTACTAACCTATATATCCACTAAACTAGGGAATACATAGGGACTCCTAGGTTAAACATTTATAACTGCCTTAGCAAATTATGAAGGTTGCCTTTTATTTTTGATTCAACAAAGCAGGCATCAATATTGTAAGAAAAATAGAATAGGGTCCCAGATCACAAGACTTTCACTGCAACAAAGGAGACAGATTAGATTGCTTTATGAAAGTTACAGAATATTGTGGCGTGACTTTCATATTGTTATAACACATTAGTCAAGACTTAATTATGGAAATGGAAATGTGTCTGGGAAAAACACAGGTCTTTCTGAAAATATCCATTGCTTTTATTTTTCTTACAGACCACAATAGCCTACTGTGAAGGCTTTTATAGGGAGGTCTAGCAATCTAATTCCTTCTCTGCAGCTATTAATTTCACTTCTAAGACCATTAAACAAAATGCATCTGTAAAGCCATTATTATTTCATGCATCTGGGGGAGACATGCAAATGCACATGGTGTATAATTGCTTGAAGGTGTGGGTTGCTCTGATTCAGCATTTAATGTCATGGGGAGATTTTGCAGCTGCAACTGCAAACAGTATGAAAAAAATAGGAGGTGTGTAAAGTTTCAGCAAGATTTTGGAACATCCTTGCTTAAATAAAACAAACAAACAAACAAAAACAAAAAAGAAGTAAGCTTTTGGAAATTGACCACTCACCAATGAACAGGCTTTTAACAATTGTTTTTTCTCTGTGCCTTCAAGTCATTTCCAATTTATGGCCACCTTGGGGTGAACCAATCACACGAATTCCTTGGTAAGATTTGTTCAGGCTGGATTTGCCACCATTGCCTTCCTCTGAGGCTGGGAGAGTGTGACTTCCCCAAGATCACCCAGTGGGTTTCAATTGCTGAGAAGGAATTTGAACCCTGTTTCCCAGAGTCATAGTCCAGTGCTCAGATCACCACATCATGCTGGCTTTCCTTTTTGCCATGCGGATACTTTATTTTTCCTTACTGATGTGTTTCAAGTCGTGGTTCAAATGGTTTTCCACTGTGTTTTAAAATTAATAGTTTTTTTAGTGTTTTATTTGTTTGCATTTAATTGTAGATTTATCATACTGTGGGCTGCCTTGCATCCCATTTTGGGAAGAAAAGTGGGCTATAAATCAAATAAATCGATAAACACATTAAATTGTAACCATAAACAAAAGCAGAATGACACCTATAGTATCTCTCATTTTTATGAATTTTAAAAAAAAGTACTGGGCACTTCTCTTTGTTTCTATTGAAGGAAGGACAGGTGCTAGAGATGGAGTAATCCGACTATGAAGGAATTTGCAAATTTTGGTAATGAGCTGAAACAAAATTTTCCTCATTTTCAGTAGCAAAATCACAATGTACAGCTATTCCTTGCATTGGGAGGAATGTGCTTAAATGGGGTGCATCCCTATGCGCGTGCGCCATTGCAAATAGTGGAGATTGTCCCTCCATGTATATTCAAGGGTGCAGATCTCAGATCCATGTGTTAGGAGGGGAAAGTGTATATGAATATTTTTGGGACTGGTGGTTTTTTGCAGCTCCAACTAAGAAGAGAATTTTCCAGAGCTGGATAGTGTAAAAAAGAAACTTTCTGGCCTCAAGGCCAATGTTCTTAATGGGTTTTACAAAGGCCCTGTACAGACGGGCCTGAAAGGCTGGCTGGGCAGTGGAGTCGGGGCATAACGTCTACATAACACACCCCAGCTTTGCCCCCCAGGGCGGCATGACACCACATGCTGCACTGCACAGTGCACAGTGTCATGGCACTCTTTTGGCACTGCACCTCATGATGCAGCACCAAAGGAGTGCTGCAAAGCCGCGATGTCATGGCTATGGTGCCCTTTCCAGGGCACAAAAAGGAGTTGCTTTTTGCGGCTTCTTTTCTCACCCTAGAAAGGCCAGATTGGGGCTACAGTATGCAGTTGCTGTGGCCCCGATCTGGTGGCTGGTGGCTGTGTGCACAGTCCCTGAGACTGGGATTTTGACAATGGCTCCAGCACAACTTAATAAAGAACTTGATAATAATCAACTGACTTGCAGGCTATTTCCCTCAGCAATGGTCAGGGGTTGGGAGGTCATGTAAGTGACTTATTGCAGGGTTAGGGAAGTCAATGCATGACCTTGCTAAGCAAAAGTTGTGGAAGTACTGCAGGATGATATATTTGAAATTTCCCATCTCACTTTTTCTGATCATAAATCAGGAACAATTTGATGGCATAGAAAAACAACAAAATTATTTTAGGCTGAGATCCTGTACCCAAGGGGTGGAAATCACACAGCATCCCAAATATTGTTGAACTGCACTCTCCATTATTCCTCATCGTTGACTATGCTGGCAAAGAGTTTCTAAGATTTGCAGTCTAACAATATTAGAAACTAATTCTCATTGTTGCTGTACATACTTCACACCAAAACACCAACCCAGCTATGGGAGAAATCAAACTGACAAGCTTGGAAATGCCGTATGGTTTCTATGACATCAGAGTGACCTCAATTTTCCATTTATAAAACAAGGACATTGTTTAACCATTTCACTGGTTTCTTTGAAAGGATAATGATGGCAAGAACTACAAATGAGACTGTAAAGCGTAATGTTCTTCAAAAGCATTAAAAATGTGATTAATAAAATATGAGAGGGGTGTTTTTAGCCGCCAGGAGCTAACTGTATAAAAAAGATCTTAATAATGCTGTGAGACAGCTATCTTGCTAGTCTTTGAATCCTGAGGGCTTTCAAGTATGGAAAAGGATGAATGTAAAATGGACATTTATATATTTATACAGTTAAAAGATGTTGAAGGATTTAATAGCTTAAAGATGTACAGTCACAACAAGAACTGTGTATTGGTTAGGAGCTGTTTTCCTCTACAGACCAAAGCTACTTTACGGTCAAAGCAGTACCTGATCTTTTTGCTTGTTATCTGTAGTTGAGCTGCCGAAGGCAAAATACTGGAACTGTCTTTTCTTCACTTCACTGAAGTTCCTATTGGCAAACATTGAAGGTGCAAAAGACATTGAACATCTTAGCTGGAAACTTTATTATAATCTAAACAAGTGTACTTTAATTTGCATAAAAATAATTGGGTTTCTGTGGTATCATTAATTTCTGTGTTACAAGATGCTATTTATCACACCATCAGGTTGTTTTGCTATGGCTGCTGTAACAGGATAAGAAGTGGGGGCAGGGGATCAATCCCTCTTCAAGATTTCTGGTAGGCATTGCTGACATATCTGAAATATCATTTACCTTGGGAGAAGGCCATAGTGAATTCATATTGCACTTATTTTGGAACCATGCCTCTCAAGTGATAAATGGAATCAAATATATATGGTCTGGAAAGAGAAAAATGAAAGGATTTGTAAAGTAGGGAACAGGGGTATAGCCAAGAGGAAGGTAAAATGAGAGCATTGCTGCCTGAAATAAGTATTATGTCACAATGAAAATGTCCATTAGTCCCCAAATTTCTACCATTGTGGTAACTTAAAAATTCAGCTGAGAATGTGGAAATATACTTTAGTTATTCAAAGAAAAGGGGCAGCCAAATTTTGCAAGAGAATAGAAATAGAAAAGCAGACAGAAGGGTTCTAATTATGAGTGATTGTCAATGTCTCATTCTTTGTAATGCTAGACATTTAGGAATTGAAAGAAAATTTCATTTAGGGGGCAGCATTCATTTCATTCTTCTTTCCCTTAAACTAGAATAAGGCCCACCTCCCTGAAAGCAGACAAGAAACCTTTCAACTCCCCTCTCTGCAAAGTGGGGGTGGGGGCTTTCAAAGTGGTCTGATATCTCTTTACTGCCCCCTCCCAGTCTGAACATAATTGTGTTTCACAAATGTCAATCCAACCTGACCTATCCAAACATTCTGGACAGAGTTCAGGTGGCGAACACATAAGCTAGTGACCTACATATCAAAAGTGTTTCCTTGTATGGACATATCAGCTTTGTTTCTATATTCTAGAGGTATCTTGGCTTTCTGCAAAAGTTTCATTAAGGGACAATTCACACAATCAGTTCTGTGGTTTATATTAGCTTAGTCACACATCCATTTCATCTTTTGTTAACCAGTGTGATGTCATGGTGGACACAACCCTCCCAGTGCCCCACCATCTTTGTAGTACTTATCACTACAAAAGAAACATTTTTAGCAATGGGGTATATAAAAAACCATAGTCATAGACTATGTGTCTAGTGGAAGAGTACTGTAGTAAATGTTTAAACAGCTTATTGAGGACACTTGTGAATAACATTGCCCTGGTGAAGGAGACAAATGGCTTTGCTTGTTATAACCATGTATTTTGAAGAATTTTTCTCATCAATACTGCCTTAATAGCAGAATTTAAAAATAAATACATTCCCAGTAATTCAGTCTACAAAATGAATAAACCACAAGACTTGATTTTTCCTAATTTAAATTAATTGTAATTCATATTTAACTCAAGCTTTGATCTAATTCAGGCCCAGTCTTTAGGAAAACCTAGTGGTAGACTACATGACTTATGCACTGAAGGTGTCATGTGGAAAATCTGAATTGATACAAAGCTACTTCCTAAGGTGACAGAAGTCTCTTTAGTCCAAATAGTCTGCCTTCATTTATACTATAGAAAAAGGCAGAATTCTTTGCTATTTCTCAAAACAATTGTACTTTAATTGCTATAACTGTGTGATACTCACATTCTGAAGATACTTTTGTAATGGCACCCTTAACTATTGCTTTTAGAAAGTTATGGGGTGGATAATTTGGCTAAAACTGGGAGGAAGTGGAATGGGGCTTCTGGACTTCTGTTTCTATCCCCATAACCCAGGAACTGCTACCTGAATTGTTTTATTTTATTTTGCAGTAATGTGCAGAAAGAAATCTTACAACCAAGTCCTTAGAAGGGTATGCAAGAAGGATGGGGAATAGATGGCCAGAGGTGTATCTGCAATAGATATTTATAGCTTTGTGACACTACTTTAACTGTCATGGTTGCATCCTAAGGAACTTTGAGATTTGTCGTTTGGTAGGGTACTTGGTATTTTCTATAGCCTTTTGTGGATTTTTTGGGCTATGTGGCCATGTTGGAATTTTCTGTTTGAGATCTACAGTCCACCATCCTTTATGATAGCAGTAGAGCTATCTAGCATTGAAGTCTTAAGTGGTTCTCTAAACTACTGGTATCAAATTGGTTTAGTGGCATAGTGTAGACCTGGGGTAGACTGCAACCTCCCCAGGGATAAAAGATTTTTGCTTCAAAATGCCCAAAAATTACCCCCGGAGTGTAGAGGGCATTATGACATGTTTGAATTCCCCTGCATTCAAAAACAAAATTTTGTGATTGCATTTTAATTTGTTTTTGTCCAGAATGTCTGAAAATGCCCTCTAGGGGCCCAGAAAGGCCCCAAAGCAGGCCCCACATCCCATAGAGGGTATTTGAGGGCAATTGCTTTCGTAACGCTCTGGAAAGCTCATATGTCCCCCTAGTCTTCAATAGTTGCCTACCTCAGGTATAGATGCACACTAAGTGTTGTTGAATTACAATTCCAATTTTTCTCACACTGAGACCATTGTAGTGTAATGGTTAGGTGAGAGTAGGAATAGAGAAATCTGTGTTTACACCTCCACTTACCTATGAAGTTCATGGTATGTCTATCCATATGTATGGAAAGATAAAAATGTTCCAAATAAAATAGGTGGAGTCTGTGGATGGGATTGATTATAGTCCTAAAGTTTCAGTCTCACTTGACATCATACAGAATGTCCTTTTATCAAGATGACTTTAGGGATATTATTTAATTGGAAAATTTATCACATCATAGACCTAACATGAAAAAAAAAATTAAAGAGAGAATGCATATAAAATGTCCTTCATAATACCAAGCACATGAGAGGCATAGCTACTTTCACTGTCTTCTGACTTACAAGTCACTTTTATTAAGAGATTCCTGAAATGTAATGTTCTTCCTTTCTTTTATTATAGTAGAAAATGGAGTATGCACACATATCATCTATATCTTATTTTCCTTTGGTTCATTAGGTATTTATTCATTCAAAGATTTTGTAAGACAGATATTATAAGACTATCAACATAGGCAATTTTATTACAGTCGGGAAGAATTGGACAGTGGTGCGTATATAGATATTAGGTCTGGGTAATTAAATATAATGTCTCACAACTTGATTTCACAGTACTCTGTGATTCTTTTCAAAAATTTCAGTTTAGTATATAGAAGAAATGTTGATTTTAAAGAAACATCCCAGGAATAAAAATGTACCCCTGCTTTAGGCCAGAATTCTAACCAGATTTTCTAGGACTAGTTCCATTGAAGTCAGTGAACCTTTGTGAATGAATAGAAGTCCCAGATGGGTTCCTCACTTTTACCTACTTTTTCATCTGGGCTGGGGTAGGCAGAGAGTGTACTTTTCTTCAGTCGCTCAGACATCATGTTATATGATGTGAAAGATAATAACATATCTCACAGAGAGATATTAGAATTCACAAACAGGAGGTGATAGTGATATATTCGTGTCTCACATCAAGTCTCAAGTCCTTGAAAGATACTTTCAAATGAAGACTCGAATTGTGTCTCAAGTCTGGGAGACAACTTTAACAGAAAAAAGGAGGTGTTGGTGGGATGTGAGTGTGGGTTGGTGGAATTTCATTATCTAGAAAATCAAGAAGATATGCACAAAGTTATGTAAAAATAAATAAATTATCATAGGCAATTTATCAAGATTCCATTTTAGAAAAATGAGATCTACTGAGCACCCTGTCCTTACTACATAATAAGAGGAACCTAGGAGCAGCAGGCAAAGCTTGCTCCCATAGCATAAAACATGTTTCTCAGAGCGGAAAAGTAAATGTGTTAGGCAATGGGCTTGAAGTGGAAGGACATTTTTAAAGCTTCTCAAAAGCTCCAGAAGGCTTCTGTGATGTGCAGTGGGGACAGGCAGCTGTATAAACCTAAAGCCCCACCTCAAGCCATTGCCTAGTAAAGGTCCTAGCCTTTAGTCCCGCAGATGTTTTGGACTTCAGGTCCCAGAATTCCTGACTGTTGGCTAAACTGGCTAGGGAGCTGAAGTCCAAAATCCATGAAGGACCAAATGTTGGGAACCACTGGCCTAGTATGTTTGCTGTTTCCATCTGAGAAAAGTGTCCTGTGCTCTGGGCAAGAGGTGGTGGTTGAAGCTTACTCAGCAGCCTGTGCCTGCTGCACATCAGAAGACCCTTCTAGGCATTTTTCTAGGAGGCAAGACTTGCCCACATAGCACAGGGCACAGTCCAAGTCAGGTCATTATCGTGACTTGAATCTGACTTGCGTCCAAGTCAAGCAACTTCAGTCTACATCATTGGAAAGTGAGCAAAAAACAGTCCCATAGCATCCTACAAATATAACCCTGACAGAGAAAAAAGAAGTTTATTAGTTTTATTTATTTAAAAAACATGAAGTAGATTGCTTACAAATACTAATGTTTTCATAGCATTTTATTGGGAGAGGCTGTGAAACATGCCACCTTCAAACATGTTGAGAGAGAACCACTTATTACAAAATGGAGAATGAAAAACTCAGATTAATTACATACTAACTGATGCAGGAAGAAGAAGGATGTGGTTAAAACCAACAAACAGGGAATGACATTAGTACATGAGCAAAATCTTAAAAGAGAGGTGCAGACTAGCAGCGAATCGGCACAGGCATACTAAGGGTGCTACCTCTAAAATATTAGTGGACATGTCTGGCAACTACTGTTTCCCCATAGAAGGGTCCGATATGTTAGCCTTATGGAGTTCTTGAAGAATTTCTTTATAAGAAGAAGATGGTACTGATTCTAGGTGAGGACCAGCAGCCATCCTCACTCCTATGGTGCCCCACTGCCCCATTTTAATTTTGTTTGGTAGCTGCCCATACTTACCTCCTGGAGCAACCTAGAGTAGCACTGTGTTGGGACCCTGAAGGGGAAGATATGGTGGCCAGTGAGTCCTGCTGTGATGTCCTAATAAAATTTCATACAGGCCCAAAACAGACGGGCAGTAAGAGGTGCCCTGGCGCCATAATTAGGGTTAGAGAGCGGGCAGCATTTGCATGTTCCCAAACCCTAACACGTAATGGTGCCTGTGTCATTACATAATGCCGTTTAGACGGCATATGTAATGGCACTGCCACAACTGTGCAACTTCTAGACAGAGCTGTTCTAGTTGCGGCGGAGTAAAGGTGCTCCTTTTTTGCCGTGCAGCTTCGCCGCAGCATCTTCTTAGTTAGTTCAGTCCTTAACTACCTTGACAATGTGAGGCTTAAAAACATATGAACCAAAAAAAAAAAGTTCTGTAGACATCTTTATTTTATTTCAGTTTAAAACTTGATTGCTGAGCCATACTGTCAGGGGCCACATTTATAAATGCTGTGGTAAACAACCACTTCATCCAAAGGAGAGATTAATAGCCATTTTTCACTGGTGAAGTACAACTCTGTATCCTTCACTATGGTCTTATGAGTCCATCGTTTTATATAGTTGTAATGCTGCATTACAAAGATATTTCCAAGTACTTGGTAATGATAAGGTACATTAACAGAACATTTTAAAATGTAGTATTTGAACTATTGATATCATTTTTTAAAGAAATATGCTTTCTGCATAGTTTGGGATTTGAAAAATCAGATCTTGGGGTGTTACTTTATGAATGCCTCAGTTGTTAGACTATAGAGAATATAGAATATAATATGTGACTATCTGGATTGTACTAATTAATTTACTGTCCACTTTTTCAGAGAAGCTAGGTTATTTTATTTCTGGAAATTTGTACATATCTGGTCAGCAGGATGGGATTTATATAGAACTGAGCTGATCACCTACAATACACAGTTCTTGGGATCCATAGAATTAAGATTCAGATTTAAGACTGGGGTTGTTAATAGTAAAATTTACCACTCATCCAGAAGAAATTTTTATTTGTGAAAAAAACCCTAATCATAAGTTTTTGGCTGTAAAATCAAGCAGAATTTAGTAGCCATGACAAACAGAAATGCTAGTATACATGAAAATCACATCAGAAAAGATGAAGGAAATTGACATGTATCATGAAAATGAAAGGGAATGATTTAGTTCAAGATAGGTGAAGAATCCTTTACATCGTTTTTGTGTGGATTTCTTTGGTCTGCATTGCCCAGAAATAGAGAATAATTATAATGTCATTGGCATCCATATATGAGACATTAACTCTGAATGCCTGCACCACTCCTGCTGTATCAGGGAGCAGTACTATTTACATTTACATTCAGAGAAAATAAAACCAACACCTCCAGTTTACAAGTACAGGTTGAGTATCTCTTACCTAGAATTTCAAAATCCAAAACTGCCCATATGGTTGGCTGAGGTAATGACACCTTTGCTTTCTGATAGTTCAATGTACACAAGACTTTGTTTCATGTACGAAGCTATTTAAAATGTTAGAAATAAAATTACCTTCAGGCTATTTGTATAAGGTGTATATGAAACAAAAACAGATTTCTTGTTTAGACATGGGTCTCATTTTCAAGATAACTCATTATGTATATGCAAATATTTCAACTTCCTTGGTTTGAAATTTCCTTTGATTTCCCAAATCTTGTGGAATAGGCCTCTCATTCTTTCTTTGGTGTTGTAGTAGTTTTTTAAAAAAATCTTTTTGTACTACATTGTACTTTTGCATGCATAGTTCTTAATTTGTTCCTATCTCCGTTTTGCTTTGCTTCTCTTCTTTCCTTTATTGCTTGTAGTGATTTAACTTTCATTCGTGGTTTCTTCTGTTTCTTCTTGTCTGTTGAAAATGTCTGTTTGCATTCCTCTTTTATTATGTCCCTAGCTCCAGATCAAAGTTCTTCTGAGTCTCAGTCTATAATGCATAGGCCCCATTCACACTATTATATTAAAAGGGGGGGGGGTGTCATTCACACTTGTTCTGATTGTCTCTGACATAATTTGTGGAGGGTCCAGTGCAAAACCCATTTAGACCAGTGCTTTTGAATCTGAGCCATTTACCTCTTCTTTTCAAAAGCATTTTTTTTTTGAGGGAGTCGCCAATGAGAATGCGCTGTCAGTTCCATTCAGAGCATCCCGCCACTTCCACAACCACTTCCCCTCTTCCTCCTCCTCCTGTTCCTTTCCCCCCACACCTGCCATGGCCTCCTTTTTCCTTCTCCCTCCTCTTCCTGACCCCTGCCAATGCTGAGTCCTCCAACGTCTTCCCTCCCTTTCCCCGTTCCTCCTCTTCCTCTCCCCTGCCTCTGCCGTGTCCTCCAACATCCTCTAGTGTCCTCTCTTCTCTTCCTCTACCCTGCTGCTGCCACATCCTCCAACATACTCCCTACTCTCCCTCCTTCTAAGGCCTCCTCTTCCTCTCCCGCCCTCCTGCCACAATTGAATTGCTCATGGAATTTTATCCCAAAGTGGCTTATTCCTGTCTATTTTAACTCACTCACCCCCAGTACTGTTATGTTCAATTTTCCATTTTTACTATATCTAGCTTCCTTTGGCTCATGCTTCTCATATTCCACCTCCCTATTTTATGTGTGATGCTACTTTGGATGGCATTTACCTTTCTGACCATGTCTACAACTTGTCTTGCCATCTTTTCTCTTGGTGATTCTTGTAAATGCGATTTCCCTTAATTTCTACTCATCTCTCTGTTAGTGCTCTTGTTCTGCCTGTGTATCACCTGAGATGTCTCACTGTAGACTTTTCTAGATGAGGGGTTATGCAATGAAGGCCACCTCTACCTCCCTGTGCATGGGATTAACAAGTGTTAGCTATGGTGTCACTGTTCTTCTCTTAACATCAGTGTCACCCACTGCTGCTTTCCATTATGTAATGTAATTCCCCCTTGTAGATTGAATTGGTTGTTTCCCTACCCATCTCCTCCTTCCTCACTCCATTTCCTTTCCCCCTCATGTTCTCAGCTGTCTTCCAGCCTCTCATCAAATTTCCTCTGGGCCCTCTTGTCCTGTCTCTTCTGTGCCTTTTTGGCTTCATGGCCCAGCTGCTCTTTCTTCTCCTTTTCTTATTTGGGGCTGGCTGGCGGTGGAGGTGGACTTTGCTTTCCCTCTCCCTCTGTGCCTCGCCGCACTTATCTGTTGGCCTTAATCTAACTATCCCAGCCCCAAGGAATGACAGAAATACAGTGAGGCAGGGATATATATATATATATATATATATTGTGTATCATCTCCTGCTAAAGGGCAGAAACCTTTAAAATTAACATAGCTGTCCTTCAGGGTGGAATATATGTAACATGAATATGTAATATGAACTGATAGGTATTTGGATATAAATATTACCTTGGACCCTCTACAGACCCATGGTTATCCTCAGTTTAAATGTCAGGTTTTAATGTTAGTAGTGTTAAATCCCAGAGTTTGAAACATTAAAAAACTGCCCCTGAAGAATTTTTTTAAAGGAGATGATTACAGGGATGGGTGTGTGTGTGTGTGTGTTGGGGCACACATTCTGTATCAGCTTATACTTAACTAAATACAGTGGTCCCCCGGCTTACGAATCCCCCGGGGTACGAAAACCTCGGGGTACGAAACCGGCGGGACCGCTAAAGTATCCCCCGGGATCCGAAAGATCCCCCAGGATACAAAAACCCCCCCGCGTGACCCCTTTAAATCGGCCGCGCGGTCCGTTGCAAATAGAGGTCCCCCGGGAAACGAAAGCTTCCGGGTTACGAAAGGTAATCCAGAACGGATTACCTTCATAACCAGGGGGACGACTGTAATGTCTCCTGGTCCTTTCCCCCTCACCTAATGGAAACATCAGTCAACTGTGCTCTGAACATTGGCAGAATGGACCACCTTCTCCCCATACAGCTGATGCCTGGTAATGTAGATTGAGGGGCAAGTTACAACTAACTGTGGAAATAGTGTCAAAATTATGACTAAGGCCTAAAAAAAATCACTTGGGGGAAGAACCATATGAAGATGACTGTTCAGTTTTAGAAAATGAAATGGAAGCACTTGAGAGAAATAAATAATCAGGAAGAGAGTACAAACCAATAGAACTGCTTCAATCTACAGGTACATAATCTAGTTCTAACTAAAATCTGTCAACAGATACAGAAAATAAAACGATGGCTCATAGACTGGAAATGGTCAATATACATTCCAGTCATTAATTTCCCATTAAGTGATGCTTAAACTTCTACAACAAAGGTTTTTACTACTTGTCTATGTATCCTCTATCTACCTATCACTATCTATATGACATTGTTGCTGTTGTTCAAAGACTTTGAGTCATTTCCAACCTATAGGGTCACTAAGATGAACCTGTCACAGAGTTTTCTGAGGGCTGTGTGTGTGTGTGACTTGGCCAAGGTCACACATGGGTTTTTATGGCCACATATTCAAACTCTAGTCTCTGGAGTCATAGTCCAACATCACTATGCCACACTTGCTTTATGACAGATCTGGGGACTGAGCCTATGGATAGGAAAATTCAAGTTGATCCCAGTTTTTCCCAAACTGGTTGGAGACCCAGTTTTCAGCATAACTGGCTCTGAAGGTGGGCCAAACATCCATGGGCTGTATGCATCACATAGTGTCAAGCCATACCTCTTGAGCGTTTTTCCTCCTTCCATGCATCATCGTGTGAACACACCGCTCAGGACTGGAATTATCTCCCTCTTCCTGCCCATCTGTGATCCCATTGAATGCCCTATGTGACCAACCACACAGTTGCACAAGTGATATACCACCCATACAGTGCATTGATGTGCCCAGTGACACATTGACAAAGCACAATCATGGAGGCTCCCCATACAAGCCAGCTTTCCCCCCTTTCCCCCATGCCCTCCCCCGTTGGACTGCCTGGTTTGTGTGTTTGCATTAATTAATCCATTAATTAAAATGGATTTAATTAACTGCATTGCGTTACTGGCGACCAGCTGTGTTTGTCATACTTTACATCATGAAGCATGTGACAGATCAATGGTGTGATGAATCTGTGCAGCTGGCCATTCATGTGCCTGTATGCTCAAACAAAAATCTTATGAAATGGCACTGGAGGCTGCATCTCACTGGTCCCAGGGCACATGCTCCAGACCACTTCCATATATCACTTTGGCTATCCAGTAGTCCTGCACTCACACCATGCTGTTTATTTGCAAGTGTGATGCACATATTCTGTGTTGAGGCAGTGTATCCTAGCTTCTTTTTGTTCTGTTTTGTATCCCCAAAGCACAGCTTTGTGTCGGTTTCCACCCTGTTTCGCATTGTACATCATCTGGACAGGCAGGCTTCAAAACATAGGGATGAATAATTTTCTCTTTACATCCCTCCACCCTGCTGTTTCTCTTTTTGTGGTGGATCCAGTTTTATATATTTAAAATGCCATATAGAAGGGGGGAAATGTGGTGTGTCTGTATGTGAGGAATAAGACTGCTTAATATCAAGCACAGTCAGCTTCTATGATTTCTCTTGTTGTTAGCCGCCCCGATTGATCTCAAAAGGGCGGGGTATAAATAAATTTTATTATTATTTTTATTATTAACTTTCTCTTTCACACACACATACACACAGACATCTGATGAAGTAGACCAAGTCTATGAAAGCTCATGATACAACATCTTTCACACAGTTACTCTTAGAGGTGCTGCAAAATCTGTGCACACACACACAAGCGCATACACACACAGAGAGAGACTCATACTTTTTTTTTTGTGTTAATATAAGGAGGAACATTCATTCAGCATGTGTGAAATTTAGGATCTTATCCCATGGTGTTTTAATTCATTTTACCTCTATTTGGTTTAAATCTTAATTTGGGCAGCATCTGATCTTATCAGATGATTTCTGCCATCTAATTTGCCACCCACATACATCCCAGGTCCATCCCCACTTCCAGAGCTGCTCCTTCCAGCTCTTTTCAGATCTGGGAGTTTTCTGGCTTGAGAAAATGGCTCACAGAGCACTCCTGGAAGTGGAGATGGACCTGGGCTGTATTCAGGTGGCAAAAACCCTCTGATAATATCAGGATGATGCCTGAATTAAGGTTTAAACCAGATAGAGATCAACTGAATTAAAACACCATGGGATAAGCTCCTTTGTTTCCTTTTTCAGACTGCAGTAGCTATACTAGTAAGAATTTCAACTTACAATTCCATCTCATCTCACCAATAATGTCATCACATAGTAATTTGAGAAGACTATTAAGATTTGAGTGAATGGATAAAAAACAGAAGGACTAAGAACACTTCTTTACTCCATTGTTTAGGGCTAGTCATTGCTATCTAAGGACTATTTATGAGAGACATCTTTTGCAGTCCCATGAGCAAATCCATTTTCTCATGCTCCATTATTCTCAAGCAACCTCTTCTATTGTCAGACAAGTTGTACTGATTCTTCTGCACTTTATTTTGTGAAGAAGTTGGGGAAAGCTACCCCAGAACGAATACCTTTGGAACAGGAAATTGTTTGTTATCTCTTAACCCCAATTTATTTTGCACATAAACAGAGTGGAGTGAATCATATTTCATGCTGCGGAATTTATTTTCTTGTCAATAAAAATCTTGTTAGCCACATTGTGAGCAGAAATGTTAACGTCTAGATCTGCAAAGTGTACAGGCCAAGCTTATTGATGTACTAATTCTGCTGGGACAATGCTCAAGAGATAAGAGGGAGTGAGTGGCTGGAGTGAAGAAATTGCTTGGCTCACTCAGAACATCTTAATTATTGCCAATCATTGTTGTTTCCACCCACTGAAAAGTATTAGATAAGAAAACAATTATCTCTCTCAAAGGGAACGTTTGTGCCTCACAGGATAATAACTCTGCTGACAGTGCTGAGGCAACTAATTTATAATGAATAATTTATACCATGATTTCCCACTTCTGTTTCATTCTTTCTTATGCATATTTTGCCCAATATCAAAATGTTTTTCTTTGAACTGCGATGTTTTAAAAATAATTCATTTATGTCCTGATCTTTAGCAAAATATTCCAGTGACGGGATTGTTACACATAATGTTTGTGCTTTATTAGGCAATCATTTCCCCACAGCTACTTCTTGCATGATTTCTTTCAGCCTCTCTCTTCCTCTCTTTGGTAAGTACAATAAGACCAATGCTGGTCACTGAGTGTTGGATATGGTTTGGTGATCTGATCTCTGGTCATCAAAAATTAACATGCACAGTCACTGGAACATTGTACAAAATAATTTCCCAATAATTTCCCATGGGAATCACAGAAGCCCCAAAGTCTCATAGTTATGTATTAAGGTGTTTCAGGATGTGGTAAGCTATGATTCTTCACACTTCAGAAGACTGTTTTAGCATTTACCATTTATACACAGGGATAACAATACAAATCCTTGCATCCTATGAGTTATGCGATATTTTCTGGTCTGAAACCCCAAAGTATGGTGGAGTTTAAAAATGTTCCCTGTCCAGAAGAAATCTGTGTGTGTATGCAAAAATTCAGCATACAATATTTCATCCAAACACCCAGTATCAAAAAACATGAAGTGAAATGATAGTAAAATCAAACCAGCTAGCATAAAATGGAAGACAGATATTTTGTGGGGTATTTTCTGTCCATAATTAATTCCATTTCTCCCCAACTTGGAAGTAATTTCAGTTTACCTGAATGAGCCAACCTATTGACAACCATAACAAGTGAATTCTTGTTTGTTCCAAGTATTTTTGTCCTAATACTTAATATCGACTGAGATAGAATACTGAAGTGGCTAAATATCCGTGTATGTGTTGGAACTTTTTTTTTGTCCTAGATTTTTGTTAGTTTATAGGAGGCAAAAATCTGTACATGAAAAATGGCAGAAATATGGGAAGGTGTATAATTGAAAATACTGAGAAATACCTATGTTGTAGACCTAATTTTCTATAGAATCTATGATGAAATGTGACTCCAGAGGCCTAAAATCTTTCATCCTGGTGCATCTGGATTCAATACTGCCAAGGAAAAATATACTTATGTCAATCTTTCTACTTTAAATATTTGTTGTAGAATCCGGGACAGTTTTGGGAATTAAGAATACACACTGTGGTATACTTGTTAGAATGCTGAAGAAGTACTTGGGAGATCCAGGTTTCAGTGCCCACTGATACCAGAATGACCAGGTAATTCAGTTGTTTACTAGTGCCATTCATTGGCAGCTAAAATCTGGAATAATAATAAAATGCATGTCACTGCATGAACTTGATTTAAAACTACAACTTTATTTAATATTGTTTACCTCAATAGACATCAGGAAACCTCAGCTTCTATCTGAAGCATCTGCCTCATGGATACAACTATTTAGGGTTAGGGTAAGCCTGGCCCAACTCTAAGCAGGAGAAAGTCTGCTTTTTACACTTGGTTCATGGCCACACTTATGCAGATGTTGAAGGAGATCTTTGTGAATCACTCCCCCCTGATCCCAGTGGTTCTAGTTTAGCCTTCAATGGGATCCTTACTCCCTCTGCAAGCTGCTAGAGCACTTGGCTCCATTTTTAGAAGGCCTCACCATTTGAAAGATGGCTTAGCTTAAAGTCTGATTTTATTTTGCCTGTATTGACATTTCTTATATTAAAGAGTATAACCATTGCCCTATCAGGCTCAGTCCAACACTATATTTCAAATAGTGCAGGGAAGACTGGCCCATGGGAAAAGGTTTTCTGTAAATAAGTGGCCTGAAAGTAACAGCTAAGCCTGCACTATGTTGCAGCTATGGGTGAGTAGGTGCTGCATTAGCTGAGAAAGCCTGACTGGGAGGCAACACATCCCTGACCAATCTTAAAATAAGAACTAGATGGGACAACAGCTGGAATTGGTATTAGGACTTTGCTGGAATTGGGTAAGAGAACAGACATGAGAATAAACCAGTGGAATCACGGGACTACATGTTATGGATGGCTATAGAAGAACAGAAAGTCTAATCCTACATTTGGTAAGGACACACTGGTCCGTTTTACATTGGCAAAAAGAGGTGTCATGAAGGCTGCTTGAAAACCCAGCTTTTACATTAGAAAATGGGAAAGTGTGCCATGAAAACGCCATTTTGGCGTTTTAAGGGAAAAAACGCGCCTTTAAAAAGTAGTTCGGTTGCCCCACTACTTTTTTAAAAAGTGTGTTATAGCGCTAGTACATCAAAACGCTAAGATGCCATTGCGCAGTTAAATGGGGCTCTGTTTCCTTAAGGCGCCCATTTAAAGGCTGCGCTGCAGGTGTGAATCAGAATGGATCGTGGGTTGGGAGCATGCGTGGTGTGGACTTCACTCCTAATTAAAACGTTCTATGCCCTCCAGGTGTAAAAGCTGGGGTTTAACCGCGCAGTTTTTTAAAGCTCCCAAACCCCCTTTAAATCATTTAAAACTGCGCAATTCGCAGCCGCAAACAGCGCAATAGCGCAGTTCAAGCCTCGACCATCGCAATAGCGCAGTTCAAGCTAGCGCAGTTCAAGCCTCGACCCTCGCAATAGCGCAGTTCAAGCCTCGACCATCGCAATAGCGCAGTTCAAACCTCGACCATCGCAATAGCACTGTTCGCGGCGGCACAAACAGCGCAATTCGCAGCCGGCAAGGAAAAAAAATTAAAATCGCAGTTTAAAGCCGCGTTTATTGCTGCCCATGTAGCAGCTCCGCCTGTATTTGTAGCGTTCTGACAGCTTCCCATGTAACTGCTGAGCCAGAAAAAAGACCTCAGATAAGTCGTTCCCACACCCCTCAGTGTAGCAGCTCTGCACTTTTTTAATGCACACCTGGGGCTTGCTATGTAGCTGCTAAGCATTAAGATAAAGGCGACTTCAGGTCACACTTTCTTGCCAATGTAAAAAGCCCCACTATGTGACCATGGGCAAATTATTAAATCTGAGCCCTGCAATTTAAATTGGGAGCAGTTGAAAATTAAGAGGGGGGGGGGGAGAGGTAAAGTGGACATGTACACTCTAGTACAGTATAAATAAAAGAACAACAACACTAAGATTTTGTCATTAACAGACATATCTAGTGGTATTATCATCAGATCAGTTTTTTAATTATCATCAGATCAATTTTTCACTGATGGCAAAACCCCCACAAGTCCATGAAAATTCTATTGGAAGCCCTTGTGAGTGATCAGAGAACAGAATACAGAAGAAAATAAGGACAAATACCAGTAGTTGAAGCAGAAAAAACATGACCTGTTTCCTTCAGAGATACAAAATAAATCTTTTATTGTAAGGATAAAATAGTTGACTTTAACTATCTTTCACATGTTGGACTTTTCACCAATATGTACATGCTAAACAGTTAATCTGTGCCCAAGGTGTCTGTGCTCCACCTTGTTTATGCCAGTTAAGACAATCATGTCTATAATATTTTCATGTCCATTTCTTCCTCACCTCACTGATTACACCCTTCAGTCCCAAACTATATATTATATATTCAGTATATAAATAGGTATGCTTCATTCAGTTTTTCTATATATTTCATTTCTAGTTAATCCTAAATTCTAATTTAAATAAGAGTTATTGTTGCCTTAATTGCATGAAATGGAGCAGATTTTTATGACATTGCTCAAAAGAAGAACAAAGAGTGTGATGCCTACAAATGTAAATTTTAACCCTACAACTAGACAAAATCCCATGTTAATCCAGTTTAGTGTAGATCTATTGAAATGAATGGGACTTGTTAGTACAACTAACTTAAGTCCAATTAATTTATAGAAAGTTGGATTTAGCCCACTATTTATACCCATTCTAATTAATCCCTTTATAGACAGCAAGAGAATTGTTGTCCTCTACCTTCCAGGATTCAGCAGTAATCATATGAGTCGTATTCAACACTGGAATGTATTACTGTAAAATTACATACCATTTCTTAGTACTAGCATTTAAAGAAATGCTCAGAGAAAGGCAGAAAGGCATGAGTAACAGGAAGAAAGTCATGGCCTGAGAACAGAATGCATGTGAAATATACAAAGAGAATATGAGAAAATAATATATGCAGCCAGTCTGGTTTTGATTATATAAGTGTTATTTTGAGTTCTTCTCAGAAAATAAGCAGGGGAGGGGTCAGGGTAGATCTATTTTTCCCTTATGTGAATTGTATAGGCCAAAATTACTGGCACTCTTACCATGTGAAAATCAATGTGATTAACATAAAATTCTCATTGGCTAACTTCTGTTTGCTTCCTACTCTATAAGTTAAGGATCTTTTGCCAAATGACAAGTGCATTCTCTAGTTAGCTAAAAGGTAAAAATATTTCTCAGGCTTCTAAAGCAAGGATAGAAGACTTTTCATCTGAATATGGATGGTTGACTTCCTTCCTATCAGCTTTCTTCATTGCTCAGCTTTCATAAGTGGAGTACTTTATTCCTTACCTTTAGAACACATTTTCCCCAATTTGCATTTCCTGTGTGTGTGTGTGTGTAATGTGATCATACCTACAATTTGAGTATCAAGCCAGAATTTATCAAAATATTCTTTTGACTGAAAAATGAGTCTCTTCAATTTTGTTTTCTAGATTAATAACATTCATCAGTGATCATCTTAAAACACTAAGGAATCTGTGGGGACATTTAGGAAAAAGCATCCCAGATGACAGTGATTTAAGAGCATTTTGATCAGTTAACATAAATGATAAAAACATTTCCAAAAACATGGTTAAAGATAGGAGATATCAAGAATAAATATATAACTTTATATGTTAACTTAGAGTTGAAATAGACAGCCACATTGCACAGGCTTGGGGGTGGCCTCAGAATGTGGCATTTAGACTCCATACACTCTGATGCCACCCAAGCTGGCATCATGCTATTCACCTGACCACATGACAGGCACCTTTAGAGCTCTCCAGTGCATTTATATGCCACACACTGCAGGAGCGCTGCAAAGCCACGGTGGTGGTGGAAAAGCTGGCTTTTTGCTGGCTGAAAAAGTAGTGGCATTTTGCCCTCCTCCCCACTTTAGGCCACTGAAATGCAGGATCATGGCCATGGTGTGTGGTTGCTGTGGCCCTGATCTGGCTTTCTCCAGGGTGGTTTGACATCACTCCTTTAGGGCCCTCTGAATACAGATATACAGAATACAGATATAGAGATGAAGTCCAGAGGAAATTTATTTATGGAAAAATTGATGCCAACATAATTTGAAGGGAAAAGTTGTTTTCAGAAGGGTATTTAAAATTTTGGTCCGTTTTACATTGGCAAAAAGAGGTGTCATGAAGGCTGCTTGAAAACCCAGCTTTTACATTAGAAAATGGGAAAGTGTGCCATGAAAACGCCATTTTGGCATTTTAAGGGAAAAAACGCGCCTTTAAAAAGTAGTTCGGTTGCCCCACTACTTTTTTAAAAAGTGCGTTATAGCGCTAGTACATCAAAACGCTAAGATGCCATTGCGCAGTTAAATGGGGCTCTGTTTCCTTAAGGCGCCCATTTAAAGGCTGCGCTGCAGGTGCGAATCAGAATGGATCGTGGGTTGGGAGCATGCGTGGTGTGGACTTCACTCCTAACTAAAACGTTCTATGCCCTCCAGGTGTAAAAGCTGGGGTTTAACCGCGCAGTTTTTTAAAGCTCCCAAACCCCCTTTAAATCATTTAAAACTGCGCAATTCGCAGCCGCAAACAGCGCAATAGCGCAGTTCAAGCCTCGACCATCGCAATAGCGCAGTTCAAGCCTCGACCCTCGCAATAGCGCAGTTCAAGCCTCGACCCTCGCAATAGCGCAGTTCAAGCCTCGACCCTCGCAATAGCGCAGTTCAAGCCTCGACCATCGCAATAGCGCTGTTCGCGGCGGCACGAACAGCGCAACAGCGCAATTCGCAGCCGGCAAGGAAAAAAAAATTAAAATCGCAGTTTAAAGCCGCGTTTATTGCTGCCCATGTAGCAGCTCCGCCTGTATTTGTAGTGTTCTGACAGCTTCCCATGTAACTGCTGAGCCACAAAAAAGACCTCAGATAAGTCGTTCCCACACCCCTCAGTGTAGCAGCTCTGCACTTTTTTAGTGCACACCTGGGGCTTGCTATGTAGCTGCTAAGCATTAAGATAAAGGCGACTTCAGGTCACACTTTCTTGCCAATGTAAAAAGCCCCTTTGTAATGCTTTATTTGAGCCAATGTGATATAGTGGTTCAAAAGCTGGAGCAGGACTCCGGGAGTCTAGAGTTTGAATCCCTACTCAGCCATGGAAACTCACTGGGTGACCATGGGCAAGTCGCAATCTTTCAGCCTCAAAGGCAAAGGCAAACCTCCTCTGAATAAATCCTGACTAGAAAATCCTACAACAATTCTTAAACTAGGAATTGTAGGAGACTGGCAGGTCATTCCCCTCAAATGTGCCAGGGATGGGCAGTATATCTATGCCCATTGGCAACAGCTGTTTCTTTCTAACCTGGAAATTCACTGTCGACTGGAATCCAGTTGCTCACAACCAGCGCTGGTCCATGGATTGCCACTTTGAGTAACATTGCCCTATGCTAGAGTTGCCACATGAGAGAATTGATGTGAAGACACAACAAGTTGAGAAGGAGGGCAATTAAAATATTTATTTAGAAGAGAACTACAGGATTTGATATTCTATGACTTCTCCTCCTTCCTCATGAAGTAAGAATTCTCAAAACAGGCTGTTTTAATAATAATAATGATAATAAAATTTATTTATACCCTGCCCTTTTGAGATCAATCGAGGTGGCATTTTACAGATGAAGTCCCTTTTGGGGATAGAATACACGAGGGTTATGTGATATATTTATTTATTATTTATTCATTTTGAGTATTTATACTGCATTCTTCAGCTACAAAGGCTCTCCGAGCACCCTATAAATTGTTAATTTGACAGTTCCTGGTCTTCAGGCTTACAATTTATATGAAACATAGCAGAAAAGAAAAAAGGAATGGCAGCGAGGAAAGGGATTAAGTCCAGTAGACATGGTTCTTTTCTATCTCTGAGGTCAGGGCAGTGGTAGTTGGGAAAGAGGAAGAGCCTTTTACCTATCTCTGGGCCAAGACATGATGGAACTATGCCTGTTCCTGCTTCTCTCCTTCAAGGCCAGGGCAGTGGCAATTGGGCTGGAAGGAGGACCTTTCAACAGCTTTTGGGCCTAGGCATGATTGAGCTGTGCCTGTCTTTATTCTCCTTCTGAGAGAAGGATGGCAGCCTTCCATTCATGGAAGGGATATGGCTCCAACTGAGAATTTCACTCAGAGTCGGTGTCCACAAGACTGCCGTGCCACTTCCTATGCTATTCCTACAGATTTTCCCTCTCTTACGCAGATTTTCAAGGAGTGTGTTAGCATAGAGACTATTTTTTATCAACCAACACACTCCTCTAAGAGTGTTAGGGGAGTGTGTTGGTTGATAAAAATAGTCTCTATGCCTTCTATGCATTGGACCTTGTACTAGCTCTGACCCCCTTGCACGTATGAAATGATGCCATTCTGATCCAATTTTTGTTTATTTATTTACATAATTTACATAAACAAAGTGAGGAGTCAGAAAATTTCAAAAGTAACGTCAGATGTTTCAATAACCATTGGCATTGATGTACATACCCTCATCAAGGTCATTTTTTTGCAAACACCTGCAAAACTCAAGGTCATTTCTTTCCCACTAACCACATAACATGACTGTGATTCTGCCAATCCATACATGGGTGGTAGATGTTACTATTACTTCTAGTGATACAAATGTCAACTGGCAATCAGTACCCATTAATAAGTATCAGTCTCCCAAACCAACACAGCATTCCATTCCAGTTTCTCAGCAGTCAATTGGAGAAACTCAGCTGCTTCTCCACAAGCTTGGGACTATTTTTTTCTCTCCCCTTCTCTGATATCCCTCTCTGTTCTTTTCTCATATACAGTCTCAGGGCTAAATGAGACGGAGAGCCTTTTCCAGCTTATTGGCCACATTCATTGGTAAATAACCCTTCATTGTCTACACTGGATGGGGCCAAAGGAAAAAGTGCACAGGCCCATATTCTTTTCCTGTCATGCACATAAACATGTCTCATATACTTATTGTATACTTCCATACAAAAACAGACCCACATCCATTCACAACTAGCTATGTACACATCATTGGTTCCACTTATCAGCAAACATAACACACAAAAACCACATAATCATACCCGCCACACACAGACAGAGGAAAGGCAGGAGGGACCTTACCATATTATTTTAATTAGGCCTGGGGGAAGTCAATTGTAGGCAGTTTCTAGGCAAGTCTAATAGCCACAGAGTTGAGATGGAGCACATGGGAAGCATTAAGTCATCCCTTCACTTCCCAGTTGCAATTTTGATAAAAATTACATTCCTTTCCCCACATCAATAGGCTTGAAAAATACTTCCCATTCACTCCAACAGCATCTTTAAAACATGATTATCATTGTGAAAGGGGCAAAACAGAGAGGTTGAAGATCATATTTGAGGTCTCAGTGGATCCCAGGCCAGCAGTTCTACACCTATGTGTTAAATAAATATTGCTTCTTTAAATCTGCTCTTTTTTTATATAAAAAAAAAGGTAAAGAGAAAGCCCTTGAGTTCTTATAATTCTGGAAACTGCAGTAGATAGGGAGAGTTCAATTCTCTCTTGTCTTGAAGTGGTTCTGATTAAAATTGCTCACCTGAAAATGCTATTTGCATAGGATAAAAGCTCTTATTTGTACTAGTTGCTGGTTTCCTCCATGTACCCATGTTCAAGACATGTGGCCAGTACCTGCTGAATAGGGTTTGGATTTTCCAGACATATGCAAGTGATAAAAAGGAAAAAGTAAAGGGAAAGGTTTCCACTTTGTTTAGTCATGTCCAACTGTAGGGGACAATGTTCATCTCCGTTACTAAGCTGAGGGAGCCAGTGTTTCCAAAGATAACTCTGTGGTCAGCATGATTAAAGTGCTGTTACCTTCCCACTAAAGTGGTACCTATTTATCTACTTGCATTTTAACATACTTTCAAACTGCTAGGTTGGAGAAACTGGGACTAGTGATGAGAGCTCACTCTGTCACATGATGCTTCGATCTCAAACTGCTGATCTGCCAACCTTGCGATTGTCAGAGTCAATGTCTTAACCACTGAGCTACTGTGATAGCCGAAATGTGTTGAGGAAAGCGATGGATACTACAATCTCCTCAGGTGATACCTTGTCTCACTGGTGGAATGAATAAGGACAGTTTCAGTACAAAGCCTAAAATAAGACCCTATGGTGGAATGTAATTTTGACATTGAGGTCCTACTTGTGCATTACTCTCTACATTTTCTGGAATACCCCTGCCTCCATCCACCATCATTTTCCTCACACTGAAAGTGGCCCTGTGGAATACGAGAGGCTCATGTTCCTTTGGAGGCTCATTATGCCATCAAGAATCCTAGGGGGAAAAGAAAAAAATCAGGGACCTTGATTGCAAGGAAATCAAATATATAAATCCACTTTTTATCTCTGTGCACATAAGAGAAGGATAAGAGTATTGTTTTTAAAACTTTTTTCTTTCCATTCAGAAATGTCATATTTTCATAAAGAGAAAGAACAGTCTGAAGAATAAATACAAGACCCATGTATAAAGGAAAACAACAATTCCAGACTTTTATTTTGATCTTTTATAAATATACCGTTCAGCTGGTATTTGAATTTCAAATTCCTGTATTTTGCTGCTCACATTCTGATTATCAAATACTGCTTGCGTTTGGAATGAGAACAATATTGTCTTAGCCAATAGCACTTCTATTAAAAGGATCTCAATCTATAATCTTGTTTGCATCCCAAGCTTCATTATGATCACCTTGTCCCTGGGTTTAAAGGTCATAAGAAGGTTTCATTCCAAGAATCAAGTTTATTCTCTTTGCCAGCTCATTCCAGAACTTGGTGTCTGTAGGGCAAAATAAGAGGAAGTGTATCAAATTAAAGTTTCTCTGTCCACCGTTCTAGCCTCTTTGACATTCTTTTTTAAAAGAATAGTGTACAGCTAAGGCAGAAAACAAACATTTGATCAAATCTAATTCTAGCCATTGGACTTTTTCTGATAATGGGAATGGCAACAATAGCAATTTGTGTGAATAAACATCTGGTGGTGTTTACTGTAAATTTAGCCTTTGGGGATGGCCTGGTCTGAAGTAAACATTTTAAAAATGTGTGACCATAAATCTCTTTAATGTCAAATTCAAGCCATATCAAGAATTCTTCAGCCAAGAGTCACACACAGCTTGACTGGGATCATAGTACATAAGGTTACTGTCAGTATGAATTACAGTATGGTCCCAAAGTGAGACCTTAGGGCAGGGATCAGACTAAGATCCTCCAGGGACACAGAGACAGCAAAAATAAATAAATAATTAAAATGCAAACCTCAAGCCCATAAAATGGCAATTGTTGATCTTTACAATGGAAAATGGCTAAGGCAGTGGATGTTCTCTCTTATGACAAGGGACCAAGCCAGAGGTCTGATTTTCCAGGGAGATGGTAGTGAGTGAGACTGGAGGAACTTTGATGGAAGACTTGGAGCAAGTTTCACCAAACATGGACTAGAACCTTTTGGAAGGTTCACTCTTTGCCAGTGTGGGCAGGATTTTTTTCTACCACCACTATATCTGTAAGAAGCTGAGTTATTCTGAGTGGCCAAAGGTCTGTTACATTCTTGTCCCCTAGGGGATAACCAAGACCACACAACAGTCCACTATGATGAGTTGGCATGTGCTCACAATACCATAATTGATACATTACCAGCAGATGTAACTCTGGCCCCTATTGTCCAATGATGATAATTTTTTTCCCATTTGTACAGCCTGAGGAATTGGAGAGGATTCTTGGAGAAGTGAGAGCACTGCATGTCTGATGGAAACATGCTTTCTGTGGCTAATTAAAAAGCCAGAGGTGGAATGGCTGAATGGGTGAAAGGAATAGTCAGTGCTTCCTTGAAACAAGGCCGAGTTCCTACAAGTCTAAAGGAGGCAGTTCTAAGGCCTCTACTGAAAACGCTTTCCCCAGATCATTCTATAATTGATAATTGTCAGCCGTTGTGTAGTCAATGTATTAGAATGGGCATTAGGTTTCCAGATCCAGGAATTATCTAGACCCATTTCAGTCTGGTTTCAAGTCTGGTTATGAGACAAAGACATCTTAGTGGTTGACATTCATCAGGAACAAGACAAAGGGAGGTTGTTCCTGTTATGTTTGCTGGATTTCCTGGTGGTTTTCAGTACTGTCAACCACGGCATCCTTCAGGACTACAGTGACTTCATTTCATCCTGGAGGAGACAGCCCAGAAGGTGGTGCTGAGGGATTTCTATTCAGCTCCTTGGACAATAATCTATAGGATCCTTCATGGCTCCATTTTTTTTCCTTATACTATTCAATATCTACATGAAACCACTTGGAAAGTTCTTCTAGAGGTTTGAGGTTCTGTTACACCAGTATGAGAGTGAGTATGGTGTGGTGGTTTGCCTGTTGGAATATGACTTCAGAGACCAAGGTTTGAATCCCTGCTCAGCTGTGCAAACTCACTAGGTGACCTTGGGCAAGTCAAACACACTCTGTCTCAGAGGAAGGCAAAGACAAAGCTTCTATGAACAAATCTTGCCAAGAAAACCCCATGATAGAGTCACCTAGAATAATAGATTTTGATTGTGATTACAATTGGTGTTGAAAACATATTGTATTTTTTTCACAACTATCTGTGTTGTGTCTTTAAATGTGTTTCTGTCTTCAGTTTTCTCATGTGTCTATCTTCTCAGAACAGTTATCATAGAATCATAGAATCATAGAAATTTAGAGTTGGAAGAGACCACAAGGGCCATCCAGTCCAACCCCCTGCCGTGCAGGAACTCCCACTCAAAGCATTTCCGACAGATGGCCATCCAGCCTCTGCTTAAAAACCTCCAAGGAAGGAGACTCCACCACCCTCCAAGGGAGTGTGTTCCACTGTCGAACAGCTCTTACTGTCAGGAAGTTCCTCCTAATGTTGAAGTGGAATCTTTTTTCCTGCAGTTTGCATCCATTGTTCCGAGTCCTGTTCTCTGGAGCAGCAGAAAACAAGCTTGCTCCCTCCTCAATGTGACATCCCTTCAAGTATTTAAACAGGGCGATCATATCACCTCTTAACCTTCTCTTCTCCAGGCTAAACATCCCCAGCTCCCTAAGGCGTTCTTCATAGGGCAAGGTTTCCAGACCCTTCACCATTTTAGTTGCCCTCCTTTAGACCCGCTCCAGTTTCTCCACATCCTTTTTGAATTGTGGTGCCCAGAACTGGACACAGTATTCCAGGTGGGGCCTGACCAATGCAGAATAGAGTGGCACTATTACTTCCCTTGATCTAGACGCTACACTTCTATTGATGCAACCTAAAATTACATTGGCCTTTTTAGCTGCTGCATCACACTGTTGACTCATGTTCAACTTGTGGTCTACTTGGACTCCTAGATCCCTTTCACATGTTGTCTCATTCAGCCAGGTGTCCTTATGACTTGAATGCACAGGAAGCAGAAACACAGAGTATGTTGAGGCCATCTGACTCTATTTCTCTTTTTCACTAAGCTCTTAGAAAAATGTTTCACTTCTAAACTAATGTCTGGCATCAGTAAGGGTCTGGATGGGGGGGGGGTGAACAATCTTAATCAAGCTTAATCACAGAAGTCGCAGAAATGGCATCTATGCTTGTGATTCTTGTTCTTATTGTTGTTTTAATCTGTCTGTTTTTAATATGTATTGATTTAATATTTTTAAGGGGGGAGGGACATAGGGATTGGATGTAATGCATTTTAATATTGTTAGCCGCCGCAATTGGTTTCAGAGGGGCAGGATATAAATAAATTTCATTATTATTATTATTATTATTCCAGCTGAATGAAACTTAATCCAGACAAGACAGAGGTTTTACCAATCAATGGATAGCTGGATCAAGGAATAGGAATTTCAACTGTGTTGGATGGGACTTTGCTCTTCCTGAAGACACAAGTTTGAGCTCAGCCTTGAACATGAAGGTCTAGGTTTCTGTGGTGGCCAAGCTAGTGCATCAAGTGGTCCTATTCCTGGAGATGCCTGATCTGCCCATGGTGATATGTACCTTAGTTGCATCCTAGCTGGGTTTTTGTAAAGCAATACCATATACACTCGACAATAAATTGAGAAATTTATTCCCCAAAATTGTTCCTATAATACTGGGTCGACTTATATACAGGTCAATAACTAGTACTGCTTAGAAAGGTCCTAAAACAAGCAAGTCTGTTGCCCCACTCTTGGTGCCTTGAGGCATGTATTTTTCTGTGTGTGTACATGAAAGAGGTTCCCAGTCTGATTTGCAAGCCTTTTCTTCCCATGGAAGAAACTCCCCATTTAATACCACTTGCTTCCCCCTCCAATCTGATTTGCAAGCCTCCTCTTTCCATTGAATAAACACCACTTGTTTCCCTGCCCAGTCTGATTTGCAAGCCTCCTTTTCCCATGGAAAAAAAGCCTCCTTAAACACCACTTGCTTCCCTCCCCAGTCCAATTTGCAAGCCTCCTCTTCCTGTGGGGAAAAAACCTCATTTAACACCACTTGCTTCCCTCCCCAGTCTGATTTGCAAGCATCCTCTTCACATGAGAAAAAACACCTCCTTTTACACCACTTACTTCTCTTCTCAACCCAATGTCAAAACTTCTCATCCAGCACCTTGGAATAGGTGTTAGGTGGTTGGGAGAGGTCCAGAGAAGGAGAAGGAGGGATGGAAGTGGTATTTTCCCATTTCCCTCCTTCTTTATAGACTCCTAAGTATTACCTCCGACTTATCCACGGGTTATATCAAAATCTACTTTGTATGATTTTGACTCTGAAACCTTGCCTCGACTTATAGATGAGTATATACTGTTTTTGCTTTTGAAGATTGTTCATAAGCTTCACCTGGTACAATGAGCTGCACCCAGAGTGTTAACTGGTGCTGGTTACAGAGATCATGCAATCACCTCCACTGCTACAATTGTTCTAGTAACTGCTAGACTTATTTGTGAGAATGTCAATTTGAATACAAAATCTTTTTAGTATGGAAATGAAGTGGCAAGCCCAATTTTAACAATGGTCATTTGTGAACAAAGGCACTGCAAACTAGCTTTTGTGCATGGAAATGAACCAAGTGTGTGGTTCTTTTCCATGCAAATGAAATGTGCATGGAAGTGAACAAACAAAGATGCCAACTCTGCCCACATATTTATCCAGGAAATGTCATCACAAGACCTAATGGCATCACCAACAATATTAGGGGGAACCTTCATTTGCTCATCCTCCAATGTGATTTATGTCACACTATGTCATCAATGCCCATCATCACTCTATACAGCAAATAGGCCACTCCCTGCACCAGAGGATAAATGGACATAAATCAGACAGTAGGAATAGGAATACACAAAAACTGGTGGCAGAACATTTCAATCTTCCTGGGCACTTCATCTTAGACTTCAGAAAAGCATTTCTTGAACAAAAGAACAACAAGTAGAACAACAACAGGAACAAGTAGATTGGACCTGGAATTCATCCACAAACTAAGTCCCTCAGCAATGGGTTGAATAAAGATAATGGTTTTCCGGCACACTACACACATTTCAACACTATCTGACTCCATCATCATGGAGGCATCATACATTCATCTGTTCTCTCCAGCACAGGCTACTTCCATTGCCAAACTGGAATTGTCACTTCATTTCCATGCACAAAGGCTAGTTTAGAATGCCTTTGTTCATAAATGACCATCCTTAAAACTGGCTTTGTCACTTCAATTCCATACACAAAGAATTTTGAATTCATACTGACATTTTCACACACCTAGGGCATATATAAGTCTGTCTCTGGCTTACCACTCTACAAATACATCTGAGGAAGTAGACTTAAGTCTATGAAAGCTTATGCGGTCAACTTCTTTCTTTAGTTAGTGTCAAAGGTGCTATAATGATAATAATATGTAGTAGAAATAGTAGCATTTGCAGGACGAGGCCTAAGATACCAAAGTCTGGGAAGAATCAGGGCTAAGCCAACATGCATAGCTGGTTCCACTCATGCACAGCAGCTGGAGGTACATTTAAGGGCTGCATTGGGCTCTCAACCCTTGCCACAGCAACACAATCTTCTGTGCTGCCTGTAACTGTTCTGTTTGTATTTTGCCTTGTTGGCTTTGTTATGTTTAGACCTGTCTGTCTCTGGCCTCTCGGACTCCTGGAACTCTGTCTTGCTGCGTTTAAATCTTGTCAGACTTTTGCTTCTGCCTCTGCCCCCTTGGACCCCTGGAACTCTGCCTTACTGTGTTTAGACTGGGTCTGCTGCTTATTCTGCTTCTTGTCTTTGGCTCATTAGACTCTTGGAAGCTTGCCTTGCTGTGTTTATACCTGGGCTGACTTACCTTCTTGCTCTGCTCCCCAAAACTCTCTAAAGTTGCTATCCATGTCACTGGTCCCATCAGCCCACTCTTCTGACCCTGACTTCTGGCTCAGTTTTCATGGAATGTACAGCTGTGTGCCTGCACCCTCCAAAGTGGTCTGCTGTTCTCAAGGTGTGGTGGAAGATGATGTCTATGTATTTTCTATGTTGAAGTAAGATTCATCTTTAATATAGTCATTTTTCACATAATGAGTGTTTATGGGGGTGCCATCTTGACTGTTTCAGACAGTCTGCATTTCTCTCCATACAACCTAAGCTGGGTCCGCCCCCTACTATTGTGTGCTACTATTTTTAATCTATTATGTTTTAACTCTATCGTGATTTAATTCTTTTTTAAGGGAGGGTGGTAAGGGTAAGGAAGGGGTATTTTAACTTGTTATTGTTTTAACCTCTGCTGTACTCCGCCCCAATTGCTTGTTCAGAGGGGCGGAATAGAAATAATAATAATAATAATTACTATTATTATTATTATCTTGGGTCAGTGTAAAACCAAAGGTAATAGTGGCAGGGAAGAATAATCAATATAAGAAAAGTGACCACTTTCTCTCTTTCTATGGTTATCTTTCTACTTTTATGTGATGTTGATGCTGTTAGAAATAGAGAATATGGTTAAGGACAAAGGATGCACATAACCCAGGCATAGAATTAAGCCTATGGTCTCTCACAACCATTACAACAACAGTGTCAAAGCTGAAGTCCGAAGACATATTCCAAACAAATCTGGTACAGCAGCATTGTTGAAGTTAAGTAGTTCTGGATCTGGTCAGTATCTGAGTGAGACAGATTTTTTTACAAACAAATAGTTCTACGAGACTCATCTCTTGTGTGTGTATGAATATAATAGTCATCTTGGAGCAGAAATATGTTTAAAAAATAGAATTGTCCATCCCATTCTTCAATGTGAAACAACTGTATATATTTTTAGTTCTCATTTGTAAGTATGTGTAAGTCAAAGTAAATGTAACAATAAGCTTTTGGTTGTACTCATTATACTTGTCATGATTTTCCATACCACTTAAATCTAGATTGTAAACCTTTTAGGACAGGATCATACTTGTTTTGGCTCATATTACTTCATAAAACACTATGCTCATTGCCGGTTTTTAAATCTTTATGCATATATATATATATATATATATACATATATATCATCTACAATGCACATTTTTTTTTAGAAGAAAGTTCTTTGATGTACAACATCCATCCCTCATGGAAACACTGAATAGTTACTCTTGACACATGTTTTTCATTAAGCACCCTCTTTGGATTGTATGACTAGTAGGAGTATAAAACCACCTTCCTGTTTACCAGAGCACTCTTCTTTCATTTTATTATTAGAATACTGAGAGGGAAGGATGTTTTCTTTTAAGTTCTACATCATTTTCTAAAAGATAATAAGGAATTAAATGATGAGTTTGTATTTGTTCCCTAGGAAACAACCTTATGGACATCTACCTGGGAGCACACTCCACTGAACTCAGCAGGCTTGTGTAAACATGAACTGTACTGGACTACACTCCATAATCACCAGCTCCCTGTAGAAGCCCATAGAAGGCCATAGTGAATACACCACCATCCTTGTTCTGTTTTTGCTTTGCAAATATAATTAAGTTCCATTATGATGCTGATAAAACCATTCATATACTGCTGTTATGCACATTTAATAAGCAGCTTCACAGTTTCTGAAACACGTCTGGTTACTGTCATAAACAGTAGTTAGTTCAGTGCTGTCAAATTTATATGGCAATTTTACATTATGATGTTGCCATGATTGGGTACAATATACATATTGAAATCAACAAATAACCAAAATTAAAACCACAGGCATCCTATTTTCCATTCATCCATTATGTATAGGCTCTAGATGCTGCCACCAATACAAGGAAATTGGAAACATCAACATCTGGGTCTGGAATTTAAACCTATGGTGAATATTTTTTCTTGCCACATTTTTCAGAAACTGTGATTTCCAGTGGTCTGGCTTCAGGACAGCATTACTAAATACAAGTAATTTTGCATCACTTGTATTTTCATACTATAACTTCTAGTTTGTTTGTTTCATCATTTCTTGTTATATTACCAAGTTTTTGATGTTTCATGATTTATCACCATTTGTACTGGAAGAACTATCAAAGTTGCATGTCTGGCCCTATCTGAGATCATATACCTACTCACTCCCACTAGTAGTATCCATGGCTAGATTTTTGTTGGTGACTTATGCTCATGTAAGGGACACATATTCCAGGATAAATTACTTTTTGGCTTGGGCATAAGAGTGACAGGGAGGATGCAGCAAAAGTCCTTGTCAGGAGATAAGATCCCTTTATGCTGTCAGTGGCTTTATCTTCTGATAAAGGTGCTGTTTCCATCCACCACCATTGCCACTGCAACACCTGTGATCCCTTTACATTTGCTACTGTGGTGCTGTCTTTATCTATGCTCTAGTTATAGTAATTCTGTGGGTTCAGCATCAGCCTCATGTGATCAAGGTTTTATTGCCACTTTGGTCCTATGAAGCTGTGTGATAAGTACTAACTGTGGTAGAAGCTTATATACACACTGAAGGAAGTGAGCCAAGCTGTTTGAACACAGAGCCAGCAGCATTACTTTCTATGAGAAATGCACATGGCTTTTAATATAGAAGGCCATTCATATGATTAATATGCAAAGAAATCTAATGAGTGAGATACCTGCAAGTGAACATGAATTTCCAATACCCTCAAACATTTCACAGGTGAAAACCAGGATACGCATGGCCAAGCAACATCAGAATGTGGTCAAAATGGGGAAAAGTTATGAGGAAGAAAATACAAGCTAAGAGAGGCTGCAGCATTTTGGTTTGGCCTGAGCCTGCAGAGAAAGGGAAGATTCTTTCCCCTACTCTTCTCTGTCCTTTGCTGACTTAACTGAATAAAAACTACTGTTATATTTTTGATTTCTGTTTGCAATAAGTGATGTAAGCTAAAGACAAAGGAGGAAAGTATGAGGAGGGGAAAGAAACTGGGCCATTTTAAAAGCAACTGAAAAAGTGGCATAACAGAGGATTAATTGGAAATGCCTCTGCCAAATCTGGACAGTTAGAGGAGATGAGGGAACACTATTTACATCATTTACCATTCCTTAGTACACATTATAGTTTCTCCAGATTCCCTGCAGATTGCTTTTGCTTGAGAGTATTGGGAAGGGCAATATTCAGTCCCTCCTACTCTTTCCCTTTTGCTGAGGGAGTATATAGCAACTGAGCTGAAGATTGTGAAGAAGGGGGGAAAGTGGAGAAGGAGATAGAAACTGGGACATTTGAAAAGAAGCTGAAAAAGTGGTATGACAGAAGATTAATCGGGACTGTTCCTGCCAATGGGAGATATGAGCTTTCCTGACTTGCAATTTATGGGTCTGGGCCCAGTTAAGATAAGCTCCCAGCCTGTGGAATGGCCTGCCGGATGAGATCCATAAAATTACCAACTTAGCATCAAGAAAGCTGTCAAGATTAATCTCTTCCAGCAGGCCTTCCCAGAAACTACTCAGCCATGTGGTGAGTCCCCCACACATATATGTGATGACTCTGCCCACTGTTTTTGATTTTAACTGATTTTTATTTTAATCTTATATTGTTTAAGTCTTAAGGGGGGATACTTTGTATATAAGGTTGTATTATTTTAGTATTGTAAGTCACTTTTATTGTTTTAACAAAAAGTGGGGCATAAATAATTTTTTTATTTTATTATTTATTATAGTCCAACTCTCAAACCACTAAGAGGTGAAACAGATGTCCCCTTTGCGGTGCTTCCCAGCAGCTTGGTGGTATGTTGTTTAGACAACTCATGCTGCCAAGCTGACAGGAAGCCACTGTGAAGTTGCCCACTCGACCACAAGAGGGACAGCTTTATGGTGATCTGACAGCACGGGAGCAGCTTTTTGCAGCTTCTTTTTGGCCCGGCATATATAATAGAGTAAGGGTGCAATTCCACTTTTATGCAACCACCTAGGTGTTCCTGGAAAGAAACTCTGAAGAAAATATTACAATGGTAAATATATATTACTATTATATATATATACATACACTAAATATGAGTATTTTTGTTTGGCTCTGTGAGTTTTTAAAGTGTTTTCTCTGGTCCCATCTGATTATTGCTTCTTGTTAATATGAAGAGTGTTCAAGAACTTTCTTGCTTTTCAGTTGCTGAACAGAAGAGTAGGCAGGAATTTGTAAAGTCTGATCAGGAAGGAACTTTCTTCTAAGAAATCTTTGAGAGACTAAGAGTGAACGATTCTGAATGTGAGCTTTCAGAATGTAAGCACTTATCCAAATCTACCATTGATTCAATGGGTTTTCTCTAATTGGAATTTAGCAATTGGATTTAGGTCAGAAGGAGGTGTACTAGGGAACAGCAAAAATTTTGAGAAAAGCAATATTTTACCACTCTCCCTTTCAGGTTTTCCATAGGTTCAGCCTTTCTAATAGTTAATGTTAAATTATGCAGAAGTAGTTTCAGTGCTGAACAGACTGTTCTCAATAATGATTGTAAAGTAATTGCAAAATCTCTGTTTAAAGTATATCTCCTTACTTTGGTACTACACAATTTGATGAAATTTGATGATTTCCTTGAATAAAGGCCAAAGTCTGTAGACAACTCTAGCATCTCTCTCTCTCTCTTTGGCCAAGAAGTTGCCACAAACCTACACTGCAAATTATCCCATAGTTCAAAACATTTCTTTCAAGGGTGTTTGGGTTCAAGCTTTATCAGGATGAATTCTGTGTGAAAAGAGTGCATCCCTAAACTTTCCACTAAAACAGGTTTATTTGATAAATAACAAGATCAAAATATTTTGGCGAACCAGAAATATGAAGACATCCACTATAACAATATACAGAATTTAGGCTTAATACTGTAGGTCCCATATTTCAAAAACCTTTCATCATTATCTCTTAAAATCTCCTCCAACCATTTGTCTAATTCCATCCCTCTTTTGCATTCTTGCCTATCTCCCTCATAATTATCCGGACCCATTCCCATCCCACTTCCTTCCACCTGCTTACTCCCACAAAAGCTTTTTGAGTTGACATTCTTTTTCAAAACTGGTTTTCAGTTTAGTCTGAAGAACTGGCATTGTCTTTCCCCCCTCCAAATGGCAGCACCCCTTGTTTGTGATGCCGTGCATGGTAGCTAATGAAACCTAGAACAGGAATAAACAAATGATGGCTCTACAGATGCTGCTGAAACTTGGAGCATGCTAGACCAGTGCTGGCTAAAAATGAGCACAGAAACAGCACAGATTCCCCATCCATGGCTTAGAAGGAGCCATTACATGTTTCCCTGCTCTGGGTGTCCTACATATGAGTGAAAAACTGATGGTTTAACGACACTAGATTACTATTAGGCATAATATATGTCATCTAAACAAGGTCCATTCTATATCCATAATAAGGATTTACAGATCATCTAACCCTTGCCCTGCTAATTAATCACAAGGTTTATATTCAATTCCTAGTTCCAATTAGAGAAGAACCATCTAATCAATTTGTTTCCCATAACTCTTGACATATCATCCAGTAACTGAATCAGGTGATCTACAGTAGTTGGGACAAGTAGTTCAGGTCCTGTGCTTGAAAAACCTCAAGGTATTTGACATGAACACTTAAAAAAATCCCGTTTCCAAATATCCTCCCTTTCCTGGAAGTCTTCCCCTGTCTTTACCAACCCAACCCACCTCAATTGTTTCCTGGCCTGCCTTCCTGTCACATTTGCTGCTGGCAGCAACATGAAAAGGGAGCCAGAGGAGGTATCTGATGCACTTCAGTCTTTCACATAAAAAGGACTTTCATCCTCTTTTCCATATGACCACCTTATTAACAGGTGTTGAATGACTCCTTTTCAAATTTAAGAGGCTGCTAAACTGAAAATGATACATGCTTCTGCACATCCAGCCAGGGATCCTGGGTGCTTGTCAAAGGGAAACTTTCTACAGTACTCCTCTTTTTTCCATTCCTTCAGGTTAGAGTGAAAGTAGCATGGGAAGCAGCAGAGGTAGCTCTTAAACCCCATTTCATGGATAGGCACCACATGAATTGAGCATCTCTTGAAATGTAGTTAGCTTGTTGAAAAGCGTGGGCAACTAACATTTTCCTATCTCAAGCCCTTTCACTTTACTAATTATCTACACTAGTGTCTGGGGGAAAGGAGTCATGTACTGGAATAAAAACAATGAAAAATTAGTGCTTCATATGCTATGAGGATCTCCATTTCCAACAGGTAAATGTGAAAATATTCTAAGCACTGGCAATGGAAGAAAGAACCAAATTTTCCAATGATCAAGAGAAACATTGTCATCTCTATATAATGGGATATATAAAACAAACAGAAGATGTTGAATTAATGGTGTATGGATGTTTCCAGCCTGTCGTAAATGCATTCATAAATTTGCATTAGGGATGTGGCTACTCTTAAAATGTTTTGATCTCACTGAGAAATTGACAGCTTCCACCAGTGTTCCATTTCTAGCACAAGAAAAAGACAAGGAGTGCTTTGGGTTTTGTCAAGGTTTCCACAATGTGCATGAAAATCTTTGTGCAAAACTAGTGGTGTCTGTCTTTGGGGAGCTAAGTACTTGCACAGAGCTAGATCAAAAAGGTGCATCATACTTTCCCAGTGCTTTAAATTTTTAAAAGTCCTTGAAGGACATATTATTGTTTACACATATAATCTGCAGAATTTATATTTCCAGTTTGCATAATCTGCACAACAATCATTCCATACATACAAAATACCTCTGAAGACCAGCAGAAAATATCTTGCAGGTTTTTCATGTGAGAAAAAAATCTTTGTGGTTTCTTTTTCACAGAAGAATGAGCCAACTATTTACAACCCAGTCTGTTACATCCTATTTCTGCATCCAATTTCACAGAAAAGTGGGATATAAATCCAATAAATAAAAAAATAAAATGTATTTCATATATATGCATTCAAAATGCATTTGCTTAAAAATACATATCATTCTAAAGGTATTATATTCCAGTGTTTGCATTTAAAATATGTTCTTTTAGTGTATATGAAGAGCAAAATAAAAATAAAAATAAAATATGATTCATGTATATTGGATGAGCACATATAAAGGATAACTGTGTCTTGATCCAAACATTTGTCTGGGTGATATGGATAAAATCAATTTACTTTGAAATGCAGAGTGAACAAAATCTTCAAGCATCACTATGGTGACCTGTTTTTCAGTCAGGTCATCTACAATTAAGAACCATTTCCTTTCCCCTATGATATTAAATCAATGTGCATTTACATGTATCCAGGGTTTTTTTTTTTTTGTTCTCTGTTAATAGAAAACATTGGATAAACTAGCCTTCTTCCATCTGTTTAATCTCAAAATATTTCAGCAGACCATTGATGCCATTCATTTTTAACTGATAGCTGCTGGGGTGCGTCAGCCTTCCCAAATTCAGATTATAACAGTGATAGCCTTTTGGTCTGCTGTTTTCTTTTCTTCTTTTTTAATATGATAGAACTATCAGACTACCATATAAAGGTTTGCTCCAAGAAGTTCTGAGGGAACAGGTAGTTAATGCCATTTACTATTATATTTTTCCTTATTCTGGCCTTTGCCAAATGTAGCTGATAACTACATATCCTGACTGCCTTTTGGTTAGATTGAATGTAGTATTTCTTACTTTCTCAACTGTTCTAATTGTTCAACCAAGAACCCTCTGAGAGTAGGTAAAGGTGGAACTTTATTGTTACTGTGTCATGGAACATTTCCTATTGATTTATCCTCTACGTAGTGGAACATGTATTCCCTATACTAAAATGCCATGTTTCTTAAACTCTCTCTTTCCCTTCCTCTCTCTCTCTCTCAGAAAGAAATAGTATTGTTGAGAGTATGGCTGGCTTTTCATTATTTGTTTAACAGAGGAATATTAACATTATATGAGTACAGATACTTCCTGAATGGATGGTTTACTAGTAAGGCAAAAAAGAGTCCAAGACTAGGTTCTATGTAAGCGATAGTAGTTTACAGATGAAGTAGAGAGATACTGAGAAAAAATATGGATGTGTTTACATGGATTTTACTAGAACTGGATTGAAGGAGGGGGCGTTCTGGGACAACTGTCCAAATGATCTTCTTGCAGAAATTGTTTGCTTTGCTTGTATATTTGTAAATAAATCAAATATTACATAGATAACAGTACTCATGTTAACCAAAAGAAACCAAATTGGGCAACAGTGGCCTGGGGCATCGGACCACTCATAGAAGTAGGCAATACAATTAAATGTGTGTGTCCTTTACAGAAGGAAGGCAAATAATATTAGCCTGCATGAATAGTAGCATAGTTTGCAAGTCAAGGGAAAGAATAGTCCCACTACATTCTGTATTTTTCAGGCCTCATCTGAAGTACTCTATTCAGTTTTGCGAACCTCATTTTAACAAGGATATACACAAGTTGTCATGGATTCAAAGAAGGGCAAAAAGGATGCTGTATGGGGAAGAAAACTTATGAAGAAAGGTTGCGGGAACTGGGCATGTTTGATGACATAAATCACTCTTAAATATCTAAAGGTTTGTCACAGAGAGGAGGGTACAGGTTTGTTCTCTGCTGCCCTAGAGGGTAGAACCAGGTCTAATAGTTTTAAAGTTACCGGAAAGTAGAACCTATCAATTTTTTTTTATAGTAACAGCAGTTCAGTAATGAAACCATTAACCTTGAGTAGTGGTGCAGTATCCTTCTCTGGATGTCTTTTAAAAAATGATTGGACAGCTTCCTGTTGGGAATGTTGTAGCTGGATTTCTTGCACTGAGTGGGGGATGGACTTGATGAACTTATGGTCATATGATTATATAAAACTAAGAACTCCTATGGTTGAACAAAGATAGAACCACTTAGAGCAGTGGTTCCAACCTGTGCTCGAAGGAGCATGCACTTCCCAGGTGCTCTGTAGCCATTCCAGGAAAATAAAAAAAAAATAAAAATTGAATCAAATTAAATAATAAGAAACACTACTCCTAAATACCACTAACTTTTAAGATATAGGATAGGGCCTCTTAGGGGCTCTACCATAGAAATTGATTCTAAAAAGGACTCTGTACATCAAAAAGGTTGAGAACCCCTGACTTAGAGTAATCTCTGTATTCAAATCCAAGTAGTTTAAAGATAAATTAAATGGAACTGAATAAGAAAGTAAAAGCAACCACGGAAGACTGCCTGGAGAATGTGTTTAGAGAGTTGAAAGCACTTTAGACCAGCAGCTACAGGAGTCAAAGCTGATCCAGAAATTCAGCTACAGAAGACCTAAATTGGATGGCTGAGGAGGTCTATGAGATACAGAATAGTTGACAGGTTTGTGCTTTGGAATATTGCAGAAGAGACTTTGTCCTTGAGGTTATCACCAATGACTGGAGTGGAAAGCTAGAGAAACAGGCTCAACTAGAGAATGTTTGAGGAGAAAAAGTGAAGTACATATGGGAATGATTGCCTTAAGAAATTGAGAACATAAAAAGAACCATGATGGCTCCAGAGTGCAGAGTGCAGAGTGCAGAGTGTTCACCTTCTAGACCAACCTTCTGTTCACACAGTCTCCATTACACAATTGTAATGTGTATCTTGTTAGCAATAGATACATAAAGGCATTATTGCACTCCCATTTCCCAACATGGTTTAACCTCAAGAATTTTAGCAGCAATGCTTTATCATTCTCCTGTTATCTCACTTGTCCCTTCTGTCTCAGAATTCTTAGCAGCAATACCTCGGAAACTCCTTTTCTCTTTTCTTGTGCAAAGGTATTGATTTGTACCTAATACCACAAAAGAGGTATAAAGCCTTTTTTATTTTCACACACACCTTTCTGAGCTCAAGAATCTTTCAAAATGTTTGTTGTTGCTTTATGTTTTCAAGTCATTTCTATGAGCTGTCTTATGGTGACAACAATGCAAATCTATCACAGAATTTTATTAGCAAGATTTGTTCAGAGGGGGTTTGCCATTGCCTTCCACTGAGGCTGAGAGAGTGTGACTTGTCCAAGGCCATGCAGTGGGTTACCATGACCAAGTGGGGATTTGAACCCAGGTTTCCAGAGTCATTGTCAAATTCTCAAACCACTACACCATAATGATTATCAAAGGAAAATAAAATACCATGTTTGAAAAGCAGTGGTGTATAGATTGAAGTAGTCATGGAAGTGAGGAAGGCTTTTTTTTTAACATAGAGTATAGTTGTGAGAATACTCTCTTATCTCTTATCCAATGACAATTATCTTTGAAAATAACCAAAGTATTGTGAAGTTCTTCTGTGCTTGTTGTGCACTATGTGATGTAACTTAAATACTGTGAATAAATGCACACACACACAAACGCACAGGTGCTATCCTGTATTTCTGAGTTCATTTACGGCTGATTCTTCTTTTTGGAACCTTACTATGGAATATCCCCAAAGATCAACTAACTTTAGTTTATAGTGGAATACCTTGATAGCTTAAAATTGATTTGATCAACTAGAACTCAGGAGGCAAGGGATTCTATGTAATAAAAACTTCATCTTTGCCTTTACCAGGTTTAAGAGTGAATGTTGTTACCAATGCTCTTGTGGGGGAAAAAATCTAATCTCTTTTATTGAACGTGTTTTCCATGATAATAGAACATTCAAGTAGTTATAATACACCATTGTAGTAAGCTTAATGACTTCATCTTGTTCTTCTCCATAATGATGAATGAAACAGCATTAATTTAAGGCAAACACAACACTCAAAAGTTGTTTTTTTGTCCTGGGACTTGCAAAGAATTAGAATACAGTGAATGAATTATTCCAAGTCATATTTAAGACTACCAACTTTCCATCTCTTCTGATATACACAAATCCTTTTTTTGCATCATAGTTTTCACTGAAGAATGCAACATGATATGAGTGGAGCAGAAAGAGCAGCAATTTCTAATATACAAGAGTGGACTTGTGTCCTTTAAAAGATATTAAAAATCAATAAAGTAGCTCTGCAGAGGGAAGCAGAATATTGCTTTGTTAATTCTTATTTCTGAGTCTTACTTTTGATTTAATGATCTGGCACCTATTTTTGACAGAAAGCTCTTTCAGACTCATATTTTTGACTACTGTATTTGTTGCTTCATTTATTATATATGGCCACTGTGGACATCCCCATATTCTCTCATGGCAGTTAAAAAGATTTCTGTTTCAAGATACTAGCATTCTTCACTGTATCTTTAGATGTGCCAAACTATCAAATCCACCTAATTTATAGTGGCAATACCACCCCCCCCCCCCACCCTCAGAAGCTGTCTCATGATGGATTGAGATACAAACTCAGTGGTCAGAACAAACATGAAAGAACATTACTTCCTGACCACACTGGTTCATTCATATAATTTGATCTCATATCTCTAGAATGTGTGTGTGTGTACACACATGCCTTTAAGTCACTGTCAATTTATGGTGACCCCATTAATTTCATAGTGTTTTCTTAGCCAAAGAATACTCAGAGCTAGTTTTACCAGTTCCTTCTTCTGAAATATAGCTTACAGCACCCGCTATGTATTGGTGGGCTCTCATCCAAGTACAGTCGGACTTTTGTATCTGTGAGGTATCTGTCCCGGAACCCCTCATGGATAAAAAAAAAAAAGTGGGACCTTAAATCTCATTTTCCCTAATGGTGGTAAAATATGTGCACAATTGGTAGCTCAGCCACATGCACGCACTGCCATTGGGGACAATGGGGCTTGCCATCTGCAGATGCTTAAATCCGTGGATGGCAAGCCTGCAGATAGTGAGGCCCCACTGTACTAACCAAAGCTGTCCCTGCTTAGCCATCAGACTGAATCTGTTGCCATTAGACTATCTGGGCAATTTCTAGAATCCAATGTACATTATTCCATAGATGAAGTCACTCAGTTAAAAAAAGCTTAGCTGATTAATTGTGCAGGCTGAGTAAGTTAAAATTCTTTCACCTTATTTGCTCAACTTGTATGCAGAAAATAACATATGAAGAGCAGGCTGTAAGTTGGAAATGACTTGAAGGCACACAACAACAACAACAACTGTTTTCATAATCAGTGAATCTCATTAATTAATCAACTAAGTGTTGTAGATCAACTTAAAAAATCAGGATATAATAATTTTGTTAGTAATATTCATTGTCTGAACAGAGAAGACACAAGTCAGAGTCTAGTTCTTTCATTAATTTATTCACAGTCTAGTTCTTTAATTAATTTATCCACCTTATCTCAATTTAAAGAACTACTTTTTTATGTTATCAGTTTTATTTGCTATTGAAGTCCAATATCTAATGATAATTTATTCCTTAAAGTTTTCACCTACCATAGTACTTCTATATTACCCTGACATAGTTCCTTCAGATGTCTCAATCTTCCATGAGACCCACTGTGCTAACCACTGAAAACATATTTACGACGTGAAAAATGAAAATTAGGACATTGGTACTAATATTGATCTGGCACTGAGGGTGAAATGCCAGAAAAGAATACTGTACGGCAATATGTCTCAAGATGCTCAATTGATGGATGTTTTCATTGCTAAAAATGCTCAATGTGTTTTAGCCTATGTGTGCTCTTAAATCTTCAGGGGATATAAAAGCATTTAAAAGATTCTGGAATTCTGAAATCTGAAATATTCCCCAAAACTTTTTTTTCATGGATGGCTGAGATAGTGATACCTTAGCTTTTTGATGCTTCAGTGAAAACAAACTTTGTTTCATGCACAAACTTATTTAAAATATTACGTAAAATTACCTTCTGACTATGTGTATAAGGCATATATAAAACATAAATGAATTTTGTATTTTGACTTGGGTCTGATCTCCAAGATATCTCATTATGTACATATATGTAATTCCAGGTATTTTAAAATAAAAATAAATAAATCTGAAATCCAAAATACTTCTTGTCCTAAGCATTTCTGATAAGGAAGACTCAACCTGTATTATTACATGAAATCATTATAGATTTGTACACTGTCTATGGTCTGTTCATACTTATTTAAAATTTAAAATCTTGTGCCTCTATCAGATATGGTCTCTTTAAGCACCAAACAATTTAAGCACCAGCAATAGACTCTATACATTTTTAACAGTTCCTCTCATCAATAGTATTCACCCTTTCTCAAATCAAAATCTAGGATCTGTTGCAGTTACTCCATGTATATTTTGAGAAGTTGTTTTTCCCACCTAAATCTTATAGCTGAGCAGCCAATTTTTCCTTACCTGTAATTGTGTCTGTGATTTCTGCCATGGGAAAAATGTGGTATTTCATGAGAGTAATAATTATCATGGCATAAAATGATATATAGCATGGGTCTGGACTGTGATGTAGCATGGGGGCATTTTCTGTACTGAGATTTCCTGTTGCTATGTGCCTTCAAGTCAACTTTGAGAGGCTGTGATTTTTTTTAATCCAGTGGGTTTCCATGGCTGAGTGTAGATCTGAACCCATCTCCCAGAGTTCTGGTTCATCACTCAGACCAGTTCTCTGCTCTGGCACTTTACCATGTATTAAATTTTTGGTTTCAGTTTCAAAGTGCTGTATCTTCTAGTTCTTTTCCAGTGTCAGGAAACTTGAACAAATCAGTCAACACAAGACGATCTGTTTATACTTGAAAGTTTATGAACTTCCTCTCATCCTGAGAAAGGGAGTGATTAAAAATTGGTTCATTGATTTCCTTGGGGGCAGATTAAGGTGGGGGTTCTTTTCTCTTTTTGCCTCTTGCTTCAACAATTTTTGTATTTGCCTATTGAGTAATTCTAAAAGTTTTATCTGTGACAATAGTTGTATTATAACACAGTGTTGAGTTGATTCTGAGCATTTAACACAAATGCTTGCAATCTTTTGGCTGACAGGTTGAGAAAAACAACCAGTTATTCTTTTCATAATAAAAATGCTTAATCTGTTACGACCAGTTCAGCTTGCCATTTTGTCCTGTTGTTAACAAGTGAGGAGGATGTAAGCATTAAATATATATAAAAGGATCTTAGGCATATTCTGGGATATAGAATCACAACACAGTGCTGGATTGCTGGAGGCAAAGTCAAAGAAACCAGATAAAAGCTTAACAAAAGGGTAGTGGACTGCTTGAGTCAGTCTGCTTTATCTGTTCTTTTGTGGTAGGCTCTTGAACTCACACATTTAAAAAGAAAAGACCAATATGTATAATAAAGGCAAGATTTTCTGTCTATGTGCTGAATTGATTACACACATCAAAGCTTTTCATACATGGCCCCATCCAGCTTGGAGATGAATGTATACAGAAAGTAACATTTTAAAACTTATTGCTACCTGAACAGAGCTTGAAAAATTCTCTCTCTCTCTTTTTTTAGAAAACTGTTTTGTTTTGCAATTCAAAAAGTAATTTGTCACTGTACGTTACCCCCCCCCCCCCAAAAAAAAAGGTTCAGTAAGCGGTATGGAAAATTACAAGTAACCTTTGTCATTTAAAAAAAAAGTATGAGAGACTGCCAGGACATTAAAAATATTATACACAAAATTTCCTACTAAAAATGTTCTAAAATTAACTAAATGTTATCTGTTGCACCTGGAGAGTAATGCTGTTACCACTCATTATATTATTTTTAAAATGCAACTTAATTTTTCCTTCATGACTAAAAAAGTAATGAGTTTGTAATAGTTGCTTCATTACCAATAAGTGCTTCATTTCTTGCCATGGAATCATAAAGCTCAAAGAGACTACAAAGACCATCCAGTTTAACCCCCTGCCATGCAGGAATACACAATCAAAGTACTCCTGACAAATGGCCATCCAACTTCTGTTTTCCAAAAGAGCCTCCACTACCACTGTTGAACAGCTCTTACCATCCAGAAATTCTTCCTAGTGTTTAGGAGGAATCTCTTTTTCTGTCGCTTGAATACATTGCTCCATGTCCTAGTCTCCAGAGGAGCAGAAAATAAACTTAATCTGTCTTCAGTAGGACTTCCCTTCAAATATTTGAACATGGCTATCATGTTAACCTTCTTTTCTCCAGACCAAACATACCCAGCTCCCTAAGCTGCTCCCATTTTAGCCACCCTTCTCTGGACACACTCCAGCTTGTCAACATCCTTTTTTAATTGTAGTGGCCAGAACTGGATACAATATTCCAAGTGAGGTCTGACCAAAGCAGATTAGAGTGATACTATTACTTCCCTTGATCTATACTCCTATAAATCATGCCTAGAATTGCATTGGCTTCCTTAGCCACCTCATCACATTAGTTACTCATATTCAGCCTGTGGTCCAGTAAGACTCCTAGATCCCTTTCACATGTATCAAGCCAGGCATTCCCCATCCTATATCTGTGCATTTCATTTTTACTGCCCAAGTGTGGTATCCTACATTTCTCTCTTTTGAAATTCATTTTCTATAAAGCGCTATACCTGGATGTGGAATCATGCACAGATGAATGGTATTCATGTAGTATGTGTGGATTATCTTCTACATCACATGCCATGCACGTATTAAAATTAGTGCTGTTTGCAGACCCAGGCCAACATACACTGTTGCCAGAGACAAAGAATTCCTTCTACCATATACACTTCAACATACAGAAGTTTACTGGGATGATAATGGAATCAGACGTCAATGTTAGTTCAGCAATGCCCTCTGTTGCCCTTGAGAACTTAGGGGCTGCAAACTGTGTGGCTGAAAAAACAGATTACTGTTCTCTAGCACTTCACTGCTTCTCCCATCATCCTTCAAAATCTGGCACTGAGATATTTGCTTTTGCCTAAGAGTTGGGCTGGCCCTACTGTTGGAAGTCCTGTATTCCACTTCTATTCCCATTGCCAAGCCACTGTTCAACATAATTTCTGCTTTTTAAATAGAATTCTGAGCTTCCAGAATTTATGACTGCCTATCTTAATATTGCTGTTAAGATCACTCTCAGGTAGCACAGTTTGTATGTGCATCCCTTCTCACTGTGAGTCCATGCATAAATATTTGCTGACTGAAGTTGCATTCTGTGCATCTGATGATGTAGGCCACAACCCACGAAAGCTTAGGCCAAATAAAGCTTATTAGTGCCATATGACTCTTTTCTGTTTTTGCTACACCAAACAGATTCCCCCTCTAAGTTATTTCAGGGTTAACATATTTGTCCTCTGCAAGGGAGAATTAATAATTTATTTGATCTCTTGAAGCAGACCCATTTAAGTTTTATTGCGGCTGTAGCAGACATGCAGCCCCAATCCAGCCAATCCAGAGGAAAAGATCCGCTCCTATTTGGGGCCGGAAAAAGCTGCCCCTATGCCCCTGGAACTGGCTTTTCACAGGCTCCAGGATGTGTGGCATCTAAATACCACATCCCCAAGCTGGATAGAAGCCGGCTGGCATGTAATTGCCAGCACAGCTTTTGTCTAGCTTGGTGTGGCACATCTAAATGCTACGCCCCCGGGCCATCTTTTTCAGCCCTGTGTAGTTTTTAAAGAGGTCTCATGTGGAGGGAAATTTTCTGGCAGTGAAGGGAAATGTCCCTGATGTGCTCAAGTGACAGTATCCTTTCCTGACTCTCTTGCACCTGCTTGCCATCTGACATCAAGAGGCAGAGGGAAGAAATTAGAAAAGCACTTAAGGAGGATTCCCCTCATTGAGTTTTTTTGGGCATTCAGAAAGCCCCTTTCTTGCCCCATCTCTTGAGTATTTGTATATTCTAGTTGGACAACAGCCAAATCAGGAACTGGAACATTAGTATGTAAACAGACAAAAGAAATTCTTCTTTATTTTGGGTCTAAGTCACATATGTATTTAACAACATGGCTTCCAGCTTTCAATCTCTGCCCACCTGACTCACCTAGAAGATTAATGCATATTCTTACAGCATTATGGCTAAGAGGCAGGCCAGTTTAATATTTCTGAAAAGAGGAAATGTATTCCTCCCAAAAGAGGGTGCACATGTATTTGTTAGAATTGCTAAAGCCACAGTTTTGTGGTATGTTTTCATCTTTTATTATGTAAATAATATTTAGAATGTATATTTGTGTATATCACACTGGGATCTGTTGGAGCACTGGGATGTAAAGAGTAAAATGTGCAAATACACAAAATATCCTAAAGTAGATTTATAGATAGAAATTTGGTAATAACTATTATAATTTAAATAGAAATAATGATATTATTTAAACAGTTTAAGTCTGGGAATAATTAAAATAATTTAAATAAGTATTTTCATTTATATTATTTAATAGAAATTTTAAAAGTTAATATAAATTCTACATTCTTCCATAGAGCAAGAGCAATAATGCTGTCCATGTGTTAGCCCATGGCTGGAAACTCCATAGGTGAGCTCCCCCTTCTTACACTTCTTTGTATTTAATCCACTTTAATTTTAGTTTATGAGGGTTAAAATGGTCTTGAGCTGAATGACATCTTTCATGTTGAGGGTGCTGACTGTTAACAGGCTTTGTAAGAGAGGACTGTCATCTTTAAATAAGAGACACATGGCTACCCTACTGACAAGATGAAGGCAGAGACATGATGTGAGCTAACATAATATTCAGAATCCCCTTGGGTTAGAACACATCAGGCTAATGAACATAAAAAGTTAAGTTTTATTAATGCAAGACAAGAAATATGGAATTACAGTTGACACAAGAAATAGAGGAAAGCTAGTACTTATACAACTTGCCCTAGACAGTATAAGGAGGTAGATTATGGCAGAGATCCTGCACTGAGGAGACAAAGTGTAACTTTATGCTCATAAAATGGCATTGTAGTTTTCATTCAGTGCAATTCATTAATGAATTACAACATTATACAATCAAATCCACATCTACATGAACAATGTGAATCCATGGACAATGTTCATGTATATCCCTACAGAACGTTTCACCATTTGAATGAATACCCACTTGTGATGTGCAGTCATGTGCAACAGCACCACATATTCAACTCTGTTTCATAAACTTTGAACTGAATAGGACTATTTCACAACAGACAAAAATGTCCAACTGTTTCTGTAGGAAACCTATGCATGCATAAGATGCCAACAAGATTGTGCAATGCAAAAGTTGCCAGGAAACAAAATTTCCCTGGTTATCAAGGCAGAAGATGCAACACGTTCGAAAGAAAGCATTATTTCTAGCAAAATTTAAGGTTGGATACCCCTTATCTGAAAGACTAATTTGCATTTTTATTTGATTTTTGCTTCCAAATTTGACACAGTAGCACAATCTACTTCAAGATATTGAGCAGGGTAAAAATAAGGTTAATACCTGGTTGCAACTTGTATGTTTTCCCCTCAGGAAAGAAGACAAGTCAGGTATCTGGGTGAAGAGAAGGTTAATCAATAGGAGCAATATGTACTTTGCACTTTAGAAAGGCAGGCATGCTGGGGGCTGGGTGAAAAGTATACAGATGATATATTTTAGATTATTTACATTTACAATTTAACCTGTTTAAATCTCCTGTTTAACCTCTATGGCATCATTTTCTTGGTATTTTGCAATCAAATGTAGTAAATCCACTGCTTCAGCATAGCTTTCAGCAATTGATTTCCAGCCCCCAAATTAAGAAAAAAATCAAGCAAATGAATCAGTGAAATGAAGGTGACCAATAATAATGTTTAGTGTGGCCTGCTGAGCAAACTTAATGGTGTGTGTTGTTTATGCACTGCCTCATGCTCAAGTCCCATGGAGCCAATCCATTAGGCTAATCCTTTCTCAGTGGGTTTCTTTAACTGTGAAACACCCTCCCCCAAGATTTGGCAGGGAGCATTATAGAGTATCAGGATCTGTGCATTACATGCCCCATAAATTCACCCAACTGTATATGTTTGCATAACAGTGTACTGGGAAAGGCTACTGGAAGCAACTTGGACTTTCATACTTTAAAGGTAAGGGCTTCTCCTTTGACATGATTGTCAAGTCATGTCCGACAGTAGAGGTGATGCTCATCTCTGTTACTAAACTGAGGGAGCCAGTGTTGTCAAAGATGACTCCATGGTCATGTGGCTAGCATGACTGCATAGAAAGTTGTTACCTTCCAGCAAAGTGGTAACTATTTATCTACTTGTATTTTTACATGCTTTTGAACTGCTAGATTGGCAGAAGCTGGGACTAGTGATGAGAGCTCGCTCTGGCACTTGGGCCTCAAATTGCCAACCTGCTGACTTTATGCTCTTCAGAGTTAGTGTCTTAGCCACTGAGCCATCACCTTTCATACTTTTATACTTTACATAATATTTTATATATGGGTCAAGGTTGAGTGGAGATGATTTATTAGCATGGAGATAAAAGTATAGGTTGGGCTGTGGATTTGAGTTTGTAAGTAGCAAACTAGGTTTGGTGGTCATATGCACAGGTCTCAGTTCCTTCTAGTTTGAATTGTTGTTGATTTTGAATCTGAGTTTACAAAAGCAAAAGAAAACATATTATTTCCTCAATCAAATGAATATTTCTTGGTTTCCAGTGACCCGTTTCTGCCTGTTTGCTCTGTCTCTCCACCTAATCCCTGAACACATTTTTCTCACTTATAGAAGCAATGATGTAACAGCAACTTTATACTGAATCAGCAATACAACATGCATCATTTTAATATTTTGCAAGACAGATATCTTGCTTCTATTGGAAATATTCCCTCCCTCCCTCCCTTGTACATATTGCTATACTGAATAAATTGTTTTTAAAACAGCATAGAGTCCAGAGCAATGATTCCCAAATTTGGTCCTTCAGATATTTTGGACTTTAGCTCCCATTATTGTTGAATTCTAAATGAAATCTAAAACACCTGGAGGATCAAAGTTTGGGAATCACTGATCTAGAATAAAAGGGAATCTGCAGAGAGGAACATCAGAGACACATACTATGGATATAAAACTTCTTAAAGACAATACTAAATCAAAGTTCTGCAAGCTATAGAAAGCAAATGTGATTTTAATTCTCTGTTCCAAAGATCAACATCACAAAATCTCCCTAATGTTGGGGTGTGTGAGAAAATTGGTGCAAAAATCTTTCTAATAAGATTATAATAGTAGGTGGTGGTTGTGACTGAGACAACCAACTCTGAACAAAAGACATCTCTTCACTTACCATTTAGACCCAGTATATTAGCAGCAGGGTTCACTAGAAAGAGTATATTCCACATAATTATCTGTTCCAGATCTTGCCATTTCTCCGCTGATTGTCTCTCTTTCTGTAGTAAACAGAATAAAATATGACATGTTTATTAGCCTGTACATTCCTTTGTTTTGATAGATTGCTGCACAGCAGTGTAATAGCTCTATGAATGACAGTATATTCACAAAGGATTCTGATTTAATTGCGACTGTTCATCATTTCCTAAATCTTTCCATATTGATTAAGAACACAATGTTGTACATTGAATAACGATGAAGCTTTTGTAAATACTATGTCTTCATGCTGTGCACAGGAGCCTGATGCATTGCTAATATCTATTTTCAGGAAAACAATAACAGTTCCTAACTGACTGTAACACAGGTTAAAAATAAGAAAAAGAAAAAAAAGACTAAAATGTGTGCATTACAACAATGTGATAATTCTGTTTGTCCATCTGTCTATGAAATGAATTGTCATATATGAACCACTGTTGGTGTATACAAACGCACATTCTAATATGATATCAGAAAGGAAATCAAAGGTCAGGATATCTAGTTAAGAGCTTGCTCTAGTCACCAGAGGGAGGTTTAGCATATGAATGAAGCTCTCAAGCCCAAATGTGCTTTGTGTGGAGACAGTAATACAATAAAAGTGTAAGAAGATCCATGCTGGATCCAGAGTTTATAAAAGCTACTTTTTGGGATGACAGACCTGAGAATTCTTCAGCCAGCATGATTCCTGGGAAAGTGACTGAATCAAACCAACTGGATCTGGCACAGGCTTCTTTTCCCACATTGTCCTACCACATGCTTATACAAAGCCCATAAATACAACATGACTGTAATAGCACTATCCTAGTCACACATTGGCAGAAGGGATGTGATATGCAGCATCATGACAGGTAACTGGTGACATCTTTGTTGTTGCATGCCTTCAAGACATTTCTGATGTATGGCAACCCTAAGGAAACCTATTATGGGTTTTCTGGGGCTGAGAGTGTGTGACTTGCTCAACATCACCCAGTGGATATCCATGGCTGAGCAACGATTCAAGCCCTGGTCTCCAGAGTCATAGTCCAATGGTCAAACAGCTACACCCCACTGGCTCCCATTAACAGCTTTAGCTTCCACAAATTTTTCTAATCTAAAAGTGACTAAAGTGTGTCTGCATATCTGAGCATGAATACACATTTATGTAATATATGCGCTTCTCTCTCAACCCCTTGTCTACATCACTCATCAAAAATATGGCATTTTACAAGTAGATAGACTGCCATAATCCTGTTGGAAGCCCATCCAGCAATATCAATTAAATTAAATTGGATTTTTGAACGATGTTCTGAAAAACAGTGGCACATCTGCAAACTTTTCTGCTGAATAACTCATTTCCATTGCACACTCAGATGGTATCCCTCCATGCTCATTTGTGAGAAACTTGGTTGGGTTTAAAATGAGGTTAAATATTGATAACATGAAGGTGTGTGCATGCATGGAACTTCAAGTCAACTATCGACTCATGGTGGCCCCATAAACTCTACTCATAGGTAGTTTTGCCATTTCCTTCCTCTAAAATTTAGCCTACAACACCTGGTATTCATTGGTGGTCTTGCATCCATGCACTAACCATGGCTGACCTTGCTTAGCTTCCAATACCAGACAGGATGTTGTGCTTTTAGGGTATTTAGGCTGTAAGGTGTAAACTAGGGTTAATTATACCTGACCATTTCTATTTTGTTGGGAAAAATGAGGAAGGCTATATTACTAAAACCCAACTTATGCCAACCCTAAGATAACCCTATCATGGTATTTTCTTGGCAAAATTTGTTCAGATTTGCCTTCCTCTGAGGCTGAAAGTCTAATGTGTCCAAGGTCATCCAGTAGGTGTGTCCAAACAGGAATTCAAACTATGGTTTCCCAGAATCCTAGTCCAACACTCAGAACATTGCACCATACTGGATCATGGTGGAGTCAGTGTTTCAGTTGGGTTAATTGCTTAGTGATAGACAAGTTCAAATGCATATTTAATTTAATTATAGCATTTGAAATGATTTTTGTACTAGCTAAACTGCCTTAATAGAATGATAATGTGATGTATATGGATTAAACTAGAAGGGGGGGGGAATCACTTCTCACAGCAATTATTTATATTAATTAGGATCAGCTAAATGGAATTGAAATCAGAGTTTTTCAGAGTGCTAGAAGCAAGAACTATGTTTAAATTTGGCAGATGTCAAGAATTTGGCATTAGTTTCATACTTATACCATTTTCCTTCTCTAAAAATAGACCAATTATAGACCCATCAGAGTTGGACCTATAATTAAGAAGAAAAGGTTGACATCAGGAGAAACCATCAACTGGATTTTCAGAGCCTGGGGCTCAATTATCATATGTGTTTTCAAATCACATTCACATCCTAAGATCCCATATAAATTCTAAAATAGTGATCAATATGGATCTAAATAAACTTTCACTGTAAAACCAGCATATTGTTAAACTCTGGCTTTGGCCTCTCCAAAAGGAGACTGAACAAATTATAGGTTATCAGTGGTTATTAAGACAAGGTTATCAACAGAAGTTGTGTGTGTTTTTAAATGTTATGTGGTCAGGTCGATACTATTTGGCAGGCTGTATCTTCCAGTATGAACTGGCCCAGGCTCCGAGATCTTCAGGAGAGGCACTTCTCTCAGTCTCACCTCTATCACAAGCATTTAAAAGCGTCCCTTGCACTGTTCAAGGAACCTTGGTGGTGCAGTGGTTAAATGCCAGTACTGCAGCCATTCACAGCCACAAGGTTGTGAGTTTGATTCCAGGCAGGGTTCCAGGGCTCACTCAACCTTGCCTTCTGTAGGTCGCTAAAATGAGTACCCAGCTTGTTGGGGGCAATTAGCTTCCACATTGTAAGCCACTTAGGGAGTGCACTGATAAGAAGTATAGAAAATTACTTGCTATTACTATTCATTATGCATAAGCTCCAGAACTCATATTTTCATATGTTTTCGTCACAAAAGGTCACAAAGGGTCATCAGAGATGGAATACTTCCTAAACAGAATAGGAAAGACCTTCCTTCCTTCCTTCCTTCCTTCCTTCCTTCCTTCCTGTCTTTATCACACCAGCCCCTTTTGCTTTGCAATCACACACACACACACACACACACACACACACAATATAAACAAAATGGCAACCTACCACTTTAATTGCAACCATAATCACACTTCTTTCATGCAACTGGGGGCTAATTCCCCCATCGTGCTCCCTTACTTTACTGTCCCTCAACTCCAACCCGGCATGCCTTTCTCTATTTTTAAAAAATAAACTTTTGTCATGCATTTTTAGAGCCCTGGAGCTCCAATTTAACATTGTAATTTTTTTTAAAAAAAACTTGAGGCTACAAACCTTAATTTTAAAAAAAATTAGCGAGGGGGAGGGAGGAAAGGGGAAGGAAATGACAATGACACCATGTGACTATCAATCATGCAAATGCCCTGGGAGGGCTTTTTGCACCTGGGGCATTGTGTGATTGGCAGATCATTCATGGGTTTCCCCCATGAATGAAAAGGGACAGATGGAGGAAGGACCAAGGAAGTGGAATCATGCGATCACTGTCACCCATGCCACTTCCCTCCCAATGAAATTTGCAGTTAAAACGTCAGGTGTCATAAAGCCCTATATCCCATCTTTTTCACAAAGAGAGCCATACACACAAATTCCCCACAAAACTATAGTGAAGGGAGCAAATAGCTTTTTAATCCTCCCAATTATTGTTAGGGTCATGTAGCATAAGTCTTACCTCCCCCAAAATATAAATCACCCTGTGGATGAGACATCTCCAAGACTTGCTGTCCGCCACTGCACTACTTGATTCCTGCAGACACATGCCCATAACCTCTTTAATAGTTTATCCATCTAGCATGAGGCCTTCCTCTCTTTCTACTTCATTCTAATTACCCTAGCATTCCTAGCATCCCTTCTCATGATGTGTCCAAAGTACGACAGCCTCAGTTTTGTCATCTTGGCTTCCAGAGAGATTTCTGTCTTGATCTGTTCTAGGATCCATTAGTTTGTCTTCTTGGTTCTTAACAGAATCCTCAGCACTCTTATCCAGCACCATATCTCAAATGAATTGATTTTCTTCTTATCTTCTTTCTAAACTGTCCAGTTTCACGACTATACATGGTAATGGGGAATACCATGGCTGGTATGATTTTAACTTTGGAGGTCAGTTGTATATCTTTCAATTTTATAATTTTTTCTATTTGTTTCATAGCAGCACTCTCCATTCTTAGTTTTTTCCCCCCTGATTTCCTGACTGCAGTCCCCATTTCTATCAATATTTGATCTCAGATCTGAGAATTCTTTTACTGCTCCCCTGGCACTTGGGAAATGGCTAACATTCCCACCTCCTCATACAAACAATCTCCACTGAGACAGGCAGAAAGAGGATGTCTGTTGCATTTGCCCCTCACAGTGGGGAATGTTTACACAAGGGAAATGAGAATGATCAGCCACTTCCTAAGTGACTACAGGGATGAAACCCTATCGATCACAATGTACACCTATTGATCACAGTACCTGTGTATCTCCTAAACAAGGGGATATATTGGGATTGTGAATAAGAAGCAGACATCAATGCATAACTCTTGGTTATGCATTTGAAACGACCCAATAGGATTTCAGCCATGGCCTTTATGTCAGTGTAGACCCAAACAGTCTTCATAGTGGATATATCACAACCAGCCATCACTTTTCATCTTTAGGTATTGTTGTCTTCACAGTTGGTCTGTTTATCTCCATGTTTTGCTTTTCTGCTGCAAGAGAGCCAGCATTTAAAAGGAGTCTGTACAGACCATGTTTTGCTGCATGTGGCTTTTGGTTTATTGCTTTAACAATTGCTTTCTCTGTCCCAGCAGTGAAGGTTATTAACCTTTCTCTTTCTCATGACAAATGTTCCTGTTGTACATGTTTTCTTGCCTTTGGCTTAGTAAACAAGAACTCCCATAGACCACAAAGAGACTTCATTAATTTCACTTAAAAGCAGCAGGATTTTATCATTGTTTGTCTAGATTATGGGCTGAGAGCTAACTACAAAGTTAACAACTCTTCCTGTGATGGTAAAAGACGCTCATGGAATAGTTTTATTATGAATATACGGAACATTTTCCTGGTTAAGATCTTCAATCTGGAAGGGTTGAAATCTGTTGGGTTGACCATGTTAATTGTAGGTGGGACCAAAAGCAAAAGTCAGTGTCTACTCCTTTTTTCATCTCTGTTTCTGTCCCCCATTTCCTTATCTAACAACTCTATTTCTCTTTCCCTCTCTCCCCCTACTAAGCAAGCTGATCCAGAAGGCCAGATTTAGTTTTGCTACTTTTGGACTGATTGGTTGCAGAAGGCTTTCCCAATGAAGCCAAAAGATCCATGCCACTAGTAGATGGGTATTACCCACCTCTAGCATAGTGCTAACATAAGATTCCTGAGTTGTTGTTTTTTTCCTTAAAAAAGCAGGGATTTTAGAAACTGGAACTAAACCAAATTTCTTTTAAAATATTAATTGCAATCTCAATATCTATTCTGCATTTTGAATTTGTCCTATATGAGCACCTGAGCTTGAACTTACATTTCTCAGTACTAAGCTAGAAAAAAAAGTTTATATCTACAGTGTTTTATGGCTACAGCATTTAGTCAGTGTTAATACAGATTCGGCCGCAAAAATCTTCTGATAAGATCAGGTGCAGCCCACCTGATAAGATCAGGTGCAGCCTACTAGCCCAAATTTGGAGAGGTAAGCCAAATTAATAAGCCAAGCGATAAGCTCCTATATGTGTGTGCACATATGTGTGTGTGTGCATCCATTTTGGAGCCTACTCCCATCCCATGGCAGGGAGCATGAATGCAGCAATACAAGCAAGAGACTTTTCTTTCTTCAATGTTATCAACAACATGATGCAACATTCTTTCTAAAAGAAGCTGTTGCAGCAGGGATGGGCATAGTGTGTCTCACTCCCAAAGCTTTTTTCATGGCCTGCGACTCACCTGCACTGCCCAGACAACCTTTTTTTCTGGGAGAGATTGAGAGAGAGAGAGAGAGATTCCTGATCCTGAGGGTCTCCAAGAACAGCAATTTACATTTTAAAAGTTTTTAACACAACCGACTCTTTAATATTAAAACCTACATGTTTTGGTCTTCTGTCCACACTGTCTTTTGGCATTATTATCAGTCAGAGGCTATTAGAGAATCTCAGGAAAAGAAAAGTTTCCACAGACCTGCTATAGTTATCCCTCCAGGACCAGGTTGGTGCAATTGGTGAAATTGCTCCACACCCCTTGCAGAAGCCAAGCACTGGGGATAAGGAAAACAACAACAACAACACTGTAGCTTGCTTCTTCTTCTTCCACAGTCTTCTTCAACCTCTTGATTCTCCCTGTGTTTTTTTACCAGCCACATTTTGAGTTTTAAGTGAAAAATTGAATAAAACATATGTAGGGTTAGGCCGTTAATCTTGCAAATGGATTAACATATGAACATTTGTGTTGATTTGTGCTCTGTATTTCACATAATGAGCCAGCATGGTATAGTGGTTTGAGCATTGGACTATGTCTCTGGAGACCAGGGTTCAAGCCCCACTCAGCCATGGAAACCTACTAGGAGACCTTGGGCAACTCATACTTTCTCAGCCTCAGAGAAAGGCAAAGGCAAACCCCTTCTGAACACCTCTTGCTAAGAAAACCCTGTGGGATTGGCTTAGGGTCACCAGAAACAACTTGAAGGACACAAAAACAAAAACAAATTCACTTAGCAGTTGTTCCACTCACAGGAGTATTTCATTCTGGAATTGCTCCAGGGCCCCAATCACTTTAATTCAGTGTTACGCCTCTTGATCTGGAGTCTCTGCCTCAACCTGTGCTGTAGATGATCTCTAGTTTCTGAACACATTGCAAAATGCTCAGAGGAATATGGAAATTCACCTGTTTTCTCAACCCCTCTGTGATGAAACAAATGATTCCTTTAATGTTGTGGCATTCTGAGTTCTGAATGTTCTTCCAGGAACAAACACCTGACACAAAGAGCTTGGTATATTTTGTTTGCCATTTCCAGATGAAGGCCCTTTTTATTCATCTAGGCATTTTTGCACATTTGGTTGTCACTGATTTATTTATTTTCCCAGCAGTTACTTTACCTCTGCTGCTCTCTCTCCCACTCTCTCTCTCTCTCTTTTGCTGGTTTTTGTTTTGTTTTTTAGACTGCTAGTTTAAACTAGCTTTATATTTTAAAGGGTCTCTGTGCAAGAGCCTCCTGGTTGCTTTCAGGAATCCATGTCAAGTGATATCAATCCTGCTCAAACATGGACCAATATATAACTAGATCTAGAACTCCAAACCAAATCAAATTTGGAAATCTTTACTTTGGCATAAAAATGGAAGATGCACACCTGAATCCTATAGTTGGTCCTAACCAGAGCAGATCCATTCAATCAAAGGGATTTGTCTACATGTTGTGTTTCCATTAAACAACTGATTTAGTAGTTTTACTCTAGTTGAGACTAAATAATGCAGTTCCAGCTACAGTGATGTTTGACAGGGCAAATAAACTCTTCCAAATGACAGACAAGGGCTAGCACCCTGTTAGTTAGTCCCAATTAGAGTAAATTCATTCAATCAATTGTTGAATAGTAAGTCAACACATAATCAATAGTAAGTCAACACATAGATAAATCACATTGATTAAGTGAGTCTACTCTAGTTAGAATTAACAACTAGACTTAGGCCAAGTAATTTTACTTTAAAAAAATTAGTTGCCTTTAATATTAATTAATTTTAATTTGCCTTTAAATTTATTACCTAAAATAGTTTTGGAAAAGCAGGTGCAGCCAGCGGTATATTCAGCTCTTTTACTTCATCTAGCTTTTGCCATTGCAGATCAATGGATATTGAGGTATCCTTCTTGAACTGTTTACAGCTAGGTTTACAACTGAAGTACTGACCCGAGAGTGCAGGAAAACAAAGCATTGTGATGGTCAGAGCTGAGGTACTACACTGAAGAGCTTGATTTAAAGGTAAAGTAACACTGAAATGAAAAATCACAATTGAAATATGTGATGCATTTTTGCACTTCTGTTGTCTTCTTGAATACTACTTGCTAAGACTTACTGTGTGTATATAACTGTTCTGAGAAGATAGACGCATGAGGAAACTGAAGACAGAACAAACACATTTAAAGACACAACACAGATAGTTGTGAAAAAAAAATACAACATGTTTTCAACACCAATTGTAATCACAATCAAAATCTAACCTGAAAAAGCTAGGGCTGAAATGGGGCCAGAGAGTAAGGCAATATTGATGCAAGGATGTTTTTAAGGCAAAATTACTACTTTGTTGTAAAGTAACTATGAAACTGGGCTGGAAGCTTATTAGTAAAGGAGGTCTGAAAAAGAAGTATTGGTTTATGGAAAAGATAAGGAACTTGAAGTTACAGACAATATGGTAATTAAATTATTACAAAACTCCACTAGAGATCTCCAGGACAGTTGATGAGAGTTCTCTAAAAGTGACGTCTAAGTACCTCACTAAACAAGGGACCCCGGGTTTCTGTATGATGGACGTATGCCAGTTAAAGGCATTCTCATTCTGTGTTTGTTTCTTATTAGGCTGGGTGACTAGTTTCATGTATTTTATACACATTTGAAATGTGCAGATTGTGACCCAACATTTTCCTATTGATGAAGGCGTGGTTGGTTATGTCATTTGATTGGTGGACAACATTTTAGCTGTTTGCATATTCAAAATGAACACATTGTTTTATGTAGTTTATCTTTCAAAACAGACCACACAGCTTTCAATTTTGGAGGCAGGATATTGTGACCACCAGGTTCCACAGGATTCTTCTCCTGTCTTATCCTAAATAGTTTGAGGCTTCTCTTTCCTTAGAACTAGCTCTCTTACTCCTGGTCCTTCCACTGACTTCAGTTTCTCTACTGTTAAGTGTTTTTAATATTCTTGGTACTGTGTTTTTGAGGTTGTTACTTATAAATCACTTCAAGCCACTCCTCTGTGAAGAAGAAGAAAATAACTTTTATTTACAGACAGAACTTATGATAGTTTCTCATTTGAGGCTTGTTGTTACAATGTGTACATCACTTTACTTGTTACAGATTGACTTTGTTCCACTTCACTCAGTGACTTCAGTTTCACTTCAAGTTGTGTTTTATTTCTTTACAACACACCACCCACTAAGGCACATTCATTAGGAGTATAAATTGTATGAAAGTTTAGTTCTATTCATAAGTCACAATTCCATATATTAAGGTGGACATAATCCTTCCCTTAACTGGCTCTCCAATTCTCAAAGAATGTAACACTTTAAACTAATTTCACAATATTTCTTTTGTCCTTTTAAATCCTTCCTCCGTATATGGGAGTCTGAATCCCATTAAGGCTAATCATTTAATCCCAGCTGCACTCCTGGCAGTTCTAACAGAACTCCTGGCAGTTTATGATACACTCCCCATGTTACTGGACTTTCTTTGTCCTTTTAAATCCTCATTCCTTAAATGGGAGTCTGAATCCCATTAAGGACCATCTCTTCTCTCCTAATTACACTTCCAGCAGTTTTAACTGTATTCCCGGCAGTTTCTGAGACACTCCTCTCTCTTAATGGGTCCTCTTCCTTTTTATAGCCACTAATTAGGCAGGTCCCCACCTTTTTGCCAACCTGTCTCCCAATTCAGTGCTTGGAACATTTCATTCTGTCAGTGTCTCTTCACAGGTATGTTTTTATTTTACAGTGAGTTCTGACAGCAATGAAATGGATCCATTTGTACAGAAATATAAAACCAATGGAAATTTTCTGTCAGTCCCTATAATTCATTCATGGGTCCTGAATTTGAAATTACTAACTGACCCAACTGCAACACTTCTAATTCTAACTCTTATTTTATTTTATTCTTTTAAATTAAGACTAGAAGCAATCCTATAATGTCTTAGCATATCTTTTCAGACAGAGATTTAAAACAAGAAGCACAACAGTGAACATTGCCATTTCTGGTATGGCTATTCTTTGGGAAGGATGCCATCATCTGTTATGATACTTGAAAACAATGTGCTTTCTCTATCCCCTATTTATGCTTCCTTTTAATGATTGTTTACTTTTAAACAGCAAAAGTGACTAAGTGCTGTCAGGGCATCTGAATGGCTAGAACAAAGTGTGACTATTTATTAGATTTCTCTGCACAAATAAATGTTTCCCAGGACTGAAGACAACATTACACTGGGAGCATGTGACAGACATTAAGCTTTCAATAGCCTCCCCCCCCCCCCAAATTGGCTGAGTGAGTTCTTTTCATGAAAATACTTCTGTGCTGACAATTCAGACTATCTAAGGTAAATAATGATGCCATTAAAAGTTAAAGGAAATAAACCACAAAAAATTAGCTAGGATCTAGCTGGCTCTGCTTCTGCATGTGTGGAAAAACTAGCTTACAGGGCTTTATACTTTATTGGCTGCTTATTTCTGTACAAGGGATTGGCAAGGGTTGATTTCTTCTGTAATTTCTGGGTTCAATAGATATCAAAATTAAAGGGAAAGAATTGAGACAGCAACTTTAATTACAGTTTCTCCAAGTCACTGTGTAAATTTTTCACAGTGTTCCCATTTGTTTATTTTACTACTTTAAACTTGAAATGGATGTAATCTTAAAAAGCATTTTGATACTTGTGTTCTTATACATATAGGAGAGACTAAACTTATCATTTCCATGATTGACAACAGTGACTAAGGGTTAGTTTTGAATAGTAATGTCATTGAAATTCCTATTTCCTTGCTTTATAATATTAATCTTCATGATTCAAAGGGCTTATTTCAAAATTAAGAGAACAGCATTGTCATCAACATTTTTCGTGTGAAGTTTCTCTCTCTCTCTCTCTGTCTTGTATGTTGTGCTTAGAGAAGACAATTAATCTCTTTGAAATCAATCTCAGGTTGAAGGGCTACTCTGCCAAATCCATTTTAAAAATAAAGAACCATAAGAAATCCATCTGAAATTCCTCATCAACAGTTAATCAACAGAAAATTGAACAGACTGCATAAGGTTGCAGTCTTTATAGTGAGATGTTGTCTGCTTCTATTAAAATGATAATAAAAATGTTTTGAGCACCTTAATAAATTTAATAAACAATTTAATAAATAATTTAACATGAGGTTTCATGCACTACAAAATAAACAATAATCAATGAAAGCTCATGCTAAAATAAATCCTTTTGGTCCTAAAGGAGCCACAAGTCTCTCTATTGGTTGTTCTGCAAGAGATAAGCATGTCCACCATTCCAATAAAAGTATTTTAGTCATAAAATAAGATTGATTTTCTAATTACAAATCGTCATGGGCATATTTAATGAAAATCTGTGCAGTATCCTTTTTTTCCAGGGAGTAAATGTGATGCATAGCCTCTTTTTGGAAAAGCAACCAGCCCACTTGCTGCTCCAGAATTCCCTTTAACCATGGCAGTTCAGCATTACATGGCAATGCCAAATGCCAACACTTACCTTGGTTCCGGATAAAATCTAGGGAACCCCTAAAGTATCATCATCCCAACAATATATCTCTTAAGTATAATAATTTACCTCATGTCACATGTAAAATGAAGGTAAGACTCCTCTCTCATTAAAGATCATACAACTGTTTTAAACTCTAGGAGATGAACCGCTTGTGCACAAACGTTCACCTCTCCAGAGTTATTCAAGGTAAGGGGACTCTGGTCTTCCTTCTATTTGGCCAGTGAAAACATTATAGAATAACAAGAATAAAAAATGAATGCAAAAACTCAGAAGAAACTGTTGCTGCTTGAGATCTCATTGTATGGAGAGCCCCCTAGTGGAAACACAATCAGAAGTCATGGTCAAGAGTCATCTGACTTCAGTTCTAGATCAAAGAGAATGCATCATTCATTCCCTTTATTTCCAAACTTCAAAGGCCTTTATATAGTCCAAACAGCATCATCTGCAGACAAGACCCAGCAGGCTTATAGGGATCCCAAAGTTTTTAGCAGTATATTTTTTTTAATTATACCTAAGGAGACAGGGAGACACTGCAAATCAGCCCTATGAGCAGCCCCAGTAGCCAATAGATGCTAACTGCTTGAGGTATGGACATGAAAGACTTAAGTTGTGGGGTTGGTAGAATGAGATACGACATTTATGCTGGAAGAGCAGATGGTTGTCTGTCTGGAATACTGAACAGGACCACTCTACATTTTATTACAGGCTCCATGTGTCAGCTTTGAAATTATTTTTTAAAATATTCCTTTCTTTTGTTTAGGGTAAGCTTAAGTCTTTTCAGAAGGATCACTCAAACAAGCTTAATAATAAGTATGAGCTTAAAAGTACTATCTACTTCCTTCTGAGCTATAAACCATTTTAAAATCTATAATCTTTTCATTGAAATTCAAAAGAAGTTTCACATTATACAGTGGGCAAAACATTTCAGCTTGGTTGCCTACTGTGCTTCTGTCAAGGATTGAGAAATGCAACATGTTCTTATCCACATTCCAGGTGAAGCACAACCTGCTGTGGTGGCACATGGATATCTATTTTAAACTAGGCATTTCTTTTTTCTATCGGGAAAAATGAAAAGCATTTTTTGACTGTGCCCATTTGAAATTCATAGCTCTACATAAGCAGACCGGGAGAGAAGTCAGAGTGTATCCAGTGATTTGACAGTTGTTAAGGATACTGAGATCTGTAAAATATGATGACCCCCACAATATGACACAATAATTCTAGGTACTGTATTGGTTTTGGTTCATTAAAAACTTTTAGAAAGCACAGTATGTTTTTCAAAATAACAAAGGTCTATTATAAATTGGAATACATGATAAGCTGGGTGCAAGATAAAATCTACAAAGTTATACATATTGTACATGGGGGTATCACTAGAGAGTATGGGGGTTTGGGTCACATCAGGTGACATCCTAATTGAGGTGATGCCACTGGTCCCCAAATGCTGAAGGTGAGGGGTGTGGTGAGGCTCAGTGGTCAGTGAGTGAGGTGAACACCTCCATCTCTAGTCATGGAAACTTGGCAGCCATGGACCTTCTCTTCTTCCTGGCGATCAGCACTTTCAGACCTGGAAGAAGCTGCCAGATGGGTGGGAAAGTTGGGTAGATGAAGGGGAGGCAGTGAGGAGGCAGAGGTGGCAGTAGAAACATGGAGTCAGCCCACCACACCCACTGCTGCTGCTGCTGCAAAGAGAAGGGCAGTTTCATGTTTATAATTTTTTTCAGGGGGTGATAGAAAAATGTTCCACACCAGGTATCAGATATACCAGGCGTATCACCGTTGTGCATGATTTTCCTATTAACTTTCATTCTACAATGAATATCAAAACATACCTCAATATTTTTTCATCACCTAACTCTGACTACTTCTGCAAAATTTCATCCTGGACTTGTTTTGATAGTATCATGATCTTTATGATGCTGTTCATTATGCTTTTCAACAAACTCTGAGGTCTTCTAGACAGGTGTTTTAACCGGAGATTATGTGGCATTGGAACTGCAGACACGTGGACTTCATTCACTTACTCATGCATTAAAATGTTGAGCAGGAGTCCCTAAGGTTTGCCCTTCCAGGAAGAAATTAATACACTGCAAAACGAGTCCCATCCCAGAAATGTGACCCAGAAGGATACCATGGTCAATGATATTGAAAGCTGCCAAAAGATCTAATAGAACCAACAGAGACACACTCCCTGTCTAACTATCAGCATAGGCCACCATGGCAACCAAAACCAACTCTGCCCCACAATCAGGCCTGGGATGAAATTGAAATTTCTTTCTTTCTTTCTTTCTGGGATTTATATCCTACCTTTCTCCCAAAATTGGATTCAAGGTGGCTTATCCATCTTATCCAGAAACTCAACTAGACTCCCTGGAGCTGGGAAGCTATCACATGCTGCAGAACATTGCCTAAAGATGGAATGGTAGAGACTGGCCAATCATTATCCAAAATCATGGGATCCAGGGAGGTCTTTTTTGGTAAATGTTTTATAATATTCAACTCAAGGCAAACTGGAACCCTGTCTTGTTTTAGCAAGGCCTTTACCACTTCCCTTACCCATTCAGCTAGCCCCTACTAACTTTTATAATGTCAGGAAGGGCAAGGATATAACCTACATGTGGTGGCCCTCATTTCTCCCAATTGTCCACATCCTGTCCACATGCTTGAATTGCACATGTTGAGAAAATATCAATTGTCACTGAACAAACTAGGGCCAAAGTTGCATCCACCAGATCTATATTGATTGTAGTATCCAAGTCAGAGTGGATCCAAACAATTTTATCTGCAAAGTGCCAGGCAGATTGCTTGCAACAAGCTGCTGGGTGGTTTGGATTTTCTTCTCTTGGGCCTGTATGTAAAAGACCCCTGACTACTTGAAACAGCTTTTCTAGTTGGATCTTTGCATGCACAAAAGAGGCAAAGAAGAATTTTGCCTTTTCTGTCTGTATTGCCACAGAGTAGGCCCTCTGATAATCTTTAGCCAGTGTTTGAATGAATCTGCTCTCATTTTTTCTACCAAAGACACTGTGCTCACCCTCTCACTTGTTTACTGCCACCCTGGAACACCAGGGAGCTGATTTGACTCCACTTTGTGTGATGGGATGTTTGGGAGTGATTATGTCCTGGCCATTTCCCCATTTAGAGGTTGGGCAGGAATTTGATAGGACTGCCTCTCAAAACAGCAGGAAATTTCCCAAGAGTCATCCATTTTTGTTTTCCTTAGTTTAATGCCACAATAAAAAAGTATGTATTGAGTATATACATGAAGTGGCAACTGTGTCAGTTAAATCCCTTTCAACTCAAAATTTTAACACAACAAAATATATAAAAGTCAAAGGCTGTGTGTGAATATTTCAATAATGCATTGCAAAGAGAGAAGAATCTTGTGACAGACATTAATATATTCAAAAGGCCAGGCTTGACAGGCAAAAGAATAGGCCAAGCTTTTGTCTTGACAGGCAAGAAAATAAATATGAATATTCTTTTCATCCCTGCTTTAGCCATTATTTTATTGTTGTGCTATTGCATTTTATATTTTTAACAGTATGCACTTTGGTTAGTGGACAGTCTAAAAGTGCAATGAGCTCATCAAGTCATCCATCCATCCATCCATCCATCCATCCATCCGTCTATGCATCCATCAAGCAAGTTGTAAATTTGTGGCTAAGACAAGATTCAAACCACAGACTTTCCAATTCAAAACTCAGTCTCATGAACAATATCCAATATATCAGCTTTGCAATCTAGCTATGTTTTCTCATGTGTGCCCCCAGGGTTCTCAACCTTCAGTCCTCTAGAAGTTTTCAACTTCAATTCTCAGAAATCCAAGCCAGCATGGTCATGGTAAAGAGTTCTGGGAGTTGAAGTCCCAAGTATTTAAAGCAACAAAAGTTGATAAGCATGTCCCTATAGAGATGTAAAATTACAGGCACGAGAAAGTGCTGTACTTACTTTAGAGTAGGTCAGGGAGAGCTTTTGGGCACTGTGGAGTGAGGAAGTGAATAATAATCCTCACAGCACCTGAAAAAAAATCCACACACATATGGGACATTTACGCATCTGGCTGTCCCTAGTGAAGTCCAGCTATTATTTAAAAATTCAGTTTTCAAAAAACCAAACCCCCCCCCAAAAAAAACCCAAAAACAAAAGCAACAAAAAACTTGGAACAACTGTGGGTGGTGGTGGAGGGAACATCAACATGGGAAACATGATTATGTGCAAGTTGCCAATGTGTACAGCAGGATCAATCAGTCAGTTTTCCTTTCTTCCATATTTATTTATTTTAAAATCACATGTTATTTCCATCCTGAATACAAGGAAATTTGCAAGTTTTGCTAATTTCATACCTACCATGCTGCCCAAATTAAATGGGCACAGGAATTATGGTATTTTATCTACCTGTCATATCAGGATGGAAAAGGCTTTTGATGGAATTCATTGTTGCACCAAAAGTAGCTATTTCATACTTATCAAGAATCATTGGAAAAGGAAATATATCTTGAGAATTTGCATGTTTGCAAAGCTTACATGACATTTGCAGGAACTAAAGGGCATGCAAGCAATCTGCAAATTATGAAATGGAAACAGCAAAAAATATGCAGAAATGAAAACACACATTTTAGTCAGTTGAATGAATAAACTATATACTATACATGAATAAATGTGCACATTAGGATAATGCATTAAAAACATCTCATAAATTTCAGTGTGAGGACTTTTTTTAAAAAAAAATGCCTAAGAAGCTGGTATGAAACAAGGATAAGAAGAAAATGAAACAATACAACAAAATCTTGACTGAGGCCTGAATTCCACTGATTATTCCCAACTACAGTTGGGAATCAGTTGTTGAATGATAAGTCAATACATAAGCAATCCCATTGATTCAATAGCTCTGCTCTGGTTAGGACACTCAATATAATGAAACTCTTACAATTTTTCACATTCTCTGGTGCCAGATAGTTTTTAAATATTAGAACCATGTCAAAAAAGGGAACGGGGGGGGGGGGGGGAGAAGTGACAACACTAGTAAAATAAAGATGGGTGATTATGATCTGAACCCTTGTATTATAAACATTTCTTGAAATGCTGCTATTTTGTGCATGTAGTAGACCATGTTTTGGGTCAGGAACTGTGTTTTGTACTGTGTTTTGTACTGTGTTTTGGCAAGGATTGAACTAGGTGGGCTTTGATGCCTTCTAAATTTTTGAAAGCATTGACTAATATTCTTAAAAAATCCATTTATATTGTTTGCCACTACTACCACCAGACAGTTTACTGCCCAAAATTACCTACCGCCTAAAATTTCACAGATGAATACCAGGACATGTGTGGCTCGGTAATATCAGAAAGTGGTCAGGATGACAAAAGTTATTAATGAGGAAGAACAAACAAGCTAGGAAAAGCTGCAGCAGTTTGATTTCACTTGGGCTTATTTGGAACGGTGAGTTTCCACAGCCTCATTTCCTCACTCCAATTAAAAAACTGGAATATTTAAATAGGAGATGAAAAAGTGGGACAACAGAGGATTTATCTGGACTGTCCCTGCCAAACTAGGAGAGAGCAAGGAGGGAGAGGCAGGCAGATCTTGTTCCTGTTGCACTGTTCCTACCCTTCTACCAAGCAAATTCAGACAGCTGGTAAGAGAGAGAGAGAGAGAGAGAGAGAGACAGAAACCTGGCTGGTAGGAGTGATGATGATATTCTCTGGGGCCTCCCGGAGGATGACATCATTTTCATGCATTTATCTATAGGGCAAGAGGAGGCATAGAGCCAGTATTGTGTAGTGGTTTGACTATTGGACTAGGATTCTGGGAGTTGAGTGTTTGAATCCCTGCAGTGCCAACGAAATGCACTGGGTGACCTCAGGAATGTCCAACATTCTCATCCTCAGAAGAAGGCAAAGACAAACTCCTCTGAACCAAGAAAACCCAGTGATCGTTGGGTTTTGAAGGCACGCAACAGCAAAGTTCTGAATTAGTGTTGCCACTTTTTGTTTTCTGAGAATTTCATAATTACACCTGTGGCAGTCAGATGCAATATGGTCCTCTATATGCTGGGAATATGTGTATTTATTGAATTTGGCCAGTGCAATTTTATTTCTAGTGGCCATAAGTTTGTTTGGATTTTTTAAAAAAGTATTTTATCAGAAATTACGTATTTTTTTCAATATGTAATATAAAAAGTGGGAAAAGCTGAGGAAAGTGGAATGTGTAGATTTTCCCACAATCCTTCCGTTAAAAGATGTCAGTAATCTGGAATAGGATAAATGTAAGTGACCACAAGCCATACTCACTGTGACAGATTCTTAGAACAGAGGGAGTATCTTGCTCATGTAACAGACTCATAGGATATAAAGATCCTACATGCTCAATGGTCTTTTCTTCTCTATTACACCAATGTAGTTTGGAACCCCACATGATCCAAAGTTTACTTATTTCTAGGCTTTCTCCCTGTAACTGTCTTGACCATGTGGACATCTTGCAGACATGGCCAATGTGTGAGAAAGAAATCTCTTTCAACTGCAGTGCTACATTTTGTGGGATATTTACTGCAGTAGAGAAGATGAGAGCCAGTGTGGTGTAGTGGTTTGAGTATTGGACTATGACTCTGGAGATCAGGGTTTGAATCCTGGCTTGGCCATGGAAGCCCACTGGGTGACCTTGGGCAAGTCACACTCTTTCAGCCTCAGAGGATTGCAAGGGCAACCTCCCTCTGAAGAAACATGCCAAGCCCATGACAATTTTGCCTAATGGTCTCCATAAGTCAGAAATGACTTGAAGGCACACAACAACAAAAACAAGATAAGTTTTGATGGTGTCCACTGTGTGTGTGTGTGTGTGTGTGTGTGTGTATTAGATATTAAATATTCTGTGTAGCATGTATCCTAAGAT